>OW679196.1:17221389-17512404 GCA_940337035.1 Agriotes lineatus | reverse complement strand
TTACTGAATTTATATTCAAAATAAGCCTTTTTCTCATTAATAATTGCTTGAGTTGTGAAATTACGTAATAATTTATAATAATCCCAATGTGATGGTTTTTTGGTTCTTTTAAATTTTGCCTGAGCTTTATTACGCAAAGACATAAGTAATTTAATGTTATCCGTAATCCAGGGTACATACTTCTTAGTAAGTTTAGCAGCTTTTATAGGAGCATGTTTGTTTATTGCAACAAGAAGGTTAAAATTTAAATAATTGATTTTATCATCCACCTTCTCGATATGAAACAATCTCTGAAACGGAATGGATGCTAGTTCTCTATTATAGCGTTCTTGGTCAAAATTCTTAAAACAACGATACGTTCTGAAGATGGGCTGAGAAACAGGTTTCTGTATAGACAAATGGCAAAAAACCAATTCGTGATCAGATAAATGTAATCCACGAACCCCTGAATCCACAACGCATTCAACATTGGAGGTTAAAATCACATCCAAAAGTGTAGCTGAATTTTTGTTCAAACGGGTGGGTTCAGAAATAATTTGCTGGATATTTACAGAGTCAATCATGTTCTTAAAATAAGTGCAGCCATAATCGGTAGTAGTCAATAAATCGATATTTACATCCCCAAGACATAGTACATTGTCAGAGACAGACCTACACAATGCAAGAGATTGCTCTAACTGGTCACAAAAAAATTTATAATTAACATTAGGCGGTTTATAGACTACACCGATAATTAAAGTAGTATTGAATAACTTCAAACTAATCCAAAGTTGTTCAATAGATACAGGAGTTTCGATAATTTTAAATTTAAAACATGAGCGTAAATATATGCAAACACCACCACCACGCGCACCGCGGTCTGCACGAACAAGTTGGTAACCATCAATTTTTAAATAATCGCTACTCACCTCCTGCGTTAACCAACTCTCAGATAAAGTTAAAATATCAAAATCTGAATCCAGTAGATGGTATTTGATATCAAACAGTTTCGGAATGAGTGATTGAATATTCTGATGTGCCACTTTCAATAAACGGGATACCATCCTACAAAAAATTCATACCTAAAATCAAACTAGATCTAAATAAGAATAACAAAAATCATTCTGTTGAACACAACATAAACATAATGATGACCTTATAGAAGTTCAGTAAAATAATCAACAAATAAATAATATTATCACTTCACAGGTACAAATGCTGCAAGTGTTTTTGTTCAGCGTATCCTTGCTTGCTTCAAAAAGTATAAATAATTTTGTAAAGGTTGAACCACTGGTTTGGTGGTTTGCTGTAATTACATTAATATTGCAGGAGATCTTCAGAGTTCCTAATTCGTATTATGCCGTTTTCATTTTTAGCCAGTATTTTTCCATCTGACGTCCAAACCTTCGTGTTCCCAAACTTCTTGGCTGCTTCCTTGAGAAGTTGCGCTCTGCGTCTCGTTAAATCTTCTCTTATTACAATTTTTGTGCCTTTTAATTGCTTTTTATTGTTAAATATAAGCTTCTTAGTGGTTCTTCTGACGAATTTAACAATTATTGGTCTATTGGCGGACTCTTTACCGGGCAGGCGATGACTGCAGTCAATCATGGTGGCAGATATTGACAATCCTAGTTTATCTTTACATAACTTAACCACCACGTCATCCGTATTCTCGTCTTTATTTTCAGGTACCCCATAAAATCTAAGATTATTGCGACGAGAGTACTGTTCTAATTCATCTCTCGCTGTTGCAGCTTCCGCATTAACTTTTGCTAGCTCTAGTTCTAGTTGGCCTACCTTGTCTGCATACATCTGGATTTCCTTGTCAACTTGGATTTTTAGATCTTCACGTATTTTTGCGACCAAATTAGCAAGAAATGTAGGTGAATCAAGCACCCTTTCAACTACCCGTTGAATTAGAGACTCTTCTTCTGCAGTAGAACGTGTCACTCGTGGTATATCAGGCATTTTTAATATTTTCCAACTGCAATCTGACAAATAAAATAACACAATACGTGCAGCACAAACCAACAACGTCTACTCAACACCGATGCTCATTGCATCACACTGCACTTTCTTTACTACATTTTTCAAAACTAAATTTACAGATGAGTATCTATTAAAACAAATAACATTTAAATGCTTAATTTTTAAAATCTCACAATGAATTACACAGAAATTTACAACCTTGCAATAGCACACAGAATAAAATACTTCATTACTATTACCACTTAGAACATCTTCCAAATTTGTAAGGAATACGATGATATCATATCCTATTTTAGAGCGAATCTGTGAGCTATTCAAAAATTCCTGCTTTAAAATATCATTCTGTCTTCAACTGCGATTTCTTGGGATTCCACACATTCTCTATCAAGAAGAATATTAAAACTACAGATCTCCAAGATGTACTACACGGCACTATAAATAGATTACATCGTTCATATTTATATTACATTCAAAACGGCAGGTCTTCATTCTACTGATGCTGCATTGGAAAAATCATTTTTAAAACACGTATTAATTAGTCTTGATAGCCGCTGTCATTTCAATGCCATCGTGGGTATGTGCCGCCAAATCGGCCAAATTTGAATTTTTTTCAGGAATGAAAACATCAATGGATTTCGATAAAAAGGCCCAGGCCACATGAAGTGACGTTTTTCACACAATGCAGCAGGCCGTAATTTACACTTATACAAAAATCACTTACCTAAACTTAAAAATAACTTGATTTCTAAACCTAAAATTAACTTGATTTTTCAGAAGAGCGCATCTAAATGCCCTTGTAGTCTATTTTTCGCTAAGATGGTTGGTGTCGAACATATTCTGTGGCGGTTTTGCAGCATGGGCCCCCTTGTCAACTAATTTGAAGTACGATTGCTCACTAGCATGTTGTTGTGCATCTGTAGTAATGTTTCTGTTCCTTGGAAATTCAAATATTGCAAAATCTGGAAATTTTCCACTTCGACGAACAAGTTTACATATTTCATTTGTTGGACTTCATTTGTGCCACCCTGCAGATCTGCCTTACATCAGGCATCCTATTTGTGCCATGAATCTAGCCAGCAAAAAATTCTGAAGCAAAATTGGAATTGACATAAAACTAACCATTCGGACATATATCATTTTTACGAAATCAAGTTATGGGGCCTGTCCGCTGACCACAACATTGTTACACCAGTTGATAATGTTAAATGTACCTTTCGCAGCACAACACAAACGTATGTTTTAATATGTAGTTCGCTATTTGTCTTTTGCAGACACACTTAACTATTATAAGTATAGGATTCACCACACTTCACTCAAGTTATCGTTATTGTAAAACAATGTTTGTTTTTGTGCTATTGATTGATTAAGCATACAGCTAATTATAGCTGGATTTGCCAAATATAACCAACCCGTAGTTCCTCGACGTTACATAAATGCTATAAACGCAGATCGACATTTTCTGCGCCTTTGAATTATTTTGCAAAAATAGATATTCTGAAGAAAGGTCCTTCTTTTAGTGTTTATTTTACTATATATAACGCTAGTAAAAATGATATATACTACTTGCAAGATTTTCTTCTCTGCCTGCAATGTTTATCAGTAGATAAATTTATTTTCGTTTCACCGATGCTGTAATGCCTTGTTTGTGTGAAAGCATATTATATTATAGCAATATATTTAAATTCTCCGAAATCACATCATACGTCTATTCTTCTAGTAATTTTCTCAGTTGAATCCACCTCGATGACGCACTGGATAGAGTTCCAGGCGTTGAATTAAGCAAGTAAATCTTTGATCATATCTTCCAGTGATGCGGTTTCCTTGATAAACAGCTCTACTTGTCTTGATATTGTCAGTTTTGATATAAGTACATCTTTCGTAAGTAAGGACTACCATATATTAAGGCCAGCTTTATTCATTACTCTTAGAAAACTCCATGTTCCTCGTTACTGGCTTAAAGCTTTATGCTAATTGGCCTGGCTGCTACATTGGATAGAAAAGCATGACATTTATTTGGTAGTAGGTTATTATTACTTTAGAAAGGAAGTGGAGTAGGCGGCGTTTCTGTTTGAGCTTTTTTAAAATTCTATTTTATTTTGCAACACAATCGCTGTAGTTGAATACCACATAAGACGAATTTGCTCCACACGCGAAGTGCTAGATTGTGCATATCTTCCTTGCCACTAATGACAATATCCGTATTTTACAGCAGTCTGCACATCAACGCCGCCTTTGAATCTTGGTTAATTAATGTATTTCTAATCCTTTCCTACGGGCTGTCAATATTAAACAATGATTTTGTTCTCTTCTTCAGAGATGACCCACCTTGTTTGAGGTGACATCCGTTGCTTAAACGGGGAGTTATATATATGTAATAGTCTTTAAGAAGCTAATAAAAATTGAATATTTTTCGAAAACTAATCTGTGTCTCTACTACCGCAAATAGCAACGCGTTGAACATTCAATCATATCTGGATTTTTCACAGATTAATAAGACACCACTAAACATAATTCACATTAGTGATTAAAATCAGGGGGCCCATAATGCTTCCGTCGGAATGAAATAATTGGTTCAAAATGTTTACAGACAATTTTGTATTTTAAAGAAGAATGTCACATTTAGTATAATTGATGGTTTTAGCAGAAATTACAGAAACTATAAGAAAAGATTTACTATTAGCTAATTTTGAAGTTTTATATCATTCTTCTATTCGTCTATATTAGCTGTAGTAAATAAAAGTAAAACCTACCCGCCATATCCAGATTGTTAATCTAATCCGGTAATTTCTAGATGGATTACTTTTATCTTTAATGGATTATTTGGAAACACCGGATGTACTTCGATAAAATGATGTGATTATTAATGGCAGGTGAGGGTAGCTTCTAGTTTAATCTCAATTAGAATTAATTGTGTAAATGCTACTGAAGTACGAGGGACCTGCAGTATTTATTGTCCCTAGCATAGATGACTTTGGAATATGTCGACACTAGAAACCACAGCCCTTCGTATTTCATTGAATTGCAGTGCCAAATGTGAGTAGTCGAACTTTAATAGTTTAAAAGTTATAAAAGTAGAAAGTAGTTTGTGGTTTTGCAAAGATATTGAGAAATGTGGGAGAACAATCTGGAAACATGCAAAAGTTGCTCACAAAAATATTTATTGTGTAAACGACATAACCAGAAAAGATCGTAGATTTACAACACTGATCCATATTATGCGGCATTAGTTATTATAAAACCTTGTAATTGTATTAAATAAAAAATAAGAAGAAAATTATAATATTAAACTCTCTTTAGTTTGAAGTTATGGAACATCCGCCTTATTACCTTAACCTAACTCCTTGTGATTTGTTTTTTTCCAAAGCTAAAAGAGAATTTTCAGAAAACATAATTTAAGAATGATGATACTATTACGACCGTAGTTTCAAAATTCTTTTGTGATCAAGACCTTGAGTTTTTTACGAATGGCTTAAACATTACTTGAATAAGTGTCTTCATGTCCAAGGATATTATGTTGAAAAATAGTGTTATATTATTATACATCCCTCGTAAAAACACTGTTAGTTGGAATTGCATTACTTAAACTAGTGCTTTAGTGATAATTCTCCAATTACTATTTTTGTAGAAAAACTTAGCTTTTTGATAACATTCTTAATTACAGATTATCTAATGTTTATATCTATATAATGCAATTAACCCTACTACAGAATAAATACAAACAATTATAGCTATTTCAATGTAGGGATCTACTTACTGATTGATTGTGCATTTATTATTTACTTCCCAAATATTCAGAACCTTTAGAGTACCTATTACATTGTAAGTGGTAGTAATTTTCAGGTCATGACCTAACTGGTTTTATGACGGCATCATCTGGTTAAGGTTATACATTCGATTTGTTCGTATTATTACATAAATCGATTTCACATTTCATTAAATTAATCGTTTTATTAATTACTCAATTGAATTAGTTGACATCTTTACCTAATTTTTAATTAGAACCAACTGACCTAAAGACTTATAATTCTCTGCCGTTCAGTCGATTAGTTCAGTTAACATGATTATTAGAATAATAAGCATTGTTTAACTGCAATTACTGATGTAATCGTTTTAATTACATCCCGTTTTAGCAATAACAATAATAACGGGTAGGTAAGTACTATGGGTTTTTATGTGGGGTTCCATTATTTTGCAGAAAATATGTAGTTTTACAAGCTTATTTAAATTGCATATAGAAAATATTTAACGAATTCAATGTCACAACGGTTGCTTAAGTAACTAATTGTAATAGAAAATTAACTAGACAGATGAACACAGATGGCTTGCTACGTATCATTTCCTGAAAAATATTTTCCAGGCTGATGTTTATAGTTTTGCTAATGCTGAGTTTGGGGCTTAGTGCTTAATGACATTTAATTGTTTGACGAGGGTACTCTTCAAACTGATGACAATTTACTTCTGCAGAATTAGTATAAATATTAAATTCTTCTTTAATATTAATTATTATTAATTATTTAAATATGAATTTGATTTTAGTATACAATCGTACAAAACAGAAAGATGCGTTTATAAATTTTCCTACAATAATGGAGACAATAGACAAAAAAGAAAAGAATTATTTGACGGTTTTCTGAGTAAAAATACAAGATAACCTCACTGTAATAATTGATATATAATGATACTAAAACAGATTATTTGAAAATCAAATATTTTATAAGAGTGTATTTTTACTCTTATTCTTATAGTGTCATCCTCTTCAAGAACTATTTTTACTTTTGAAGCTACTTCTTTAACATGAAACGATTACTCATTTTTATATACCATTCTCATATTTTAACCATGAAATCCTTCTTGCTGATCTATTATAGATCGTTCGTCATTTTTTGTAGCAAGCAATATTTATTATTTGATTTTTTCTATCTCTTATAGAATTCACAATATTGCTTTCTGTTCCTCTAGCACATCTGTAATGATCTTGTTTGATATGTTTATAATCCATGCTATATGTAACACTTTTCTATATGCTTTACATTTCAAATGCTTCTAATTCCTTAGTGTGTCACACTAAAAAATATTTATTTTTCAGGCCACGGCAGCTACTGTTGCTGATGCAGGTAGTCGGTTAAATAAAAATCCAGTTGAAGGGTAAATTGAATTTATAAAGTAAAGTTAAGTTATCAAATCATCAACCAGCCAGTGTGTTCCGACAGATAAGTACGCTTAACAATTTGCGTAGCAGGTACAACAATAATTTGCTCAATGCAAAAATTACAAAACACCTAATTATAACTAAGTCACAATTAGACTATTTACGAAAATTTAACAACTTTTGCCAGTTATTGAAAAAGTTATTTTCCCACGATACTCATTTTCTGATCAAAAAGGTTGGCAGAATTATTTAAATTCCGAAATTCCAGTCAAATAAGTTAACAATAATAAACGCAAAAGTTAATATACAAATCTATAATTGTTATTCCAATTTTCCCCTTAACCTGGCCCCACGTTGGGCGCCATTTTAGTGTAACACCCAAAATATTTACTTTTTTCGTCGCGGCAGTTTCTATTGCGAAAGCAGGTAGTAGGTTAAATAAAAATCCAGTTGGGGGTAAATTGAATTTCATACAATTGTTGATGCAAGAAAACATCGAGTTTATAGTAATAGCCATTAACGATTTACTACATGTAATTAATTAGTACAAAATATGAACTTGGATGTTAACGGTTAAATAATAAATGCTGAATACTTATCTGTCCTCGCAGTCGAACTGCATTACGATTAGGTATCTTGGATGCGGTCCTCTCGATATGTAGGTGTGTAAGTACTTTTTGGACCACCCAACACTTTGTTTCAATTCCAATAATATTAATATTAATATTTATTTATATCGCACTCAGCCAACAGCCGTTAGGCCAATTATAGGCGTCGCTGTGCATTTATGGGGACTTCCAACCCCACTAACGATTGTCATGATGTTGTTATGACCGCCGGGACCAACTATTTCCATGACAGCCGTATCACTAGGCGCCAAGAGATGCAGCCGTGGAACTCCCATCCAAGCTCTGACCAGAGAGAGCGTTGCTCAACTCTGCTGATCGAACGTAGACGCTTGTTCAAGCTACATCACCCGGGACTAAAGTCCATCCTGAATGGCTAGATAAGATTTGAGTGATTCAAAACGTGGCTCTAAACTAGAAACCTGTATCGCGACTAATTAGTTAAATTTAAGAAACGACAAGATCACTCTTACCAATTGGTCGATTTCTCTTATATGAAATAATTTATTAGGGCGCGTAAAATATTTAAAATGGCAACCCTTATAGAGACATTTATGAATTGCAGAAATGAGTGTTTAATTGATCAACGGGTCGGCAAAAGTGCCGTGTCTCAAAATTTTGCAAATTTCGGGCAAGCTCAGATAGAGCAATTGGCGTGTCAAGGTGATGTAATATATTACTAGCTATTTTTAAATATAAGTTATTACTTATATTTAGATCCAGGTTTCAAACACATAGAGTAGGACAGAAAATAAAAGTATATAGTTAAGCAGAGTTGAAATAACAATTTTTACAATTTACTTTTCACATTTTTGCAATTGATAATCTGATCGCAATACAAATAACTATCTTGAAGTACTAGTTCTACCTGTTGTTCGTTAATGGCAAAAAAATAAATTTCTAATATTTTCACTTATTGACATCACCTTTGTTTTCTTTAAGACTGGTATTCAGATATTAATATTTGTAGGTTGTGTGCTTTTGCTGCTGTTAACATAACGTTGTTGGCGTATCTCAAGTTATTCCTTACTTGGCCATTTATATTTACTCTTGATTTTCTCTCACCAAGAGCTTCTCTAAACACTGCCTCAAAACACAAACTTAATCAGTTTTAATTAAAGATTGCACTGTTCACCGTATAGTGTAGTTGGGAAAGCGCTAGGCTTGCATTAAGCAAGTCCGGTTCGAATCCCGCAGGGGCCCGAATTTTTCCGCAGCCTTGACAATTGAAAGTTGGGCACCAAATGAACTGTGCTCTACTCAGAACCACAGATCTAAGAGGTAGAGAACACCATTTACTTAAAATGATTTTTGATAAAATGATTATTAACGTTTAGTATGTATACAACCACTTATTCACACTCACTCTGTATATTAAACTAGTCATGCTCTATCCGGTTCGGCATCGTCGGTAAATCTTATGTGGGTTAACCGTTCTCCGTCTATATTTAATCCATTTTGTTGCACCGATCTGTATTTTTGAATACATAATCTAAAGCTAACGTGAGCAGCTGTAGAGGTAGTAAATATTTTTGTAATTTTTCTAATCCTTGCTCTGGTCATGTTACCTTCGTTTTAATTACTTTATGCATTTACGTGCCCGAATGGGTACGCCAGAGTTCGCTATTATTCCCGAGCGAATCGATTCAGAACGCGTTAAATAGATCATATACAGGGCGATTCATAATGAGTGTAAGAAACTTCGGCATTTTGTTGGGAAGGTCATTCTAAATGAAAAATGTTATATGAACCTAGATCCTATTTCACTTCGTTACAGAACTACAATATATGAAGCAATAAAACAAATAGTTTTCTCCACGAATATTTATTGTAAAAATTGTGGTGGCAACATGATTCAAAAACAAACTGGTTTCATCATTATCACCATGCAAAGCCATATGGTTAAAAATGATTTACATAGTAAAGGAAACCACTTACTGCTATTAGAAATCGGAGCACATGTCAAAGTGTGACAGGCATTGAGGATTCAATGACAATGTAATGATTAGAGTAGGTTAACAAAGACAAAAAGAAGACAAAGTAAAAGATGGAAACACCAAAAAATCACCAAATCATTTTATATTCATGAAAATGTAATTAGTATAAAAACCTGATGATGAAACCAGTTTTGAAACATGTTGCCACCCCAATTTTTACAATAAATATTCGTGGCGAAGACTATTTGTTTTATTGCTTCATACCAAAGAATCTGCGCTAAAAGCATGACGGATCACATCCCTAAGAACTACAACGTATCAACGTTTTAAAAGTGTAGTAGTAAATCCATACATTTAGTAACCATTAAAAAAGCAAATGCCAGCATGATGGTGCCCCAGCCTACTATGGAAGACAAGTAATCGAATGGCTAAAAGTGCATTATCGCAACAGATGGATAGGTCGTGTTAGTCTCATTGGTTGGCCTCCGAGGTCCCCTGATCTAAATCCTGTATATTTTTACTTTTGGGGCCACATAAAACGCCTAGACCGCAGTATTAAAATAAATACTGCTCGTGAACAGTTAGGTGTTCAAATTCGGTCGCCGATGGCGGCTAGTCTATGTCAAAACTGACGCAAAACCTAACCTGCTAACCTCAAATTTGACTTACAGTGCCACCAACATATTAACAACAGTGAATGTCAAAAAATTATCGCCTATAAATTTTAGTTAGGTTAGTCAACTTAAAAAAGATTATCAGGAAATTTTTTTGTTGGCTTAGAAACCATACTAAAATTAATTTTATCTACGACCACTAATAAAAGTAGGCCTTTTAGCGCTAGCTTGTTTCACTAAAAGTGACGTTTTATAGTTTAGCGTGGTTAAAGAAATCAGTTGTTTACTTTTCGCCCATGTGCTAAAAGTGAAGTGAGCTTATAAAACTACAATTTCGAACTCGAAGTGAAGTTGTAAAGTTATTCTAGTTGCTTCTTGCGTTACAGGTAAAGTGTTTTTGAAATAATTAAAGCGGTATGTGATGAATACAGTCAGATGTGGAGTATTAATAATTACATTTCGTAACTGAGCTTGACAGTACTGGCTTCGCAAACATTCGCCCGCGCGGCATGGGCTACTGTTTATTATGACATAAATTAGAAGTATCGTAGATGCAAACCTTTGTTAAATTGATATTTATGGATTAATAACAGTAAAATTAAGGTCGTAGATAAAATATTGTATGCAACGCGTGCTAAAAGTCGTTTATGCACGAGACATGTTATGAAACGCAGCCTTCGGCTTCGTTTCATAATTTTCATGTCTCGTACATAAATGTCGATTTTTAGCACTTGTTGCATAAATAGCTATTTCTATTGGTTCTTAATTAGTGTCGCACGATTTTCCATAAAATGCCACAGGAGCTCTAAAGATACGCCATTCAACTCTTATTATTCTTCCGCTATGATCTCCTAATTTACATATTTCAAGTTTACCATTTGATAATAAACATTGTCTCATATGTTCATAGGTTTGTTATTTTCTATTGTCTCAGTAATGAAGTTCGTATTGTGACGTTACTTATTTCTTGTTATATTCTTCTATCCAATCGCCTATGCTTTTCTGTCCTTACATCACTTCGTTCTCTTTCTTTTTCTTCTCTATATCATTAAACATTTTGTCTTAATGCAAATTTTCTCCGTTTTGCAGTTTTTCTTCTACGGAACTTTGATTGAGCTGTTTTTATTGCTTCTATGTGATTATTTTTAATTTAAATATTTCCAAGATCTTTATATGCTTCTCCAATACGTATAAGCTTTAGGTTTCTCTGGTGTATTCTCTTTTACGTACTTGCGTGGTATTGTGATTTGAGCTCTTTCTTTTCGCCCAATAATAACCATTCAATTACCGCTTCCAATCAAAATTTGTTCAAAACAGCTACATTGTGGATCTGATTCTGACAAAAACGGAAATCATGGGTAATAGACATGGTTTAACACCCATTAAGATTAATGACAATCTAATAGATGCAGAAGACGAATATGTATATGTAGGCCAAAAACTAACTTTTGTGACAAAACCCAAGAAGCGGGTGTAGATAGGAGAATTAAATTCGGGTAGGCTGCCTATAGAAGATTAAGAGATGTGTTTAATCAAAACAAAAACATACAGTACCTCAAAAGGGTGTTGAATGAATGTGTCCTCCCATCTCTAATGTATACTTATCAGATAAAAGTAACATAAAGAGCCATGAAAAAATCGATTTAAAGAGTACGACTAGAAGACAGAAAAACATATACTAGGATTAGAAACAAATGCATCGGACGCTTAAAATGGCAATGGGCAGGACACGTTATGAGAAAAAACAACCGACGAAGTAATAAAGTGACTGAGTGGAGACCAAGAATAGGTAGAAGAGATATAAGCAGGTCTAGAACAAGATGGAAAGGTGAAATCAGCAAACTCAGTGGATGGGAACAACCGCTGACCGCACAGACTGACGACAAACTGGAGAGACGTATGTCCAGAGACGGAATAAATATCGCTGTTTATGATGATGATGGTGATGATGATCGCTTCCAATCGACAATTTGTTCAAAACAGCTATATTATGGATCACATTTTTCCTGTCTCTATCGTTTCTGGTGTGTCCATCTGGAATTTCCTAATTCAATTTGCTGCGATCTTTATCTTTAAAGAAGGAGTTCGTGACATACACTATGTTGTGAGCCAAATCCCATTTTTCAAATTACTATATCTTCCCCATTTGCTTCCCTATCCAGCTTGGCATTAAAACCTTTTATAATTATATCGTGTGTTCGTGTGTTCCAAAAAATCATTCGCAGCATGCCATGATCAAATTGAAGTTTGCCGTAACTTGATATATACCCATTGAAGCCATAAGTCAGAGAGAACTAAATTACATCTTAATCTTGAACTATTATCCTAAAAACATACAAAACACTTAACAAAAGCAATTTTTATTGACCGTTATGATTATTGCACTCGTTGTGTGTAAATGTCATCTTATTTTCTTTTTGCTTGATACGAGTAAACTTAATGCAGTGTAAACTTTTGCCTGTCACAATGACAGATGTTTTCATAAACAAAATGCAATCTGACATTCAGCTACAGACTTAAGACATGACTAGACCCTAAATGAGGTTTTTTTGGAACATGTTATTACTGTGCCGGTGATTGTATTTGAGCTGTTTTATTATTTTCGTAGAAGTTTTTTAGCTTAGTCGTCATGTTCTGTGGTTGGTGCATGTATTTAAATAAGCTTAATACTATAGTTCGTGTTGAATTCTAAATACCTGTAGTACTTTTGAAGATATGCTTGTTATATCGATGATATTATTCGCTTGTGGTCTAAGAATGACCAGATTAAGTCTTCCTACTGACGTGCCTTCTACTGCACTGCAGTGCGACACATTACCTGATTTTAAAATTATCTGATTCTTCCCTTTTCTTCTAACCTTGGCAATTTCTATGACATGCCACTTTATATGTTTAAGTTCTTCTTTTATTTCTACCTCTTTCCGTTCCGAGAATAACGTTTTGGCATTATACCTTGCTATGGAAAATTGTAATCCGCCTACGAGTACAGTAATCCGGAGATTCTTGCACCTTCTGCTTGTTGTCGGCAACTAATGATCTTCTTTTTGACTGAGTATCGATGTTTACATTGTTTGGTGGTTTTTAGTCGATATGTACTAATGCGAATTGGAAGGTATGTGATAAATATAGTTAACGAAAATAGATATCCTTAGCCTTGAGTATTCTAATAGCACCTCAATCAGAAAAAACTGTAAAAGGCTTTACCCAGAACTTCCCTCGTCGACATTTTGACACTAAATAATTTTAAAAATCAAATTAAGTTAGGAGTAAAAATATCTTCACGTTTCTAATAAATTAGATAGATTTTCAAATAAAAAAAAAACGTTGCCGGTCGTCGAATTTGAACAGCAGCCCCAACGTTTTGTTGGATATTGTAAGGGACTAGGCAATTTCTACCTGCGTCACGGAGCACCGACCTTTCAAATTTTTGCGTCTCAGCTATATTTAGTAACGCGCTAATTTATGCATCATTTTTGTATCGTAAATACTTATTCTGTATCTATTGGCTCCCATTTTTGATACGAATAAAGCCTGGAACTATGTACAAATTATTACTTGTATCTAGTGATGGGCATAACCGGACAATTTTCATAACCGCATTATTTGTATTCGAATGATATTCATAACCGAATGATTATTTAAATAATCATTCGAATAAATTTTGGCTCTCGGTTCGTTTCGATTTCGTTTTTGGTTAAATCAAGTCACTCAAGTCCGTCGGTTTGCCGGTTATGCGGTTTAGCTTCATCTGCATCGGCATCCTAACTTGCAGATAGCAGAGGTACTCGGTTAATCGTTAATTATAATAATTATTGTATAAATGATTTGTATTTGATTTCTAAGGAGTTTGTGCAATAAGTAGTTATGGATATGAATGAAATATATCTGGGTACACCTTTATTGTTTTCGATTGCTGGCGATTTATAATAATAATTAATAATATATTGTTGTATTTCTATGAGTTTTACGACTCGCTATTCTGCATTAGCTCTATTACTCCGACATTCTTCCGATCTATAACCAAAACATAATATGTACATTATGTGTTATGTATGGGAAATTAAGAGGATCAATCTAAGTACATACGTAGGTCTTGCCATATCTCAGCGACCACAAATGCGCACTGAAGCAAGGGAGAAAACTGTAGAGCGAAACACCCAAATGGTGTTTTCAATAGTAATATAACAAGGGCGAGACATACTTACCGATAATTTTGCACACGCCGAGGGTCGAGTGCTGGTTGCAATGAAAACTGATCCGAGGGCTTGCCCGAGGGCAGTTTTCTAAGAGCAACCAGCACGATGACTCTTGGCACGGGCAAAATTATATGTAAGTGTGTCGCCCGCGTTTATATTTTGAAGATTATTACACAAAACCCGTATACGAATTATGATTTAAAATTGATCTAATAATGCCAAAACATTCAAATTGCTTTTTTTTGCATTTCTATTTTTAATTATGACACCATCCACGGGGTTGATAATCATCCCTAAGGAGCTTATCACTTGGTAAGCAGCCCACGGTCGCTTAACAGTTAATCAGTTCGGGATTGGCCGAGTTTCAAAAAATGCATGATTCTCATTGGATGATATCAGTCATGTGTAATAATCATTTTCAGTACAACCTGTTTTGTTTATGAGTTGTGACGTATTTATATTTACAGAATTTTGAGCACTGCGTAGGTCGCTGAGATATGGCACGTAGTACCTTTGAATAGAGGTTTTATAATATATTCAAAGCGTAGTACGTATCAGGATCAAGTTATTTTTCATTCGAATACTTGGAACGAACACCGAGTTACACAGGTTATATCAATAACCGGATAACCGGTTATTTTTAATTCGAATAAGCCCAGCACTACTTGTATCTATTACTAAGTTAAATGAAAAATAAACAAAATTTTCTTTTTTCACGGTTTCATGCCAGGTAGATATATAATGTGTCTGCAAAATATCATCTTCCTCCGACGAATAGTTTTTGAGTTATACCGCCAACAGACAGACAGGCAGACAGACTGACGGAATTGAGAAAACCTGTTTTTCTTCATCTAGGGACCCTGAAACGTAAAGATGTGAAGTAATCTCGGAAGTCGATCAAGGGAGACCAAATAGTAAAGATAAAAAAGAAGAGGCCTCTCTCGATACAAGTTGAAGATAATAGACCCAGCTAGGGGTATCTCGGGATTGCATTTCCGTACTTAAAAGGTGCGAGTCCTTGAGACATTACATTTTTCTGACAAGCTCAGATCCCTGTTTTAAATAATGCATCTAATAGAATTTCAAGGGCAGTTCTCCATTGAGATATAGCAGCAATAACAGAGAAGAAAGACATTTTTATTTGTTTTATTGAGATTTCTCAGCAAAGAAATACTTTTCAAGCAACTTATATTTTACTGTTTAAAATATTCTTTAATTAAAATTCTAGTGTTTTCACTTCATGATCTTAAAGTTAAGTAATAAGCTTAAAAACATTTTTAAATTGAAGATTAAACTACTTTTTTGTTTAGTTGCATTTTATTTGCATTTTGCACAACAGCAATTTTTAGTTAAAGCCTATAAATTAAAGAAAAATGTTATTGCTGTTGATGACATATTTCACCAAAAAATTGCGTAGGTAAGGTATTGTTTATTTGTAACCTCAAGAACCATCTGTTGCAATACCGTTACAAGTGGTCCTACCCTCTATAAGTAATTAGTTTTAGTAAATACTCTTAGGGCCACCTGGCTGGTTGAGTGGGTTTGTAGTCTGCTTAGCAATCAGGTGGACATGAGTTCAAATCAGGCCGTAGCCGAGAATTTTCTCGTAACGGCAATGCATTTGAACTCATTAGTTAAGTTAGCTGTAAGTTGTGTGTGGTATGTTTGCATGTGGGGGAGTGTAGTGTAAGTCGCGTGCAGCGCATTACCTCCGTTGCACTTCCCGCGAGGGATTATGAATGGTCCTCGACTCCGACACGTAAAAGAGGCTATAGATAATGAATGAATGGAAAAAAATACATGTTAATATGTCATGAAAAAATTACTATTGTAATTATACAGTTCGTTGTTTCTGTTACTTTTACTTTCTAACGCTTTTAAGTATAGCCTAATTTACAATTATCTCCTATCTATACTGGTCTTTTTCAAACTGAACTTTAATTACTACTGTAGCCGTTTTTAAACAATATTTCCGTTTCCATAGAACAGCTCGTTAATATTTAAACTGTTTAAGTAAGTTTTGCTTCGTAATGTATTTAGATTGTTTGATTGCAACACGTAGTTGTCTCTCAAATAAATTGTTGAAACCTGTGTTGCTAGCTAACTAATTTTTAACCGCACCTAAGTTGAAACTTAAAGCAACACAAATTGCCGTAAATATTAATAATAATTATATTTCTCCGTCTGTTTATAATGCATGGACAAGCACTCGAACAGGCAAAGCCTCGACGCTGGTTCCCGTAGTTGCGCCTCTTTTCGGCCAAGGACCGAGATGGACGACTGGATCAAAACCTTGTAAGTTATAAAGCGCCACCACGTAGGCGTTTGGGAATTAATGAAAGGAATTATCATTTCTAAAGATCGATCAACTTCAGTCGTTTTAAATTCTAGCAAATCATCTTTTACTTTATGATTACCTTCGCATTTGATTCCTTTGCATCTTTTATTATAGTTGATTGCTTTGATTGCTGTAATTTTTTCCCGTTTAGAGGCGCCTGGGCTCTCGATCGTGTTTCGGCTGGATATCGGCTGTTCGTTTCGCTCGCAGCTGTACCGGGAATGGATAATTTTGATGTCACCCAGTTTTTATGGAGCGTAGATCGAGGCTAGGCGAGATATTTCTTGCTTCGTTGCCCGCGAAATAAATTTGATAATTACGGTGCAAAAACAAAAGCGGATTCGTGTTCTTCATGGGCCGATGCAGCCCGATTAAGTTTTCTAAGTGCGTAGTCACGATTTTTTACAGTTTTCACTGACACGCACAAAAGCAGGATGTAGTAAAAAGTGCACGCGGCGCTAACTGCTTTGCCTGTTGACATTTACATACTTTTGGGACAAGCCTGTTATAAAGCGACTTGAGCTTATGGCGATAACTATGCGTAACCAAATTTGTCGGGCAGAGACCTCTGTAGGCTTCGATCAGCGCTAATGTTCTTCAAAATTAGGGTCTATCAGTATGAGTACAAATAATTGTAGTATCTACGCACCCTCTTCCTGTTTCCTATTATTATATTTGGAAACAACGTAATTTTATATACCTGTTCATAGCTACGTTCACAACATTTATGCCAGATTTCTGTTGTTGCTTAGCCACGAGGAGAGGTGTGTTTTTTGTTTAAATTGTTCGTTTAAACAATCATCTTTTTATTATTATTTTCAACTGATGCATATGACTAGAGGTGAGCAATATCGAAATATTTGATATCGATATCATCGCCTTATCGAGTATTTTGGCCGATCCAAGTATTGAATACACTGGTTATCGATATAATGATGTATCCTATATAGTGATATAATGAAACATGGAATATACGAAGCTGGGCCGATAAGTAGCGCCTTCAAAAACGAATTTATAAGCTGTATCAGAGGAGGCATTGATTTACCCTCCTATAACTAGACGTGTCTAGTGCATAAGTGTCAAGTGGTTTCATGCTACTTATTATTTCCGTTTTTGTTAATGGACTCTTATATAACAAAGATGCAAGAGTACGAGCAATTGGCTATTCGTCATAAAGAAGGTCCTATAGATGAAATGAATATAAAAACGTAAGACCACATTATTCCCGAGAAACTGCGATAGCAATTTAAACTCTGAAATTCGAAATTGTTCCATACCCACCATACAATCCGAAGATTCCCGTGTGATTTTTTTGTTCCTTAAGCTTAAGATGCATCTTAAGGGCAACTGATATAAGTTGGACAGCGCGGCGGAGTTGAAACTGCAGTAGTACATGGTTATATAACAGAAGCCGAAAGAATTTTTCATTAACTGAATGAAGAAATGTGTTTTAAGTTGGGAGAAATGTGTTGAACCAAAGCGGGTTACGCTCATTTTAATAAAGTGAAGGTGCTACAGTCCAACCTCGTATATGAACACAATCGTTGTATCGATGTAATCAATATATTGACATATCGATATTTACAGAATCTTAGATTTATATATCGACACATCCACAAAAATCCCAGCGCTGAGTTTCAGACCGCGAGCGTTCTTCTATGTTTTTGTCACTTTCCTTGGTTTTTCCGTTCTCTTAATTTTTTCCTGTTTTCTGTGTTCTGCGATCTGTACATTACCGAGGTAGAAAATTTCCAATTTCGGCTACTTAGCAATGCATTTCGCATGTCCCGATTGGAAATGGCAGAACTCGCCAACTTACACCGCCAGTGAAAACTGCTCGACGCGTTCCTCCTTTTTGTTCCATAAATTTTATTGTTGATTGATTGGTTACTGTTCGTCGCTTATTGGTTGCAAGTGTCTTATTGTGCGCTACGTAAATATTTCGATTCTATGTATTATTAGCAATTGTGATAACATAACAAACAGGCCGACATCATAGCCTGCAGTTGCCCGAATTAATCGGCGGTTATAGCGAAGGTTAATGTTGGAATTTAGGTGACAAACTAGTTTATGTGAAATCATGGCGGTCGACAAGACCCTATTGATACCATTACCTTTGAATCGAAATAATCCATAGTTCTGTTGGAGTGTTAAAGGAAATCATTTATTTAGAACTTCGAATGTTTTCACTCCCCTATGGAATTAGCTAAATCATATTCTTACTAACAAGACCCCATGTTCTGTTTTTCACTTCACGTTTATATTAGCCGCTCTATGGCGAGTGTAAATGTTAACTGAAATATCTGTAATTCTGGAATTGTGCTGATGTTGTTTAGGTCACTCTATTTCCCCAGACATGATATTATCGTAAATATCGCTACTAATTGTTACTTGACTTGGTAAGTTATTAAACCTGCCGCTCTAATTGAGTGACTTATTGTTACTCATATTAAAAGTGAATTCATTTATGTACTTTTCTGTGTCAGCGATCGACTCTCCGGCACTTTGAGCTAGTTTCTTGTAATAATCAAAGTCATGACGTTGCTATCGGTAATTTTTGTTAAAGCTACATTTTACTTAATATCGTGTAACAAAAATGTTCAGCCTACGTGTAAAGCTGCTCTTAATAAATTTGGTGGCCCAACCTTAACAGAGTACCTAAGAGGAGTAAATTTGCCTTGAAATCAAATGTAAAAGGTTTCTTATGCAACACTGAAGTTGCGTTACACCTCAAAAAGCAGTTTATTAACACACCAACGATACGAAAGGCAACTGAAAAGTGCCATCTTTTAATCTGGGCAAAACTTAACAACTTGCAATCCTTATTCGTTACTTTTTAGCTACAACAAAATAATAAAATTGCATAAAACTGTAACATGCCCTTTAATTAAAATGGCCATGATTTTCATTAGTTTTCTATTAATTTTAGATATTTTTTCCATACGGTATCCCCCTATACTCCTTATATTATTTTATTTTACTTGTGGTGTAATATATAGTTTTGGAAATTATCTTAACGAAATTGCAAAAATATTTACAAGAATTCCACACATTCCGTATATACAGTTATATTCCGGGATCAGATAGCTTTTAGATATGTCTTTTGCCTTACATATTTCTTGAATTTCTGTATTAGGTAATATATTTTGTCAGAAGAAGAACAATTGCTGTAAATTGACTAGTTTGGGGCAAAATTGTGCTCCATTAAATTAATGTTTTAATATAATAAAAAGTGTTTTACCAAGTTAAAAAGTGTACCATTTATTTATACCCAATACCAGGCATCTGTGGTAGTGTTTGCAGAACGTTCTATATGACAAAAAAATTTATACATTTTCCAAACCAACTTTGGCTGAACAACGGCAGCGGACACCTGAGAATTTCAAACTTCGACACCAATCCAGTTGAGCTGCAGAAGCCAGGGGTTTCCAGTCAACGGCCTAGGGAAGTGTGAACGAGCATTCTGAACAAGATTTGCTGACAGGCGGGCGACTTAAAGCGCATAAAGCCGTCGGCGTCACCTAGCACTATCTTCGAGCCCAGATCGGCTAGAATTTAAAAGCTAGGAGTGGCATGTTTTCGAGTGTTTGAGAGCCGGGAAAGCTAGTAACCTCCAAGAATACACTTTGCGGAGGATATTCATCGTATTTCCAAGCGTCCAGATTCGTCTCAGTTGGAGTAATTTGAATGGCGTCAGTATAAATTGCGGTTTTGCCAGAAAATTGAAGCGATCACAGAAAGTCCAGAACAAAAGAGCAGCTGGCGTCGTTTGACGTCATATTTGAAACAAAATCGAATTAGTTGTTTCTAGGCGGGGGTTTGCTTCAATTTACCTGACGTTTCCTTGCAGATTTTCACTTTTGAATATTTAAATACACGCTATATGCACTAACGACTCTCTGTAGTAAATGTCGAGTTTGTGAGCTTATGAGTAACCGAATCTAGTAGAGCTGTTGTACTAAAATTGCGTATATGAGCTACGCTGAGTGAAATATTCTAAACACAATTTCAAATAAAACTCAAATTTGAACCCAACCCGAGAGAGTAGTTTTGTGTTTTGCCGGATATAGCCCAGATTATTATTGCAGTTCAATAAAATATAGGAAGGAGCAATTAACCATTGTATTAGAGTATAATCAATACATTTTATTTTGATTAGCCTAAAATACACACAGGCAAAGTTTGCACAATAAAAATACCCTGAGCATTGTGGTGATTTACCCTATTTAATTATTCACTTTCTAATTAAACCCTTTATTAAAACAAGGCTTCATTCCACCTCAATACTTGTGAGCGTTTTGTTTATATGCCGTTTCCACTCGGTTGGAATTTCTTCTATTAGGAACAAACTAAATATATACGTGAGAATTTATTACAATTTTTCTGGTCCATGCTGTAGAAGTTCGATAGAAATGGCACCAGGTCCAGGAGCCCTTTCATTTTTCATGCCAACTATACCTCTTTAGTTTCTTCTAGCGTTATCCCATTCTCTTCTGTCAAATTGTAGTCTCTTTTCGCTTAGCAATTCTTCATAAAATTCCCTCCAAGCTTGCATAGATATCGGTTGTAGTCCGCTATGTTCTTTGATATCACTTCTCACACTCTTAATTGTTTTTCAGGCTTCACTTAAGCTAGTAGTTCCTAGATAATTATCAGTATGCTCCCATCTGTTTTGCCACATTTCATTTTTGCTGTCGCCATAGTTTTTTTTAACCGTCCTGTTACTATGCATAAACTGTTGTCGATATAATTGCTTCTTTTGTTGAACCATTTGCTCTATTTCGTTATTCCTCCAGGGCGTTCTTTTATTGGAATTGTTTTGCACTTCCCCTATAGCTTCCTTTGCTGCTTCGTTGACCTTTTCCACAATATATTTGTACATATTCTCCGCAGAAGAGTAATTTATGCCATTTAATTGTATATTCAAGTTTGCTTTGTATAGAAAGCTTGCACTCGTATGGATGGGCGCGTGACGTGAAAACAGTCGGGTCACGGCGGATCCCGTCGTGAACGTGGGTAATATTTGAAAATCGGGCCGTGAGCGTTAGTGAAAATTTCCAAGGCGTGATTCACGTTTTACGTTAAATATTTAGTAACAAATAAAATACTGCAGGGTGCCCCGCTTCCCCGCTGCCCAACATGTGGAAGATCTAGAGATGGAGGACATTCTACTTCTGTGTGGCAGCCTGCAGCGACGGAGCTTCGTACTTGTGTTGTGTTGTGAATATTATGTCTACAGTCAATCGCGTTTCTACCTCTATAGGCGACCAACCTACTTCTAGTTTCTCGGACGTAAAAGTACTTTTAAACCTAGGAATTAAAAGTGTTGCATAGCAACATATACCTTCATTAACTCGTATCAGTAGGGAAACGGCAATTCCAATGACAGCTTCTGGTATTAAAAGTAATGTCTGACGACGGTTGCAAAGAAGCGCTTTTGCGAGAAATCAGTATGTATCCCTTGTTGTAAGCTATTGTAGGCATTTTTCATTTATTTCTTTTTGTGTCCACTATTCTGATTGAAACATATCATGTAAATTATTTAAGGTACAATCCATTTTATTTTAGAGTTTTTAGTTCTGTTGCGGGTCCTTTATTGGTTTCAAATTTGAACATTCTGTTCTATCTGAATTTGAATTTTCAAATAAAAGCTGCGGATCACGTCGTGAGTGGCGGGTCACGCCATGAACGTGAGTGAACGTGAGCGTGAGCGTGCGTGAACGTGAGTGTTTAAAGCAAGCGTGAAACGTGCGTAACGTGAGTGAATACGCGCCCATCTCTAACTTGCAGAGCCTTTGCTTGTTTTATTTTGGGAACTTGTGTGTTTAAGTCCTTTGGCTTTTACCAGCTTCCTTCGACTGGGTCATATTATGATATGGAAAATACAACGTTGCACGGATTAAGTAGTGATCCGAACCACATTATAATCCTCTCGGGATTTCAGAATTAAACATATTTATATATTGACGTATAATGAATTTAAAAAAATAATTTAGTATTATATTCGTAAAGAATGGTTTTGATGAGTCGTCAGTGACAGATATTATCTTTTATATTATAATTTTTAATTAGAATACACTTAACTCATGATTTGAATTCAACCAAAAATGATATTTTTTCTATAGCACATGTTAAAGTGTGCTTTTATCAACTCAAAACAAAAGGTCAAGTTTTACTTTAACAGCAAGGGTAGATAAAGTAGCACTTTAACCTCAAGGATAGATAAAGTAATTTAATTTTCTAACTTTTGTTTAAATTAAATATGACAGCTTCGTATTGTCGTAGCAACCCAATCTAGCTACTGACATTTTGAAATATGATTGACTGTCATTATTTTCTTTTGAAATTGTTAAAAAAATATTGTATTATACACGACGATAAAGTTGTTTCTATCCACTGTTGAATCATTAACGTCTCGACTTCGTCTCGACGTTAATCGATTCACTCGTGGATAAAATTTAACTTTATCGTCTTGTATAATAAATTACTATTAGAAATGAATAAACTACTGATTCCGTTGAGAATTAAGATTTAGGGTTTTATTATTTTATGAATCTTGTTTTAGTGT
The DNA here is from genome assembly GCA_940337035.1 of Agriotes lineatus. Lineage (NCBI taxonomy): Eukaryota > Metazoa > Arthropoda > Insecta > Coleoptera > Elateridae > Agriotes > Agriotes lineatus. The sequence goes on along the minus strand of OW679196.1, from coordinate 17,489,008 downwards.
AAAGTCTCTTGCAGAATCAGGAAATAGACATATATTTACTCATACAATAATTTTGAATTTTAACAGTCAACAGACAGTAAATACAAGAAAAATAGAAATTTCAGTTATTCTTAAAATGTGGGAAAAATAATATTGTTTGTTTTTGTCGGCTCATGATTTATTTCCACGTTTCAATATTTTGGCTTTAAATATAAATATATTAGGTCTATGCAATAACAACTAAAAAACCGATATCTTACCCAACAAGTTTGAAAACTGTTCTAAATTATAATTCCAAGATTTATTACTTATGCTGTATCAGAATATTCAGGATAAAGTTGTTTGTCAAAATTTGCAAACTAAACGTGTGTTTATATCCATATGCCTGTGTTTTTGATATCGTAATTCATATGTTCTCAAATAAAAATCTAAAATGAGAAATGAAGGCGAATAAAAGCAAACCTACATTTCGGGTTAAAAAATAAAGTTGTTACTCATATAATAATCGAAATTGATACATTATTGTTATGAGTTATCTTATCATTAATCAACTGAAAAGACCTAGTTTTTGTCACCTTTCGGCCATGTATCTTAATTGAACACGGTATATTGCGTGACATGTAGACAATATCGTGAACAAAATTATTATTATTACTGCTATATTGATCCATATTGTTTTGATTCCAGAAAAAAGCAAGAGTTTTTAAAGATTAAATCCTACACGCAATATCAACCTACTATTTTCCTTGTACAAGTGTTCGAATATGGATCAGTTTAAGGATGGATTAAAGAACTGTTACGTGTTCCAGCAGATTTCGCTGCAGCAAAAGGATGCGGATTGGTATGACACAACAAATATCAAGCTATATTCAAATTAAAACGGAAACAACAATAACGAGCCTATTAAACATTCATACGCTAATAGAGTTAATTGCTGGATTGAAGAAACTTTCGTATTATACTAAAATTACGTAATTCGGCGTGGCCAACGAAATAATTATTACGATTGCGGTGCGCAATTTGCTAGAACATCCACATAAATTATTAACCAATCAACATATATGGCCATTTAATTTGTTCTGAATCGACTTCCAGCCATTCTGGCTGTACTTAAAAGCATCAATAAGCGTGCAGTATTGATTTCCGAAACCATAAAACAGGCTCGTAGGATGAAAAGTGGTGAAAACAGAGCATAAATCCCACGAGCAATAGACAAATACTTGATTATAAAGCTTGGCTACATGAACTTTTTATGGGACAAAAACCGGACGGAACAGGTTTCTACGGCAGGACATAACCAGCATAACTTCGTCCCAGACAATATCAAAAATTAAGATAAACCGTGCAGGTTCTTGATACCGGTGCAGTGATTTGTGGGATAATCGGAAAATATGTGGGGAAGACTTTCACTTTAGGAATTTTGTGTAAATTTATAATAGCTGCTGCTTTATAATCCTGAAATTAATAGCAGAGGTTGTTAGCAGGTATATTTTAGCTCCAAATCGTGATATAATCTGTTCTAGTTATTAACAAATCGTTAAAAAACAGCAAAAACTTTCTATACAGCCTGTATCTCGTTAAACGAGCATTTATACGAAATTTTGTCTTATTTTTGAACATAGAATATCTAGGTAGTATTAATTTGTCTACAAACGGAAGTGAGTACCTAAACACGCTGTAGGAGTTAAATTTCTGTGTTGAATGTTGTTTATTAGACAATAATAGAAACCAAAACAGGTACGTAATTTAATTTAACAATTTCAATTCATATTATACTGGACAAAACTTGTTTGTGAATCAGACTGTTATTGTGAATAGGTATATTTGTGTTTTAGAGAATGTAATATATTTCGCACAAAGGGGCAAAATGTGAAACAAACTTGTAGGAGCAGTGTATGCCCGATGTATTTATGTTGTGATCTATTTTGGCAAGGAAATGTTTACATGATCCACCGTTATGGAGTTAGTATTCTCATGGAGCTTATGACGCTATGTACAGGAGAAGAACAAAATAAAGAGTAAATTTAATATAGGAGGCACCCCACAAAGTACTGTTAAAGAATAATAGTTACACCAAACTAGCTACAGGAGAGTCAATTTGGAGAAAAGCGGGCGATTTGGTTGCAGAAAATAGTGTACTAAAAAGAACATACTAATGATTTCCACTTGCTAAACATTTGGACCCTTTGCAAAATTAACAGAAAGGGAACGAAGCATATAATGTAATGGTATGATGCTTACAGCAATTCTGGTTGCATTGCTAACGTACGAAGGCTAAGGAAAGATTCACATAGGCCCAGAATTGATATTGTATTTATTGCAACAATATAATTACATAAGACATGATTAACAATTTAATTAACAGAGGTTAGTAATTGAATAAAACAGTATCGTGAGGGTTGCGTTCAGCTTGTATTCAATATTTGGGCTCGGTATGGAAAATGTAGCTAATTTGTGATGACTGACAGATTAATTGCGTACGTTCAAGACAAGATAATAAATTCGCTTAAGTACAAAGGTGTTCCGAAGCGTTACATAAGTTTTATGCAGCGTTTTGTATTTATATCATAATACCAACAATCGATAACGCAGCTAAAGGGTTATCAATCAGTGTAAGAAAGCACAAAGATGCAAAGAACATTTGAAAAGCAACCTGAGAATTAAAGAAGACTACAAGAAAGTGGTGTTTGTGAATCAGTGTTTATTTAACTAAAAGTGAAAATTCAATCAAAATGCGCTTAGAGTGTTCCCGAATGACATTTAAGAAAACATTTAGAGGTTAAGGATCAAAAATAGTAAAAACCTACTAAAACAATTGTATAACATGTTGCTATGGTGACCTAGAGTGTCAATTGTTGCTGTTTATTGGCGAAGCTCAGCCAAAAGCTTGTGTGTAGCTTTGGCTCCCCGTTTTAAATTAATTTCGTTGATAAAAGTATATTAGTTGTGTCAGTTTTTGAGTTTTAGTTATTCGCCATTGTGCCAAGTCCAGCTGTGGTTAATTTGGTAGTGTTCCTGGAGCTTCGCCTACTTGAGATTGTCTTCGAAGCTAAGTTTTGGCAAGTTTTGGAGCTGTGGAAAGCAGAAAGCAGAGTGCAGAGTCTAGAGAAGCCCTTGTTTGTGGTTTACAAAAAGGCAGCAGCAGCTAAAATATCGCCAGGAGGCAGGTACAATCTTGGCGTCCCTTTTAACCGTGGGCGGGTACGAGGTCAATTTTCGAGTCCGATTCAACAAGGCTGGGAGCTACGAGAAGTGTACAGAAAGGTGCAGGAGCTGGGGAAGGCTTTGTTCGTGGTCTAAAGACAGGCAGCAGCCGCTGAAACTGTTCCAGGAAGAAATTACGAGCTTGGTTTCATCTTTTTGAGGAAACCGGAAGTGGATTTGGCAAGCAAGCAAGAAACAAAAGTAAATTGGCGTCTCTTTTCACTTGAAAAAAAAAACAAATTCTAGGTTAGCCAAACAACTTGATTATTTGAATTTCATTGTTAATATTTACCTGGGGTGGATTATTTATAGCTTAATTTGTGTTAAAAATACTCTAAATTTCTATGATTCGAACAGTTTTGTTTCGTCAAATATTTAAGGTTATCTATCATTCGTTAAGATAGACAATTTGCTGTACAATGGTAAAATGTATACCGTGTAACAATGTAACCCTGTAGATACTTGAGTCTCAATAGCTAGACGGCGCAAAAGTTTAAATAAGTTGCCAATAGATAAAATATTATAATTGCAATTAAACATAATTGAATAATCACAATTTTTAATCAGCCCAAGAGGAGGCAAATTAAATAAAAACTATGGTGTGGTCGCTATTTATTCAATTACAAATATTACAATAAAATCAAACATTGCAGTTGATTTTATGTAGATAATCTATTTATGGCAGAAGGTAACCAAGCGGTATTGTGTTATGAGACAAAAAACCATTAGATGGTATGTAAATGTTTTTCTAAATTTTTACGATATATGTTAATGGATTGTACTTTCTAGTACAACGAGGCTTCAAACAAAAAAGAAAGTTATTTGGAGTTTAAAAAACTAATTGCACATTTTGTAAGCTCATGCCTCGTATTTTTGTTCCAGAGACGTGGACATTTACCAACAGATGAGAAAATTTAAATTGTGATTTATTATAAAACCAAAATATATTTTTTCAATAGTATCACAGGTTGTTTAGTCACCCTACGCCGTACTACGTGGGACACCCAGTATAAGCAAAGATGAAGTTTAAAGAACCCTGCATAGAATCAGTCGAATATGCTGGCAATTGGCACAGCCATAAAGTCTCCAACGAAATAAACACAAGTTACATTTCACGGGGATTTTGAAGAATTCAGCCGGAGTCGTGGAACCACTCCATTAAATTCATAAATACATACAATACTTACGTGCTACGTGCACAACCAATCAGTCTCAACAACCTTAAGAATGGGACTCGCCAGTACAAAAACAGCTAACTGAATCATAACTTCACGTGCACGATACGAGACGAGAATATCAGAACATAGAATCACGATAGCTCCATACGATATCATTAGCCTATAGATAATCAGTACTGGATCAAAACATACCGCTACGGCATCAGAGCAGAATCAAAACAGCCCAGGGATCGAACTTGGGTTGACAAAGAAAGGCACCTTAAGGCTTACAGAATCGGGACCAAAGTGGGTGGAAGTCGCCAGTGACCAACGAAGAAGGTACGAGAACGTACGCCACGACAAGACGAACAAACTCAGAACGTCGGCGCGGACAATTCAAATAATAGACCAAATTACTCTTTCTCAAAATTAGTTGCCTTTTACCTGTAGCATCTGTATATGTTGTAAAATATATCATGCATAATTCTGTTATTTGATTTTTCTTTTTACAGGTCTTTCTTCTTCTCATCATTTTGTAACTGTGAATGTGTAAGTTTATGTGTTACAGATACTTTAGCTAATTTGTAAATTAGAATAAATATCTAATTTCGTTGCAAACTATTGTATCCTATCTATTGAAAATTAATTAAGATATAAGATATATCTAAAAAATCTTAGTAACAATTTAGAATTAATATGGCGGTAGCCAACAATAAATATTCAGGTAGTACTAAAACGTTTTTAAGGATATGTTTACTATTGAGCGCCAGGAAATTTACAATATCAAGTAAAGCACTTCATTCTTTACACCAATATTAAATAGAAGGAAAACTATTGTGTTATTTTCGGTACTGTCATACTGCTGTCAGTCTGACGCTGGTCTTTGTTAATTTTAGTATTTCATAATAAAGCTACAAGTTTTACATGCACGTCGGATAATAACTCGCTGGGTGAAGGTTGAAAATTTCTCATTTTATTTCTTACTTGCGGTCTTATCGCAGTCCCACAACTCACGAGGGGCGACCATAATGGGCAATTTTTGTGGTAGGTAAGAGAGCGAGCAAACCGCCGATGATTTCTCTTTCCTGACATCCAGACGCAGTGCTAAAAAGGAGTAACAAATTTGCAGGCGTTATTTGTCTTCATAAAGCTCCATAACCATAAACGTATACTTCGAAATTAGTATAAAAACGACAATGCAGTGGCTGGTATGTTCATTACGATGACAAATAGTTGCTCGTTTTAAGATCCTGAGCCACAAGCGCTTTTTGTGCCGCCACATAACCTGTATGTGAGATGAGGTTTTCTTTGTCAAGGTTGGAATTATTAGTTCTGTAAAACGCTCCAAGAATTTAATCTCGTCAAGTAGGTTGCGCGGGTCATTGTCGCTTGTGTAACATGTCTTTCATTAGATCGCTTTATTAGCCTCTTTTTTGCCGATCAGCCACCTCTAATCCAGCCCGAGCGATCGGGAATCGTTAACGCGTGTTTTGGACGAGCCTGGGCCATGACGAGACAAATTATTTTATTCCCGCAAGGATTCTAGACAATCCGGCGGTCACCCTGCTTGTTTATTCCGGTCAGATTCCATCTAGGTAGCAAAGATAAATTTAATATAATGAGTAAAGCGCAGCTTGGGAACCGCACTCACATGCCGGCTCCTTACTGGACTGCCTGGTATAAATTTTACTTAACAATTTTATTTTGTCCGTATTAGATTACCCCAACTGTCTCGCGAGGTCACGCCGTTCTCGTTTCAGTGAAATTGAGTTGAACACTAGCATAGAAATTTTTCTGTTTGGAACAGCGTTGTGTGGTTAGCCTCGGTTGTCACTCGCTCCGAAAAGCTCACTTTAAATATTTAAATTACCTAACAATAAAATTGCCAACGGTCCAATTATATCCAATAATAATTCGCTATTTCATGTTTAAATATAAAATTGGGTAGGCAATTACGTTATACAAACATAATTTCTGAAAGATACCGACTTTACCTACTACGATATCAATACGTAAACAGTCATTCTGTTTTGACTTTATCAATGCCTAGCCTCTAACCTTATGCAATTTACTAGATTAATAATTGGTTAGGTTCAATTAATAAATGTAAGTATAAAGATAGTTCAGATACGAACCGAAATTTTTGTATAATACATATTAACAAAACAACTGCTGTTAATGCTCGACCTAATCTCCTACTAATTTAACACACTGCATATCTCGATTCATCTTAAAATCAGGCTTCTCATAGTCCCTTCGTTAGGACGTTAAGTTGAAATGAGAGGTCTTGTACTCCTTGGCATTTTTAAATTAGTAGCCCTTGTTGTTCACTTGGCTAGCTCAGTACACATGACACATGAAACTCGGTTTGCGGATAGTCAATATCTGCTAAAAACAAGAAGCTGGCCTTCACTTGTAGCATCTTTGAACTGGAACTGGCTTCAAACAATATGCACAAGAAAAGCCAATTCGACCACACAAATAAACATAGCTATATTCTAACTAAAAGACAGAACAAGTAAGTTTTAGCAAGGCCAGAATCAACATGCATTACATAGAATTTGAATTAAATACCAGTATAGCTATTTCGTGTTCGTACTTAATTGTCTATTAAACGCATTCCTTTTCGGGGTGCAATCTTCTCACAGTCTGAAGCGAACGCTTATCGCTCAAACTGCAAACCCCTTAAGTTTGCGGCTGAAATTATAATTTAGTGGGTTGGGCTGGGCCGGAACACCAAGCAACTGGCTTCATCATTAATCTTGAACGACGCGCCGACGACGTCACGAAACTTCTTGGTGGCTTCGCAATTGCGTACTTACTCTGTATAAGGTTAAAATGGCCCCCACTTCACCTACAAAAATTAGCTTGCTGCACACAAATAGTTACGCAGTAGATTCTATTTACTGCGCGGCTTCCAAACCACATAATTCATTGAGATCGCTTATAAACGTGCGACCACTGGCTTAGCCAAGGTGCCTCTAAATTCAGATTTTCCGTGACCGTCGTAGATCCTTACCGACCGCTTCACACATAAAATCGAGCGTTGCACGCACTGGACAGAGCTGTACTCGCAGTTTTCGTTATAGTAGATTACAATAATTAAACCTAATTAACAATGCAAAAGGATGCAATCACAAACTGACTATATATGAAAATATTAATATAACTGATTCAGGCAAAGAGGTCAAATACTCGTTTGACTCTGTCCAGTAGCTTCATACTGCTTCTAAAATAAAGGACCTTTGACAGAATCTCCAATCAATTTTGCACAAAATTCTGCAGTTGACTATCGTCGAGAAATCTAGCACAGTTACTGTCTAAAAGTGGCCAACATAACAAATGTTTTACATATGCGTAACAGCCAAGTCAATTTGTTTTTATTTTATCAATTCACTAGATTTTAACGGCAAATTACGGTTTATATTCGAAGTATTCCTCTAGTTTTGAATTTTGTCCAGAGCCCAAAAATATTATTTTCTCGATATGTGCCCGATCCGGTGATTGTTCGAGGAGTTTGCTTTTGTATGCGTTAAACAGTTCGGTAAAGTCTTGTCGTGCGACAGAACCTGCCAATCATGTTGCTCATTAATTTTGTTTAATGCTAAGTGATGTCTTTTAGTTGCGGTTTTCTACTACTTCGCCGTATCGATTCCGAGCGCTCTTATTTAGTCAAATCCTTTTGTTTCCATATTTCGTACACAATTTCTTGATTGAATTTTTGATAATTTATGTAGAAATAATTTGAATTCCGGGTTCGTTGGGAAACAACGAACATGTTTGTATGTGTGTAATAATTCGAAGCAAAGCAGATAAGTTGATTGCTGATTTTGTGTTAAATGTATTAAATTCTGTGTTACTTAGACATTCCTCGTATTTTAAATTTATTTAGTTGGACCCCCTTAATATCGTTAGAAATGCATGTTAGGGCCATTGCAAATCCCTATTTGAAGTGGGATTATTTTTATTTATTAAGGCATTGGAAGCGCTATGATTGCTGACATATACGTACACCAGTTGTGTTAAATTTCATTATATTTGTGTAGTCTGGGTTGAAATACTAATATTGTTGGAAATTTATATTTATATTGCAAATTTCGACACAACCTGCTATCTAGCAAAAATATTTGTTATGTCAAAAGAAGCCGTATTGGAAAAATAGGTTAATAATACATTACATGGATATGTACTGCATCTTAGAAACTGCTTCAGAGATAATCGATATCATAAATTCTAGGATTTGATTATCCTAGTATTATTTGGCTTTATAAATGCAGTACGGCAACATTTTAAAAAGGCGCAGGTAGGTAGTTACCTCAGTCTTGCTTGCTAAATGTCATTTGTCCTAATTTTGAGCCAGGTTAGCCATTTTACCAACAGGCAGACATGGTTGCTGTATATGGCTCTCCCAGGAAATATTTTCAAACGGGCGGCAGCAACATTCCTATACATCTGCGGTTTCGTGATTTGTAGGGGCAGAATTATTGGCACCAGTTTCTGTCTATCGTCGGGGAAGATGAAGAGTTGCCCGAATCTTGATTTATCCTGATTTCTATCTGCGGTGGTTTTAAAATGAGTTGACATAATACGTAAAATTCCTTTAGCAGTTTTTGTGAATCGTAGCCTTGGTCGCTTTTCTAGTCTTCCTCTTGACAGAGAGTTAAACATTAATTCTCCTGTGTTCTTCGACACATCTAAAAGTTCAGAATATCTTAACACATACTGCCAATCAACCAATTGCTAGAAGCTCAATTGAGCTAACTATGATGTGCTCTTAAGAATATGATTTTAAGGAGTATTTAATAAGTTAATACTATTACTTTTTGTAATGTAGAATGTAATAGGGAATTATCAAATTACGTTGCAATCATCTGGGCATTACACAGGGTGACTCGTTGAGACATCTCTTTCTTAATTTAATTATGGATAAAATTACTGAGAGCCCCATGGATAGAGGATAAGAAATGAGAGTATAACAACTTTGTATTGTGCTAACAACGCTATATTATTATACAAAAAGACTCCTGCTGCAGTTCAAAATAACAGTTGAAATGTATAATATGAGAACCGCCGTTAAAAAACAAAATCGATGGTAAATGCGAGGGAACCAAGAAGGTGGAAATTATCCATTATCAATACAAAAATAAAACAAGTGATTACATTAATTATTTAGGCACCCGAATAAGTAACATATAAAATTGCGTCAATAGCCCAGTAATAGAGGGCGGCTACACCTGCTTTTTAAGCCTGAAGATTGTAGGACGTTGTAGAAAACATTCTAGAAAGATCAAAACCTTTTCCTCGGTAACGGGGAAGCTGGCCAACCAAAGAACGCGTCCAGATTTACAATTAAAGTACAACGTCCCAAAATAAAAAATTGCTATATTAGTCTTCTTCTTCTTCATCATTTATAGCAGGGCTGTCCAACTTCAAGGGGCCCAAGGGCCACTGTAAAAAATTTTAAGGTTGTGAGGGCCGCATCATAAAATGTGTCGTATGCGACTTTGTGAGTGATTTGTAATAAATATAAAACGTGTATATTTCAATACTAAATTTAATTTATTCAAGAAGCTTAGGTTACATTACAAAAAGAATTTAAACATAAAAGAGATTCTAAACAAAAAATCCATATTCACTTTAGGTTAATTCCTTTCCGTTCTTAAGATACCGACAAAGGAAAAAATTACATCAATTAATGTAAATTTACGTATAGAGATGTGACGTTTCACCCCCTTACTAAGGGCGCCAAAGATTTACCCCTCGGGTTAAGTAATCGGAGAAATACCTGCACTCAAATATATATTCGATTAGGTAAAACACCAGATAATTACCAAACCAAATATAATGTTTTTAGCTAGTTACAATGATTAATTAAAAATAACTCTGGGTTGCACATTATTTAAAATTAACATGTTCTTCTGGAACGGTATCTGGTTTCGTGGGTCGAGCTGCAACCCAATGCACCGGCGAGTGTTGCGGGTCCGCCGGTACGCACGCCGACTCTTCGGGAAATGGGCTAAGTAGGTCTTTTGTTTCTGCAAACTTGACCTTCCACTCAGCAGTGATTTTAAGCTGTAATTTTCAAGTGAATTTAGCGATTTTAATGGTTAACTGGGGCAGGCGCTAGTGCCTAAATCCTGGTGGTTGTTGGTACCTTACGACGGTTAGGCGTCGTTTTTTGGAGCGAACGCGGAGTCAAATCCTGCAGATGGAACTTTTTCGCCTTGAGGCGGAAAAATGATGTTGACATTCCCCCGCTAGGGAATTTGCGGGCTGCGGGATCGAACGTCGAAGTCCAGAAATTCGCCTTTTAATGACCAAAGAAGGGCCCTGCAGGTGAGTTTATGAAGGGCGGCTACAGGACTCTAGCCGCTCACAAGCGGGGTAGAGGCTGCGATTGCTACAGGTTACAGGTTTAAATATTAGTAAAATGAGGTTATGAGGAGTATTTCACCTGTCAGGGCGCCGGGATTTGCGTTTAAAAATTAGGCAGTCAGAAATGGCTTTTAAGCAGTTAGCCCTGCAAGACAGTACAGCGTATTAAGACAGCGTTAAAGCCTCAGGAATTCGATTTTCCAAGAAAGTTTAACAATCACGGTAAAATCGAACTCTAGCGGTCTTGCTCTTGCGGAAAATTTGAACATCTCTGGCTGACAGTACAACACGTCATATCCCTTGAAGCCTGGTCTGGTAAAGGTTTGAGGCCTACTCCGTTAGACAGTTCAGCGTGTCAGACCAGAGGGCCCAGGTAGAAAAGGAGAGGACAGGATCAGGATTGGTGGACGCCAGGGGGAATTCGATCCGCGGGCCGCAAAAATATCCTGGCGGGCCGCATGCGGCCCGCGGGCCACATGTTGGACAGCCCTGATTTATAGTAGTGTTATACATGTTTCTCTTCACGAGTAATTTGAAATACCTCTATCAATGGCGACAACCAATTTTCCGCCCATCTTTTCTTCGGTCTGTCGGGGTCTCTCTTTCCTATAGGTTTTAAATCTCTAGCCATTCTAATTATCATGCCGTTATATGCCCTGCTGACGTGATTGTCGCATTCCTTCCTTCTTTTGACAAATTTTATGATATCCATTACGTTACGTTACCCTCTTGCTATAATAGTCAAAAGATATATTACATCACATCGCAAATTTTGTTGGACCTCAAACAGCCCTGGAAAACCTATTAAGGCGCCCTAAATAAAGACAGCAACGATAACACAGCCTACATTTATATTTTGCTGAGAACGGACTCGATTCTTTACACTCGGACGGTAGTTGTAAGCATGTAAACAACTTGATCAGCTTTAAGCAACTCTCTTCTTCCTGAACGAGCATGGGTTTGCACCTTGGCCGGTTGGGAAGAATTTGCTACTATGAGTGCGAGAGAAAGAATGTCCCAGCCACGGCGGTGTGAATAGGTCAGCATGCAAGATATAGGATGTTTGGCGGGAAATAGTCACGCTGATCCAGTGATAAATCGTAAAAGAGAGCTCCAAATCAACATTGTCAAGAAAATTGACTGGTAATTTACAGGGTCTACGCACGTTAATTGCTGGAGAACAGCGAGCTCGCATGATGATAAGCCGTCGACCGCCAGTGCTGACGCGGGCGATGCAAGGAGCTGCCCCTTCTTTTATTGTAACCCTGCACATGACCATATGCCAGCGAATCTCTAAAATTGTTTAACAGTAGTTAGGTCGACGATATAGAACAAACTCAAAAAGCTAGTAGTATATCGGAATGCCTCACACTATAACCTGGATGAACACTTAAATATAGAAATCAAGACTTGCATACATAAAAGCGTTATAAGATGTATTGTGACATGTGATGCTAAAGGAAGACCGGAAATATCAAAAACAAAGCAGATCCTAGAAGCAACAAAGATGAGAGTTTTGGGAAAAATAACAAATAAAACTGGTTTAGATAGGATTTATGACGACATACGAGTTTGGCTGCATGATGATCCACGAGTGTTGATTTTAACACCCTGAGTGTTATCAAATGGGACACGTTAAGAAAAGAAACTTATTCAAACAAAACTATTTAACGAAGACACACATATTCGTATATGCAGCAACTAGTAGAAATATATACTTACTTACTTACTTAATCGCAAGCCTTTTTTACCTTGCGGTGAAGGCTGTGGGTTTATTCATGTTGGTTTTCTTCTGCATATCTCCCTCCATAATTTTCTATCTTTTGCTTTCTTTTCTATATGGCTCACTAGGACTTCTCTTGCTTCAGCTGCTTTTTCTGTTTCTTCTTTCCATGTCTTCCTTGGTCTGCCTCTTTTTCTGTTTGTAACCCTTGCTTCGTATATTTTCCTTGTTGTTCTATCTTCCTCCATCCTGTGCACGTGTCCCCTCCATCCTGTGCACATGTCCCCTCCATCTCAGCTGGTTTTCTTGTACTATTTCGTTTATGGGTCTTACATTTAAGTTTTTCCTGTATGTTTAATTTCTGATTCTGTCGAATTTTGTTTTTTCCTCAATTTTCCTAAGAAATCTCATCTCTATGCTGTTTAATCTACTTTGGATTCTCGTTGTTGTTGACCAGGATTCACTTGCATATGTTAGTATAGGAACGACAATCTTTTTGAATACTTCAGTTTTTATCTGTTTTGGAATCTCTTTTTTGTTTAGGAATTTTGTTTTTATCGCGTTAAAAAGTCTTCCGGTAGCACCTATTCGTTCACTGATCTCTTCCGTTAGTTGTCCTTGGCAATTTATGTTTGTTCCCAAGTATCTGAAGTTGGCGACCTGTTCGATTTTAATTCCTTCTATATATATATATATATATATTGTGCTTTCTTTCTTTCACATCTATGACCATTGTTTTTGTTTTATTTTTATTTATCCTCATATTTTTCTGTCTTAATGCCTTGTTATATATGTCCAAATGTCTGCGTATGCTATCTCACTAATTCCTATTTTCTCCATTTTCCAGTTTCCCACTACATATTCTTTGGCCTCTTTTTTACATTCATTTATTGCATCGTCTAAAACTCTTGAGAAGAGAAGTGGACTCAGGATGCATCCTTGACGTAAGCCATTTTTTATTGTGAAAGGGCTTGACGTTGCATGTTTCATTCGTACATAGTTATTGTTATTTTTATATAGACCCTTTATAGCCGTTATGTTGCTCTCCTCTACTCCTCTTTTTTCTAGGCTTTCCCAAACGTTATCTCTTTTAATTCGATCAAAGGCTTTTTCTAGATCAATGAAACATAAATGAAATATATACAAAGTTTAAAGACTACCAACTACGCGGACTAATATTTCGAGAACTAACTCACTGAAAGGGTTGAAAATGACCGAACCAGACGACTTAGAGGCACGAGACGGTCGACATCGATGCAATACAGGAACTGCACAAAAACCGAGTACCAAATTCTGAATGCTGAATATCGAAATACCTAGTTGGACAAACAATCGATAAAAATAGTAGGTATTTACAGAATGCACAATATACGTAGGACTAGAAACCCTAGCAAAATGTTGGCAGTTGTCCCCAAAATGGCGAATGTGTCAACTGTGTTTTGCAGGATTTCAGGATTTCAATCAATGTGAGTATGTTAGTGTTATATAACTACTAAATGCTGATAATTTGTAGCAATTTTAAGTAATGTACTTGACGAAGAATTTGAAATTGAAATGTTGAAAAGGATGTTGGAAGAGGCACAGAGAAAAGTAACTTTCGCAATGGAAGAGTGTGAAAAGCAGTTGAAATTGGCAAAGAAATTGTACATATAACTGAACAATCAAATATAATGTTAAGAATGAACAACAGAGTGTTAAATGACATGAACCAAAACTTGTTAGTGAGTCAAAATCGTTTGACGTTTGTGATGAAGAAAATGTTGCAGAAACGCTCGGTCAACGTGATGATGATGTGGTGATCAACACGTTTTAAATTTGCAGCATTTATCAAATGATTAAAATTTTGTACGAATGCCTGCAAAGTGATCTTCCTACTTGGGACTTTCTCGAAGAATTTCAAAAACGATTGTTGGCCGTTCAAAACAATGTTGTTAATGACTCGGCTGAAATAGGTGTTAAAGGTCATAGAAGAGTTTAACAGCGTTTTAACTAAGAAGGATGATCAAAAACAGTTTCTATCACAAGTAGTAAAGGACTACCGTAAGAAATTTCCAGACAGTACCAAAAAGATGCTTTTATCCAACATTTACATTTTATTTTTTGAAGTTATTGTGAAGCCACTGATCTATATATTGTTTCCCTGTTTAATACCAATGTATTCCGTATCTTTGCTGTATATTTTAATAAATGTATGAACATATAATAATACATATTTTTTTTTAATTTTCCTCTACGTCCTCAAGATCATTGAGGAACGTCTTACGGTTATCCAATTGGTTTTAAATGTTACAGGGCTTTTATTTTTCTATTTGGAAAAATGTTAAAAGGGTGAGATCGTCAGAATTTAAAAAAATCTATATAAATAAAGACCACCCTAGTACAATGCATTTGAGTAAAGACAGCTTTAAAATAAACGCTAGAAAATATTTTCTCTAATACAATTGCGGATAAATAGATTGTCTACCTCAGCGTGTTGTTAGTACCTCTTCTGTTAATAATTTTAAAAACAAACTTCATGTATATTAAAATAATTCATAGGATAGTGTTTCGAATGTATTAATTATGTTGTCATATGTTGGTGCATAACAACTGTACTCTATGATTACGGTTAAACAGCTTCTGCCGTGCATTGAAAAAAATGTATTCAAGTTTTTCTGATTTTGTTCAATAATTTTTTTTTGTAAATTTTAGTTATTTAAACTCCTTTTGCCAAAATTTTTGTTGAAACAATGACATTTACTTGGTAGATAAACACAGATTTTGTTAAAAAAAGTTGGGATTTTCTTTAACTGTTTGTATGTACAACATGTACATTTTCATTTCACTTCCTGCAAAGTATTTTTGTTGAATATTAAAATTTGTTGCGTCAATACGAATTTTGTCTGTGTAACTTTGCAAGCGTGATGTCTCAATTTACGAAAAATTTCATGTAAATCTACCAAAGGATGTCTGCCAAATTTCGACCATTTGATAATATGTATATCAAAATTCACTTTTGCGTTTCATAATAATTGCGATATAAAAGTTATAAATATAAGAATTACTAATAAACTGTGTTTTTACGAGTTATTTCCTTTATACATGTAACATTTAAGTTTGAAATTCGCGCCATATTGGAGGGCACACCATTGGCGCCGCCATTTTGGGAACAAAGTTGGCCTCAACCAATCAGGCCAGCGACGGCGAATGGCCAGTCTCTCATTTCGAGGGTCTCTATATAGGACTAGTAAAGATAACAACAGATAAACTTTCATACGGAAGCAGATGCACCGATCAGCTTCGAAAGATGATCCGTGACAGTCTCAGTGACTGTGGGATAGGCAGACCTGGCTATATTGAAGAGGAAGTAATAGAAGAAGAAGAAAAATGAAAAGAAGAAGAACAAAAATGAAAAGAAGAAGAAGAAAGAGGAGGAGGAGAAGATGATGATAGTGATTATATCAGAGCGCTAGCTGTAATAACGTATTTGGAACCACATATCAATAGCGACCTGTTTTAGCGAAATAAGGAAACACGAATATATTAATGATACTGCACCATAGAATTCGAAACATGAAGATTAGAGCAGCACGTCAAGTGAGAAATGTAACGAAATAGAAAGTAGGTTGGTTGAATGGGTAATACCCAATTAAACTACTATCTAGTACAATATGTGAATAAACTTTCTGAAAAATCACATAAGATATGAAGTGGCAATCACTGAGTAACAAACGACTTTCCGGATTGGACCGTTTCATTATTGAGGTAAAAAAACTTAACGTTTCGCCCACTTTCGTAAGTGGCTTCAGAAAAAGCAAAAAGGCACGATAACTCATCTGATCGAACTCCGATCGTTAGAAGAGTTTCGCCTCTGGCGTGGTTTACACGTTGAGTTATCGTGGTCTTTTATCCCTTCCCTTGTAAACGAGTGTTGCCTCTGACGAGGTTTACACGTTGCCATGGTATTTTGCTTTTGCTTCTGCTGAAGCCCCTTACGAAAGTGGACGAAACGTTGAGTTCTTCGACCTCAATAATAACACGGACCAATCCTGGAAGTCGTTTGTTACTTAATGACAGTGGCTGTGACAGCTTCCAAAACCATTGCATAAAACAACAATGGAGCTTCATGCATTGCATAAATACATTCAAATCTTAACAATATAAAAAAGAGTAGCGATGGTACTTTCAAATAAAAAAGTTACTAAACTTATAAGAAATACTACCAACAAGAAGATTAGAGCCGTACGCCAGGTGGCAACTGTAACGAAACAGAAAGTAAGGTGGTTGAATTTGTAATACCCAATATTAAACTATTATCTACTACAATATGTTGAGAAAGTTTCTTAAAGATCAGATAAGATATGATATGGCAATCACTAAGTAACAGACAACTTCCGGGACTGGACCGTATCATAATTGAGGTCGAAGAACTCAACATTTCGCGCACTTTCATAAGGGGCTTCATCAGGAAGAAAAGCAAAAGGACAAGGTAAAACTAACTCAATGTGTAAACAACACCAGAAGCAAGGGAAAGAATTTCGCCTTTCTTCTTCCGATCGTTAGAAGAGTTGCACCTCTGACGTGATTTACTCATTACCGTGCTCTTCTATCCCTTCCCCTTGCAACAGGGGACTAAACTTAAGAAATACTCCCAATTATAAATGATGAGGAAATAATTGGTTATTGCTCCTACTCATGCGATCGTGTTCTGCAGTATTGGAGGCTAAAACCTTGAAAGTTAGACGAATATAGGCAGGTTCGATGCGATCCGAATGCGGATTTGAAAGAGGCACTTGAGACTTCAGCACATAGATCAAACAACGCTTAAACCGAAAAAATCCAAATTCAAGATAGAGTGTTACTTGTGGTAGGAAGATACATTCAAAATATTGTGGATACGTCGCCAGAACGAAATATAGCAACTAAAAAAACTAATTGTGCAAAGAAATACTGATTTTGCATCTTTGGGAAGTTCATTATCTTGATTTCGTTAAGAAATTTACCACTTCAGAAGAGCATAAAACAGTACCTGATAGAAACACATGGAAATATATTAAACACTATAACGAGCTGGAGATCACGACAATCTGAAGCAAATCTTTCGTCTTCGGTCATTTATTGCAATAGGAAGATTGTGACCCTGTCACGTATTACTGGTACACAATGGTCTTATACACCTATATACAAAGAAACCGAGCATATAACTTAACACAAGTCGATATATAGTTATGGACCAGTTGAGTAACACAAACCGTTAATGGATAAAAGTATATTTTATTTGGTCCATTGTATGTACACTGTATTATCAGTTTCAGCTAAGACGTGTCAGAGTTAAATCCACCACCATGGGAATTTCATTTACATTCTTTGGGCAGGCAAGTTTGATTATGAGCATTTTAACGAAACGAGTTTGATTGCTCGAACGAGGCGGTGGGCCGAGTTCTGATACAATCAAACGAATTTCGTTAAGTGCCATTAGCAAACGTGTATTGATCAATATTTTGTCTTCATCAATATATTCTGGTTTAATTCATTCTTTGTTTTGTAAAAAAAGGTGCGGTAATGGATATTTCCGTACTGATTGCGGTAATAAAGCTCTTAACGATACTCAAAGTAATTTGGTAAGTAGTTAAAACAACACTGATGAAGATAGTCATTAGCGCTACTAAAGGGGATTATTACTATTGCGATTATTAGTATAACCAAAATAATTGGTGTTAGAAGCTTCAGTGCAATACTTAGAAAAACACAGTGGTGATAGGCCTTCTCTTGACGTTAGAACCTTTCGAAGCATCTAACATCGTGTATCTGCAGGTACATCAATGAGAATTTAGGATAATATTTACTAGAAAAACAGCACTGTGACCCCTGAAAGGGGACGATACTTGATTAATGCATTTAGTGTGTAAAAGTAAATAGGGTCTGTTTAAAGTTAGCGTAACTGTCTTGTAGATCAAAGGATGATGAATTCGGTCTGGCTTTATTAACAGGCAAAACGTATTTTATTAAAACTGTATTAGTAGCAACGAGATGCACTTCCGCAGTCGTCGGATTGTGTAGAGATATTAAACAAGGAAGTGCTGAAGCCGCAAAGAAAATTTATGAGAGCAGTTTTAGATTTATCTAAAAATTATAAAGCGGAATTTCACTAGCAAAACTAGAAGAATTTTATAAATATGGAAGATTCCTACAATGCACAAAACCTAGCTTGCAACGGAAATTGTTTGCAATATTCTAACAAATAAAATGCTCTACATGTTCGGAATAAATTCCTTATTTAAATTGGGAGGAAGAACACAGCACTGTATTAAGACCATATTTGAATTTGAATTTACCTTATGCTCCAGATAAGCCCAGAGCTGGATAATATGCTGTAAAAGAGCATTTCCCCAAAACTCCAAAACTGCTGGACTAGTTTAAACAGTAAGATTATTATTTTAAGAAATATGTTTTTTGCAATTGTAAGTAAGAACAGCCCTTAAATAAAATTCGGGCGTATTTTCAGGAAAAGTAATTCGCGAAGAAAGTACATTCATCCGTGCAAAAGTTAATTTTAAATCGTTGTCAAAGTAGAGCTGAAGTTAGTTGGGTCGTCTTTTATCTAAACGCAAGCGTCGCTCCGAAACTGCCTTCCTCGGTGAAGTCTGTGACATCTTCCCTACATCTTATGCAAATGCGCCTTGTATCATTCCATGTTTAATGTATAAGCTATTATGTTGAGTTTGGTGGTTGTTTATGGTTTAGTTAACAGCATTAGCATAGCAGCTATCTTCGCTCCGGCCTGATAATGATCTAGAGCTAACTTTAGTCGGAACCGCGCCGTCAGTAAAAACACTAATACCAACTCATTTGCTACTTTGGGAAATTAACATCTCGCTCACTTCCTTTGTAGCGGGCGCCTGAAAAACGGCGTTCCCTCAAAAACGAAATTCGGTACACAAACGAGCCTTCCATAGGAGCTAAGCGCTCGCCTCGACGCGGAAGCGAACTTTTTATGGCCTTAAATGGTTTTAGATTTGTTTATTATAACGGAGGTGGTTGTGGAGGAACCGTAGTGTGCACAAGCATAATTATTTAAGAGCCGGCCTACAAGAGCCCCAGCGTGCCTACAACCCATTAAAACCCACTAAAGTAACATAAAAACAATTGAAACAAACATGTGTGATGATTAAAGCGTTCATTTCTTATCAGCGCTCTGATAAGGGGGCAATGAACGACCTAAACGTAACGTAATCATTACTTTGGGCATACGAGAGGCTATAATCAGTGGCTGAACTCGATTTGCGGCTGCAAAGTTTGTTTATATGCGGAGAGTCGAATTCAATATTAATATGAGTAGCGGTGAAGCGTTCGCTTCCATTTATTTGCCTTTGTTATCGTATTTGTCTTTGAAAATAAATTACATAAAAATGACCTGTGTAACAGCACAATATCATTTACGGATTTCAATATTTTCTGCAAATAATGCACAGTCAATATAATACCATCAGGTTACATTCACGATTATTGCGTTATAATGTTACTGGCATTATATCACAAAGCAAATACACTTGAAATTGCAATATAAAAGCTAAATTAGAAATGAAATCCGTTCTATGGTAGCTGATTTTGGATTCAATCTACCTCATCTTTACTATGCTTTTTTAAAGTGTGTGTTATATTCATACGAAGTAGGGAAGATAAGATAATGTATCCAAACGTATACATTTTAAAATGTATTATATTATCACAGTTATGCAACTACTTTTCAATAAAATTGAATTACTTCCATAGGTAATGTGCACCGGTTTGCTTTATGATTGTTTTTTACTTTAATTTTTCTTATTTATTTTTAATAAAAAATAATGCCGATTTAAGTTGAATTATTTAGTTTGTATCGGACAAGCGGCCCCGTGCATGGTCCATAAATTAGCACAAGAAAAAGTCTACAAAATCAACGCAGGAAGCAATAAAAATAAAAGCTGTTCAGCTTAAATCAGCAAGTAACTAGTTTTGGATAAAATGCTACGCACAAGTTCGTAAGTAGTGTCATAAACTGGATAGTTAGTGTCGCGAGTGACGGACTGCATCCGTAATCGCAATGAAAACAAACAATTTAGAAACTCAAATCCTAGGATAAGTATCAGCCAATTGATTAATTCTTTGCGAACAATAGAGACCGTTGCTTGAGAATCGGCGAAATAGCCCTACCTCTATATTTTTTGTGTGTGTGATCATACTAAGTCTTGTTAAAATAAAATAGTGGGTGATTTCCAATAAGTATTATCGTTTTGATGTAGAACTGATCTTATCAAGATAGTGAATGAAAATCGTTTGCAGGTGTCAGTGTGAAGTATAATTTTGAGGGAATGAACGTTAAATAAAGTTTGCATGTTACAATAGTAATAGTATAATCCATTCACGACGTTTACTTCTCCCACAAGGCTATATTGGGATGACATTTTTGTTGGGTTGTTATTTTAAATTTGTGGTTATGATTTTTGAAAGCTTGCACTGTAGCCAGTTAAAGTTTTGTCTCCTTGTGTATAATTTTTAGCATTTGACATTAGCATTGCAACAATGTTAATAAAGCAGTTGTAAACATATAACAGCCTACTAGTAGAAGGAAACATCGCCAAAGAAATTACAGTTGTGGGTGGGTGCCTGCGCGAAAAGCTTGAGTCCGGAATGAAAACACTTGTAAGACGGTAGAATAGCTTATTGTACTGCGAGATAGTTAGTGCTGATTGTACTCACCGAATATTGGACTCTAACTGATTGATCTTGTTGACAGCACTCTTACTTATAACGAAAGGGTCGAATGCCCCTTTCCAGAATCGCAGTCCCGTTACGGTAGGGCGTAGAGCCGTGAAAATACCGTTAGGGATCAAGTACAGTTGGAATTTGATGAAAAAGCTTTACTAAGTGCACCAAATCTTCTATTTCGAGAAGTTATGTAGATAATAATAGATCAGCTGCACTAAAAAAAGCAACGCGTCGGATTTCTTATCACGTCTGGCACGGGGGACGGTTCATTAGTTGGCCAGATATAATCGAGGCTGTGTGGTATGTTATATGCTCCGTGAATATAGCCGTTTGAGACCTGTACGTGCCGATTTGGAAAATTTACGACGAATTTTGGGTATACCCAGCTTCCGAAATTCCACGCTTATCATAATCTGTATCATCATCACCTGCCATTAATCGTCTCCCTAGTTTTTTCCAGTGTTCTCTATGTTTGGCTTATTAGCATTTTCCTCCTGCTATTTGTTTGATGTTGTCCTCTCACATTTTTTGTTGTCGAACCACACCTGTCGTTGTTCTTGTTCGCTCCTGCGTTACTCGGGCGGTTCATTCTTTATTATTTTTTCTACCCAAGTGTCCTGCTCAGCTCCATTTAAGCTTGGCGCTGATATCGATCACACCGGTTCTTGTTACTATTTTTTTATTTCTCACCCTATCTTTTAGGCTGATACTCAAAATCCTTCTTTTCATTGTGTTTTGAGTTATATTTGAGTTAATAAGTATATATGAACCAAACACTCTTCTTTGCATATTAGTATCTGTCGCTGTTCTTTGGAATGTGACCCAGTCTTTCTAAGGCAGCCCAAGCTTATTTTACTCTCTTTGTTATCTTCGCAGTTTGATCTGATTTTTTAAGTTTTATCTCATGTCCCAGGTAGACGTATTTCTCAATTTTCTGGATGGTTATTTAATTCATTCTGAAGTGTTTGTCACTTTTTGATGAAATTTCGGTTGTTTCTAAACTCATGTTGTGGTCTGCCTTTTGTGCCGAATTATTTAATTGATTCATCATCTGCTCTAATTGGTTCCTATTTGGACTAATACAAACTATGTTATCGACCAATCAATTTGCCTTCGATATTTACCCTTCTTTCTGTCATTCGAGTTCTTTGAAGATATACTGTAAATAGTTTTGTGGAAATCGTATCGCCTTGACTTACAACTCTTTCAGCCGGTACTTGATCTGTTCTTTTATCGTTGCCTATTTTTACTTGTAAAGCAACGAAGCTGAAGAAGCCGTGGAAAAAATGTTCGAATTGCTGCTGCTGCCCATTCATTATCGGTTCGTTTTCGAAAAGTGCTATTTGCGACCCTGCCTTCACCGCTCAGCTTTCAAGATCTATGACTTTCCTTGATTTTAGCATCTTGCCGTTGGTTGAATTACTGCACAAGCCAAGTCGAACCTGTTGTATTATAGTCGACGTCAAGCTATTTGGTTATGGGTTTATAATCCTTAAGTGTTCGGACACAGATTACAACAGGCTTATTACCAGGGGACGGACTCAGTAAAGTCGTTAAATTGTCATTACCGTTTCTATTATGTGTATTAGTTACATAAATGCAGGTACTTTCCATCAACAGGTGGTAATAAATTTAGGTTTAGAAGATAGTTATAGTGATGGAGACTACTTTGATCAATTAGAACAACTAGGTGCAAGTGAACAATAATTTAAATTATAAATTTTCTGTTTTATTACTATTTTTTATTAATTTGTAATTTTATTAATGTAATAATTGTGCCCCATATATAAATAATTACTACTTAACTGTCTGTAATGTTAAAATTGTAAACTGTTCAAACAAAAATCAAATTTTTAAAGCCGGTTCTGTAAATTTACGTTCTGTGAGCCCCTTTAAGTGGATTACAAGGTATTACAACTTCCAGCTGTAGAAGGTCAAAACCAAATAGCTTGACGTCAACTATACTTGTGCGATTTACCATTACTGTTACCCCATTAACAGTGCGGTAACGCAAATATTTTCCTCCTCTGGAATTTCTCCTCAGACGAACACGTGTGAAGGTTTTGCTTATCTTTCTTTGTTGCGACCATAGTCCGACCCGAATTTATCCACGTATCTTTCAAAGGACAATTATTTTGACTGTAGCGAATGACATTTTTAGAAAAATGCCACGAGTCGACTAGAGACAGCAGGTACAACTCTTAGTTGCTCTTGCTAAGAACGAAAGTTTTAAGTATTAACCTTAGATCAAGGGAATTATTAATTATATCATTTGTCTTCTATATTACCCGTGCTTAAGTTTTCCAATTTCCGTATTTTATTAATTTTATTTTGAGTTTAGACTTCTTAAAAAACTATAAGCTATACAAGATTTAAATAAGTTCACTCGCAGTCGCGTGTCTGAAAATTCCAATGCAAATCGTTATTTCTAAGCAACATAGGAGCTGTTTAAAAAAAAGTAGCGAAATTGAAATTCATACTAAAATACACGAATGATTTTAATGAAAACGTGGAAATAGAGTATTATGAACTGAAATTTTAGAAAAAGCAATTCAACAGTAACGGTTCGTATTTACTTAACAAAATGTATCATCTGAGGCTCGAATTCGGATAAATAGAACTTGAGCGTCAAAGCAAATTGTAGCCGTATATAAACCGAATATATTCATTTTAAAACTGAAATTCGTAAAAACTTCCGCGTCTGATTGAAGGTCGATGATTAGGAATAGAAATGAAACTAGCTTTAATACATTCACATTAGTGTTAATCAATTAGGAGAATGTAAACAAATCAAACCCTACAGCTGAACAACTAGTACCTCGAAATAAACGTACCTATAACTTTTCTCTGAAGTGTGGTTTTTATGTTACAGTAAGGATTTTCAAATGGATTTCTTTTAGCATGTTTAATGATACTGTTAATTTAGAAAGTAGATTATTATAATACTGTATTATTGTATTGTGTAGTAGTCTGGCATGGAGACATATTTCTGTATGCAGAGATCGATCAAGGTGGGCTGGCGTAAAAATATAAAGTACTTTCTCCGTTAATTTAAATACTCAGGTCAGTCGCATGCAAATTTGTTCAAGTGTGGAAGAATTAATACGCGATAAACACGAATATATTTTAAAATGAGCTCCTTAATAAAATTAGAACGTGTTTGGAAACGGTGCGATACAATTTATACATGAAAGGTCAAACATCCACGTGCGTTGATAATTTTTCACGTGGAAGAAACGCGGCGCGCATTTCTTTTTTAATTTTTAGGAAAATTAACAATGCTAGCACTTCATGTCGATCGAAATAATATGAATGATAGTCTTAAGTATTTGTTAAAATTGGAAAATATTGCTATGAACACATTTGAAGCCTCTATGATTATAATACACATAACTAATATTATTTTATAAAATTTTGGTTTTGATAATAATTTCTAAACCGGTATTAAAATGGTGTTAACCTTGATTTGAACAATATGTAATCATCGTAGGCTTGGAAACAATGTAAAACAATGTAAGATCGAAAACAAGCAATCGGGAAAAGGAAGCCAAGCTGAAAGGTGTTGTTAATGTGGATTCCCCAATAAATATTGTTAAATTGTGAATGAATACCCTTTTCCCAATTCATTGAATTCTAAAATTTATTGTATATCCTGTGGGTCTGCTGTAGATGTGCATCGAGTATTAGCTTGTATTTCGGTGGCCCCTTTGGACATCATAGCAAATTAATTGGAGCCCCTCTAAGGTGGAGGTAGGCAGTGAGCTTTATAGAAAGCAGTGGAGCAGTAGGTGTGGGCAACGGCGTGAGCTGGAAGTAGTTTTTTGGTGTCGCAGCGGTCAAGCTACAGGAGCCGTTATGCGGCGGTGTTCATTGGCTTGGATCGGTAGGCCAACGGAGAAATACGAGTCCCAGCATCGTGGGACTTGCTAGGAACTCGAGTTAAGCCCTAATTTCGATCCCAAAAGCAACAGAAATGTCAGAAAACTTCACCCTAAAAGATACAATTTAGAAAATTTCTTGGTGGCGTCAGTTTTATGAGCACCTCCGACACAACCGTTCTTTGAGTGTGTTTTGTTTGTGATTTGTATTTACTTACGGCAATTGTTATCACCTAGGCAACGTTTTAATTATGTAATCACAGATTATTGTCGAATATAACCAATTTGTTTTTGTCGATTGTCAGGTTAAATCGCCATGTTTAAGTTAATTTTCCCTTTAGTTAAATAATATCCTGTATGGTAGCTATCCCGTTACTTAAATCGCAATTACACAAAATGTTTGCTTTTAAATTATTAAAGATAGTACCACGATAATAGATTTCATAGCAAATGTATTTCTTATAATTTATTACAAATCAGAATAATACTTGCTAGGATAAGAGTCATTTATTTTACACAGAATTAAATTATAATATCCATTACACAAGAATAAAATATAGTAATATATTTGGTTTTATTTAAAGTTAGAGAAAAAATTGCTGACAAAACAGAAAACGATTTCGATGGAGAAATAAACAATATTGAAAATAATAACACTAAGAAAAAAATACGCTATTCCGTAGAGAAATACGTAACAAGAAAGGTTACCGCCAGGAAACAAATTCGTTGAGGGAAAAATATTTCATTACAAGACAAGAAACACAAGCGAACACTTCAGTGAAGTGTGTAATATAACTTGCCCACTTGAGGTGCCAATTCTAATATTTCGCTTACAAGTTGTGATAAATTAATAATAATAACTTACCTCAAAAATGTGAATACTCCTTACTCTCAGCTGAATGGTGCTTCTTATAACAAGTATAGCTAATTGCTTAAATAGTTGAGTACTATAAAGTGATTGTTATAGTTTCTCTCAGGTCCCTTACTGATACTCTACATTTCTCAATGACATTTAGATATGTTCACTGACGTTTCAATGACGTAAGGATAGTCTAGTTTGTTTTGATAACTTTTAATAAATATTAAAACCCAAAATCCCTAATTTACATCCCCAATCTTAAATTAAATCAAAAGGTAAAATCTAATTTCGCCGAGTACTCAGAACCCTATTAAATTTGGATAATTAATAGTAATCCTTAGTTCTAAATACAAATTTACTAATCTTACATACACAATTTAAACCTTCCTGGAAGTATTCCAAATGTTGTTCGTAAAAGTTATTAAACAATCACTGACCTTAACGTCGCTTTAGGGTACCTGATCAGCAGACTATGTAATCCCCTCAGCAAATGAAGCAGGACAGCTAACAGTAACCTGGCTGGTTGAAACCTTAACTCCCCTCCAAAAAGCTCTTTGGATGTGATTGCTATCTTTCAGATAGCACTTCTCACTTAACTGCACAACACACACGTAACCACTGGCTCTACTTTAATTATATTGTAAGTTATTTACTTTGTTATAACTTCAATATGCAAATGAAAGCACTTCAATTATGTCGACTTGTTAGACAGTATGATTTGCTGAATTTTACATTATATTATTACCAGATGCTTTCTGTGTAATTATTATTTAATTAAATTCAGTTGAAAATACCAATTGGTTGGGATTGAACCACCATCGGTTTTAATATGACCGTCTCAAGTCGAGTTTCAAATTGAACTTTTTTATCATTCTGTTTATTAATTTCTCTTTGGTTACCAGTAGCCATTCACAACCCAACGACTGTACACAAACCTTTTTAAATTAACTATCTGGATATCTTTTGTATAAATACATGTGACATGCAGACTGCATGTAACATTACAAGTGGAGACATATGACTAAACTCTAGAACTAGGACAACAGGTGAGATGCATCGGAGGAAAATAATAGAGAAGCACCTACGCGTAAAAATATAAGAACTGTGATGCACCTGAAGAACCAGGCGGAGACGGAGTAGGGTAAGAACAGTTAAAGTATGCTGGAAAATGTACTTAAGTGGAACATCTACACTAGAAACACGAAATGAAGCATTTTGTTACACTTTAATTTGGATTAACGACAAGTAAACACACAAAATCGTACCCAGCTGGCTATAGTGGGACAGTGGCGCGGTTCTCTTCTGGAAGTGTTGGTGTTTCTATTGAAATAAATTCGGGAAGGAGGTAATTATAATTTTCCTGATCCGAAATTGCCTACAAAGCGAACGCTCGAATAACACATACATAACAATAAAATCCGATTTACTTGTAATTATAAAGGTGCTTAGGTAATACGTATCTAGCTTATAGAAGGAGAGGTATAAACGCTAAGGATCTACATGATTTGTAAAAGACAATGAATATAACTTAACGTAGTGTCAACAATACGACATGAAGACAAGCAAGTATCAAGCGTTGAAGTAGTGAAATTCAGAGTAATGAAACGGTTTTCTCCAGACCTGGGGCACGATTGATACGCAAGGATGGTCGTCAGAATGCTAGAGATGCAGAAATTTGACCTGTGTCAGAACTGATTAGCTTTACTGTGTTCGCTTCTATATAATACGTAAAAAGCATCGCCTTCCTTCGCACGTCTAGCCTGTTTGCTGCCGAATTCTAATTGTCAGGAAAAACTATGGTCAAGACAGCCTCCTCCAAGGAGGCCACCAGTCCCAATAGGAAACCAATAAAAATAATGCGCTAAATTGGCGACCGACGAGAGACAATCTTTAGATGGTATATGAGACTCAGAGGTCGAAGCTGACGGAGTCGCAGATTTGCAAGCCGCGACAGCAAACTGAATTAAGAACTGAACTACAGAGAAATAACTTTTTTTACAAAACGTACAACATAACAACGAAATTATTAGCTAGCAGAATTAAATAAAAAATCAAGGTCATGATAAAGGTCTACCAGGGGGTTTTTACCAAACAGAGGCACCACAGCTGATATAGTATCGATAGAATTTTATGTGACAGTGGTAGACCACAAGCAGCCCTACGTTCCAGTCCAAAGAGAACCACTATATGCAGCAATTAAGGAATTAAGGATAACAAATAATAATCTCATAGATTTAGTAAAGTTGTTACGGATCAAAAATCATTGATAAGTATTTACGCATCTTATGGTCCTATCTTTAATAAATCAACATATTACCTACAATATAATTAAACTATCAGTTAAATTGCATATTTCAATGTATTAGAATTCCTAAATGGTTTGACTTTATTTTATGCTTCACTTTACGCACTGAGGTGCTTAGGTTGCCTATCCTAGTTTCTGAAGGTTTCCAAATTTTTGGACTGCAGCTTATCTTCTTGGGCCATTGGCCAATGTGTGCTGAGTCAGGAAGGATGACAAAGCGAACTACATGTGAAGTCAACTGTTCCGTTTTTAATTTGGGGTTTTCACTTACATCCTGGTTTGACGATTCAGTTTAGTGTTGCGATATCTTGCGTGGGAAATTGATGGAGTTTCTAGATGAGATATTTTTGTAATATTCTCAAAATCAGACACATTCTAGAGTTTGCCTGACAGCATGCTACACCTCATGATAGGCCCTAGTTTCCTTTTGTACTCTTTGGTTAGATTCTATTGCTCTCCATTCTTTTTAGCTCCGTTTGAGTAGGGGCGGAAGAAATTTATTCTTGAGTTATCGTAACTTTGGATTTGCGCAAAATTACCGTTCAAATTTGGCTTAATCACCTGAATTTCTTGACGCTTATGGACAGGGTTTCTGATAAACCTACTTGTTACCTGGGGTATCGACCACAGAAGGTCAGTTGTAATCTATTCTATTTTACCCTGCTCCAAAGATATTGGACTGCGACCTAACCTGCAGTATGGGATTTTTTTTAATGTGTCTCGAGTTAGTTTTTATTGTCTTCGTCAAATATGAGATTTTCTTCATGATTACATAAATAATGTATAAACGTAGAACTTACCTATTTAGGGTAGATTGTCTGAGTAATTTAAACCATTGTTTACTTTTAAACTCTAAATTATTAGATTTCAAACTGCCGATGTGTCTGACGTACTATCCAAGTTATTATTATTTTCAATGTTGTATTTTGTAAAGCAATTTTTGCATGTGCCTTGTGATTGAAAGTTTTAAATTTTCACATCATGTTAGTGACCGAATATCTCGGTTGAATTAAACTTAATTAATTCCCTACTTGCCAGATATGGCCTTAAGTAGGTAATTTGCTTTACCGGACGTATTGAAATCGATGCGGATTTTAAATAATTACTAAACATATTCCGGGTTAGATAATACCGTACTCTGAACCAAGATCTTGTGATCTGTAGGGCCATTCTGCTAATTATTAGTAACACGAGAATATTCTTGCATTTGTAGATTATTGGTAAAATTCAATCCGAACCCAAAATTTTACCTTTAATGGCGATATCGCAGTTTTACCCTTTTATCGAATAATCTGTCCATAATGCAAATTGCTCATTTTAAGTCAATTTGTATCTTTTTCACATTAATATTTGGCCGAAACATTCATAACTTTTCATTATTGTATTTTATGACTTTTAAAACGATCCTCCTGCTACTGTGATATTTTTCCCATAATTGAGATATTCATTGTGATATTTGTTCTGTTATTGTTTTGCTTTATTGCTGTTGTTTGTGTGTACTACCGAGTACTTTTTGTCTAATATTATTATACTGACTCTTTATTTATGCCTGCGGTTGTTATTTGTGACCTTGCCGTTCTCTCTCTTGTTCACAGAATGGTTAGTCGCGCCTTTTGATTTATACTTTTATTTGATTAGCTTTTTTCAGCTTAAGATCAGAGTCTTTTGTTTAACCCACGAGCAGCTCCGACTGAGAAGTTTACTGCCTTTGCTTCTCTCCTACTTACTGCCACAGTGACGTAACAACATAAAGTAAAAGAGCTGAATGACACGTATAGCTAAGGAACAATACGTCAGGCACTTTTCTGATTAGTGAGAGGTTAGAAAAAGCGACTTTATATCAGCTATTCTTTTTAAGGTAATAATCAAAAACATTGTAAGAAGTTTATCGATGCATAGCCTATTCCCATGATGTAACGCTCATAATGAGAACGACAGAAGAACTAAGAAAGCTCTTACACGATAAGGCAAGAGTATCTGAAGAATGTCGTCTTAAAATAAACGAAAACGACATAAACTACTTAGAGATTGGTCCACGTCTAACCATAGAAACGTACTTTAGAGTAAGAGGTAGAGACAATGGGACACAGAAGTTCGTAAAGGTGAACCAATGTGTATTGCGTATATTTAGTAACATACTTAATTGGGCAAAGGCCGTAGAATAAGTCTTCCCATTATTCCCCATATCCCACTCACCAACACATCTCGCCAGCGTCGTGGGAACCGGATTATACCTCAGGGAGATAGAAATTATGATTGCAAATTTTGGAAAAGGTCAGCTTCACAGATTCTCGGGAAGACAACCACCCGTTAACAATTCCTAAACGAAACGCAAAATATCCAAAGTTCAGCAAACTATATATAGCTACTTTCAACATCATACCAATGCAATCGATGGGCCGTGTGGGAAAACTAGATACATAATACAAATATATACCCCCATAAGCGCATCAGAAGACACAAAGCTAGAACAGCTATATTATATGTTAATGGCCCGACGAAAAGGAAACTTTCAGCTCCAATCGTTATGGGTGATTTTGACGTTGATAATGAAAAGATAACATAGGGGAGAGGTAGGTTAACTGGTCTGGTCTTTGTAGGTAGGTTCATCATCAGAAAAAGACGACGATGATATGCAAACTTTACGTTTCACTGCTATGGTTTTTTTGGAAGGTGCAGGTTGGACATTGGACTGCTAAATCGGTCGCTCAATTGCCTTTTTTCTAAATCACCTTCAACGGGTGTACTAGTCAAGATCAGTGAAGAGCGTTTTTTTTCGATTCCTAAATTTTACAATGAGGTGTTATGCCATCTAATGGAGCACCCAAAAAGTAAATGTCGAGGTCAGTAACATTGCAAAAGTATTCAAAATTGTAATGGACCGGTTATCCTGACGGTCCACTTAACCTGCCTCTCCCCTACCCAACAGGGGACACTTCGGATTTCGTATATCAAACGAGATGTGTAAAATGCTGCTGAACTATCCCCAAAACGAACTTTTCTGCATCAACTGTATTTTAAAAACACTTATCAAGATATGGTGGACATGGACGACGACAGACTGAAAATAAAAGACAAAATCGATTACATAATCTCGAATAAGAAATATATCATAGAAGATGTCCTTGTGTTAAATAAATTAGAAATGAGTGTATACAGAGCTACACAGCACTTCGGAAGAAAGTGAAGTTACATGTGCGTTGTGCGAAACTACAAAACAAAATTATTCCGTGTCATTGAGACACTTAAAAACAGTATAGGTGAAGTAAAACGCAACAAAAAAGAAATAATAGAAATTGTATAAGGCTTCTATTGAAACCTGTACTTCTCACCAACATATATTTTATCCAGAGACACTAGGAACGTAATTCCTGAGGAAATACTCGAAATACTCTAAAAAACACCTTATCTCAATGAAAAACGGAAACCCAGGAGAAGATACGAGAACATGTAAAATATTAAAAGTGGATGGGCACTAGGGTGTGCTTCTTAGAAGGTAAAATCCCCGAAACCTTATAAAACGCCCAAATCACACTAATCTACAAAAACGAAGACAAAATAAATATTAGAGTAAATAACTACGGTACAATATTAGTTTACTACCACATCCGTATAAACTGTTCACTAATATTGTCACTGGTATGATACGATAGTTATCAACCTCCCAAATAAGTAGACTTCCGGAAAGGTTATAGTACTATTGAACATCTTCGTACTTTAATAGGAAAATATCACATATATAATGTACCTATCCACCTGAACTTCGTTGACTACAAACATTCATTCGATTCAATAGAACTAAAGGCCATCTTCCAGGTGATGGATAATGTTAGAATCGATTTAAGGTACTCCTTAAACGCACATATCAAGATGCCACTTCTCACGTCAGACTTGAGGATGATTTTACAACAATAACATACCAATAAGAAGAATTTGGTTGCTTTTCCTAAAGAACATATTGTCAAGAAACGAATTTTGGAAGACAAAGGCATTAACATCGACAACCGATACTTCAATCGTCTTTGCTTTACAGAACAGCTAGATATAGGCAGCTACGGAAACACGAAGAATACTTATAGTTTGGTCAATTATAAGGAAGCTAAGAAAAGCGTGATATTTAAAAAAAAACTAAAATAAGTGTTTTAAGCACCTGCATTCTTACAATCGTAACTTTTGGAATGAAAAGTGTAGTTGAGAACAACGCAACAGGCAATTGAACGACTCATGCTAGGGTAGGTCCGAAAGACGCCATAGAACAAATAGTTCGAAGAAAACCTGGGCGGGGCATATACCCAGACAAGACAGGCCTAGCTGGAAGAAACGAATAGTGCAGTGGAAACCATGACCACATGGAAGGGGTGTAGGAGACCACACTCTCGGAAGATAGACAAGTGACTTGAAAGTAAAGGTACAAATCAGTTCAAACTAAGAATATTGGAACGAAAAGCATTAAGAAAAATGTTTCCAAGGGTCCTGAATATGGTTAAGAAGAACAAATGGACATATTAAGACACTATACAGTATACAAGGAAGAAACAGAAAAGCAGGTTGGGACCCTGTCGAAGAGTTGTCAATAAAGTGTGGTGTGTTGGTGTGCCGAACCAAGTGTGAGCAATACGATTTCATACCTACGGAAGCAAATAATTGCAAGCAAAAGGCCAGTAGGAAGGAATTCAGACAATTAGTGGATCAACTTATGGCTCTCTATAGCTTGTAGAAGTTATCATCATTCTCTCCATTATCCATATCATTAGAAAATAAGAAGTGAAGTATAGAAGCACAACATTTATGAAATCAAAATGTGCTTGTGTTAATAAATAATATGGAAATACATTTATGAAGAGTAAATAGAACACATTTTGTTAAAAAAAAATTCAATACAATCACTACCAACTTAGTACTTAAGGAAAATTAAATTTATGCGACGTCTTCTATAGGTGCGCAAAATATGCTTCGGTATGAGATCAGATTTGGTTACGTACAGTGCTTTGAAGGTGTTTCCAAGACGACAGGAATTTTTAAATTAAAACTTTCATAGAGGTGCAAACGACACGGCTGGTTTTAAATCAGAACTGTAAAATTCCCAGAAGATTTGTTAGGAAACTCTTAGAAAATATCGGTAGGTGCTCGTAATGAAGTGGTAGGTGTTCGTAATGAAGGAAATTTCATTACGCCGCGTCTATAACTGCTGCAAAATCTCATAACGTCTCCAAAGGCCTTAATAACATTCCGTTAAAAAGCAGAATACACTACGACAACGTAAAAGAATTTCAATCACTTTTAATGTCGGCGCTGACGTAAAAAGCGGCGATCTTTGAAAATTTATTTTGAAGTAAGGAGATCTCAGATTTTTATGAATATTTAATAAAATCCTAATAAGAAAACCTTTATTCTGTTAATAAAATATCAGTGAAATGTTGTTTGCATGATTCTGTCGTAAAGCACTGTTAGTCGCAGTTTTATTATGATGAGATTTAATATTAATTGACTTTGCTATCCCCTCTGAAGGAAGTTTCATTAAAGGTGATATATTTGTGATGCTCGATGCACGGGATGACGCCATATCTTCTGAAATTAAAAAATAAATATTAATAATTCACCTCGCTAACGAACATTTTCATAAAGTACAGTTATAGCCAAACAACCCACTTAAAAGTGCTGTATCTCTGAAAATCACTTCCAGCTATGTAAATGGCAGCTCATGATAATAATTTTCGATATAGGCCACCCATGCCGATGGTTGCTTATTTATTTTAATTCCTCCCGGTGGAAGATTGTCTAGATAGTGAGTTTTTAAACTGTCACTACCGCAGTTTTTATGGGCTAAAGATTATAATGACGCCATTTTTCACACTGTTCTATTTTCGGGTTCACGTTTGGGCCGTCAGAATTTTTTTATTGGAAGTATAAAACCATTGCCTACGATCGTTAACTCGACAGAACGTGTAATCAATTTGTAAATGTCCAGCTCACTAATCTGCATTAATTTTAGTCGTTAAGTATTTTTAATGTAATCAGAATTTGTAGCATTTAATTGTCAATTAGTCGCTTGAATAACTTCTAGAACCTGTGTGCATTAACGCGAAGACGTGCTGTTTTAAACCCGATAAGGCTACAAATCAGTAACTACAGTTAACTAACACAGCTAATAGTTTTTAGAATTTCAATAATAAAGCAAAATTTATTTGAACTGACGGTTTTTGAGACAACTAATATTTATAGGTACAATATTAGAACTTTACAAAAAAATTTAATTTATTATTTAAGTGCATCTTTATTGGAAAAATAATACCAGTAATATTTAAGAATTTTCAAATATTAGTGATTCCTGTTGTTATGATATCAATGATAACATTAAATAAATTAAATAGTTCACATAGAAAATGATTTTATTCAAAATGTGGGTAACTTGTTGACAGCTAAAACAATTCCGGTTAAAATCAACATACATGTATGCGTCAACAATAAATAGTGAAGGCTTTAAATTGAATAATATTAAATTTTAAATTGCTGATTTTTTTAGTTAATCCATATTATCATAGAAGTTGTTCTGAAGGTAACGTAGCGATAATAAGTAGTGTTGTCGTCAGCTGTCGTTAGGGTATAGCACGATCCAGCTGAAGCCTTAGATGGGATGATTAAAAAATTAGGAAACCAAGAACCTAATAAAAACCTAAATCGCTATTAGTTGCACATGCTATTGCTTTTAAAATAGAGGGCACAATCTAACCAACTACACAAACAAAAGATCCTTACCAGCGATGGTCTCCTCCACGATCATAATCTTAAGAACACAAAGAAAATATCGATAGGTCCCTATATTATATATACCATATGGGGCTTTATCACAAGCAATAAACGATTTGACTAATTAAGAGCGCTGGATATCGATTAAGCGAAGTGTAAAGCCCTAATAAAAAAGCATCACGTACGATATCAAATAAAATAGTCCGCGGATTCCATTGCACGGCGAGGGCTCATCGAATATAAGCAGTCATAACTACTTCTTTATCGCATTCAAAACAGCACTTTGTGCCAATCGGAAATGAATGCGCCAGTAAGTGCAGCCTAACCGCTTACTCTTTTACAAATAGAAAAATACAGCATAAATGTTGAAAGCAGCACAAGGCGAGTGAAATTTCTAAACAACATGGTAGTTTACCAGTTACAAATTACAGTGAAATAAGATATACCATGCGTTATTTTTAAAAGTATACATACGGAATACTCTTATGTATACTAAAAAGAAAAATTCCCTTCTTTTTATTGCTTTACCCTATATGTAGGCAACCAATTATACAGCAAACTTCAATTTTAAAAGTTTTAATTTAAAACAAATAGCATGCTGTGGCAAAATAAGGAAATTTTTCTCTTTAGTATAAATACAAGTATCGCCTATGTATACTTTTAAAAAGAACGCATGGTGTAATCGTGAGTAACCTCCATCGGGACGCAGGAGCGAGTAACTCGCTTACCAAGTACAACAGAAAATCTCACCACTCGCTGCCACAGTTGTTGGCAGTAGGGCTGGGCGATATTGAATTTCAATTATCGATAATAAGAAATATC
This sequence comes from Agriotes lineatus, assembly GCA_940337035.1. NCBI lineage: Eukaryota > Metazoa > Arthropoda > Insecta > Coleoptera > Elateridae > Agriotes > Agriotes lineatus. The sequence goes on along the minus strand of OW679196.1, from coordinate 17,453,235 downwards.
GATACATATCGATACATGGAAATATCGATTCTTATCGATATATCGAAATATCGATACTTAACAATATATCGAAAAATTTATAGATGTCGATTAATATCGATAGTTATCGATACTTATCGATACTTTTCAATATATGGAAACATATCGATAATTATCGATCAAAATCAATAGTTATCGCGACTTATCGATAAATTTCGATAAACATGGATAGTATATCGAAATTTTACTATACTAATATATAGTAGGGTAGAGTTCGATGTACATACATATAGTAGATTTATATAATTTGTTCCTTCTAACATAAAACGATAAAAATTACATTTGTTTGGCAGGTAAATACATAATAGAGTGTTTTCTGTCAACAAACTAATTTTTACACGAGAATTGATGGCCATGATAATACTTCGAGAAGCAAAGGTATTAAAAAATCTCAAAAGCCCAGGTCAAACTAGTTTTTCATATCCCCTTTTTTTCAATAATCGTATATCAGTATTTTTCAGATTTAACGTCGATATTAATGGATCTATCAATATATATCAAGCTATCGATAAATATCGATACGTAAAAATCTATCGATACGTATCCATATATCGATATGTATCGATACGTGAAAAATCTGGAAAAATGTAATTAAATATCGATATTTCGATCTAACAATATTTAAAAAAGTGTATATCGATAAACGATATATTGTTATGATAGCACATTTTATATCGAGTGACAAGTTTGTAATAATATTATAAATAAATAGACATTATCACGCAAATACAAAATTTTAGTTTGAATAAGAATTATCGTTGATCCCAGGGTTTATTAAAAATGTTCTGATGTGTATTATTAATTGCAATAATAAATGGTATTTTGCCTTTTTTATATTTTATTCATTGGCAACTCAATTCAAAATGAATGCTAGCATGCGAGAACACAAATCACAGGGTTAGGTTGTTACATCCACTATTAAATTTACTCTTAATTATGACCTTCACTCTTGTATAGCAAATCACCACTTCTAATAACGAGTGGCAGTTAACCTCTAAAATGAATGGTAAACAGATATGATCAAAGACACAAATGCAATGTAATTTAATGGATCATGTAGTATGGATAACCTGTTTTTCTTCCTTTTCTGACGTCACAAAGGACGCGGACCTGCAATTGTTTTGTTGATGGTCAACTTCTTCTCCGAATCCTGCAGAATTTGATGACGTTACGGCTGTAACTTCTTTCTGGAACGTGCCTGGGTTCTGCTGCCTGTCTCTGAACCTCGCACGATGTCTACCCTAGCTGGACCACGATGTTGTAGACCTTTCGTAGCCCCCTGCTATTTCAAATCGAGCTCTAAAACTAGGTTTTGTACCTGGAGAAAACTTCTTAGGGACGCCACGCTCGTAATTTCGATCTGGAAGGCTTTCTGCTCCTACTTTCTGGATGTATGCACCAAGGAAGGCCCAATTTATACGCCGCACATAATTATTAGTTTGCCGCTGCCTCAAAACTCGTCGATATCAAGCCCCGAAGTCAAACTGAAGTGGGCGAAACTTCAGGATCACTTCCCTCTTGAACAGCACTTTGTAACTTGGTGAAAATTTACACAAATGGACACTGCACACTAGTGATCAAATAAAGCCAACAACTGGGCACAAAAAATTTACTTTTAATGCAAATAATTAATTCCACGTGGGAGCCAGTCTTAAAAACAGCTTTGGTTTTGCTTCCCTAATAAACAATGCTAATTGAACATTTAGTATCTTAGGAATACGTTTCAAGTAAGTTTATACAACGTTTTTCCTTAATAACTAAATCGTTTTTGCATAAATGTCAATTCTCGAATACACTAACCTCACTTTGTTTGTTTTTTACTTTGGGTTTAATTAAACACTGATCCACAAGTTTATTTAACACTGCACTGTAGTTTTTCTTGTGTTCTTAAGTTGCCTTTCAATGTTCTTTGCCTATTATGCCTTCTTAAACCACGTCTTACCCTTCAGTTACATTATCGATTGCTGGCATAATGAAATCAACACTAAACGCTGCATAAAACTTTCCTAACGCTTTGAAACACCTTTATATTTAAGCAAAATCATATTTTTAACCTGTCAGTCATCATAAATTAGATGGATTTGCCACAACGAGCACAAATATTGAATAATAAATTGAACGCAACCCTGCCGATACTGTTCTATTCAAATGCTAACCTCTGTCAATCAAATTACAGTTATTGCTAATCATATCTTGTATAATTATCAATGTTTACTAGTGACTTATTGTTGCAATAAATAGAATGCCAATTCTGGGCCTATTTGAATCTTTATTTCATGTTTGTACGTGAGCAATGCAACCGGAATTTCTGTAAGCAAAATACCATTACAATATCGATATATCGTTATTTTTGCCCAGCCCTAGTCGAAAGGCTGCTTGGGTGGCAAACGGGCCAGAATACATACGCCTGCTACCAAATGTCAGGGTTTTCCCCTAACGTGTATTGTGCAACCAGACATATGGCAGATAACATGGACGACTCCATCAGCATTCAAGGTTATTGAAAGATTATTGAAGATAGCGTAAAAAATATCAAGGGTTACTTGAAAATACCTGATTTCATGTAGCCAAAGGTGGGTTAACTTTCTAAAATACCGTTAAATCCGAATCGATCACTGAAATACAGAGAGTTAAAAAACCCTTACAGCAATTCTGCACCTAATTTCTGATGATTTTCAAGATACATTTGTTTTATAAGCATCCAAAATTCCCCAAAATGGATTCCGACAGAGCACATCTATCAGTAACTTATTCACCTGGAAGTTTTTGAAAAGAAAAATGCCAGTTGTAAATGACAAATTACCAAAACTATATAGGTAACCCACATTCCCATTGGGTTCAACAAGAATGAATTAAATAGCAAAAGGCGTTTTTAGGATCGTTGCACACTTTTAGATTCTAAGTTTAACAGGCAGCTATTCAGAAAAATAAAATTCTGGAATGAAAAATATCCTACTAATTGGGATTTTTATTTCGCTAAGGAACTAGAGTAGACAACTATATAATGTAGTGTTTGTAATACTTCGATCAGCTACTATAAATTTTCCGCATTCCGTCTGTGAACCAAACAGATCTAATCCTCTATTTTCCATGGGTTTGTAAATAAGCGAAAAATTTATTTGAAAGAATTAGATTTATGCCGTCGTTAAAGTTTAATTTCTCAGGGGAAATCGATACTCCATATTTTACTGTTTGAAGTTTATTTTTGAGTAGACTAAACTGCCACGTTTAAAATAAATTTAATTTATAACACGCCAAATCCCATTTTCGCAACTTCTCGTATAAAAGACTGAATGACACGTTATTAAAATAAAATTACTTCGAATAACTGAAAATTTATATTCACTCCTAGCTTCTAGTGAAAACGGAATTTTAGAGTATTTAATTAAATATTTCCAGATTTCGTAGTTTCTGTATGCGTATCACAGACGAGCCAGAAAAACATATTTAGTGTACATTTGGCAACTAAACTAGTTATTCAGATAACCGCAGTATATTTATTTAATTTCAGCTACTACAATTATTACCTACTAGTTATTACTAGTCTCAAAGTTTGGTTAACAATATGAAGCGGCGATCTAAAATCAACATAGTAAATTCTGTTATTTTCACTTGAAGGATGAATACACCTTTTCCTCTATACAGCGATATAAAACGTGATTGCAATGTAGCGCAAAATTTCCGACGAATCGTGACACAAAACATTACTTGACAATATTAAACTCTACGCTCATTCAACAAGGAAGTACATTTGTTTGAATTGAACTGCCTAGAAGATTAAATTGAGAATGCTTGATTTATCAAAGCGCATTGTAAATTATATTGTTCTCACACATGACAAGTTAATACAAAGAACGCCTCGTAAATAACTCTAATCTGAAAATGTTCAATTTTATCTCCATATGTAATTACTGAAGTAATAATTATAAACATAATGTGAATGCTAATTGTAAAGCTTCAGATGGAACAGTTATGTGTGCTGGTGATAGAGTCATTGCACAGGGTCATATATTATGTAGAAATCGTCCATACTGATAAATATTCAAAACAGGAATGAATGTTTTAAAAGTTTTCTCTCTCTCTGAATTAACTTTCAATTTCCAATTAAGCCCCAAATTGGATGGCAAACATTGAAACCATATTAGTTGTAAAGACCAAAGTGGGCGTTTCTAGATAGTAATACACATTTTGATACGCCATCGTTTTGTGGAATCATTCGAAATGTTTGGATCGAAGCTTCTATCACCTTTGATAGCTAAATCTAAATGTTATATTCAGGAGAAAACCGTCTTTAACATGCACCCCAATTCTTAATTAAATGGGCGGGGAACAGTAAGGAGCGATTAGTATATCTCCTCGTCTGCACTAAGCCCTTTACAATCCAATGTAGTATACAGAATTCGATATTTTCCTATCAGAAGGTTAAGATGCTTGAAACGGGTACTAAAGAAACAGTGACATGGTTTGCACCATAGGGTAGCTTGACATGAAAACTCTTCTGCGGAAGATAACTGAAGTGTTGAAAATATGAAAAAAAAATTAAGTTGTTTAGCCTGTATATGTTGGGTCCACCATATGCCTATTTTCGTCAAGAGTAAAAATCTGAACTATGTGGAAGCATTCACAGAATTTTACTTTTTAAGGTGCTCACTCTGCATATATTTGACCGAAAGTATATTCGGTTTCGAGCCAGGTAGACAACTAATCCGTCTGCAAAATATCGTCTATTTTGAGCAAATAGTTCTTGCCAACAGACAGGCGGGCAACCTGACAGATAGACGGAATTCAGAAAACATGTTTCTCGTCATCTAGGGATCCTGAAACGGGAAGATCTGAAGAAATCTCGAAAGGTGTTTTTTTCACGATTACATTTTCAATAGGTCTTCACATTTTAGAATCCCCTGAACCGAAGAAAACATGTTTTGATATAAATTAGTAGGTAACTTTAGGTCTGATCCTAATTTCTTCCCGTTTGGAATGTACTCAATACTAAAAATTGCGTGCACTCTGGAGTGCACCTAGACACAGTGTAAGAAATTAACAAGTTTGTTGACTACTCGTGTAATGGCAATATAATGTATAACTCATTGTAGGTACCTATACTGTGTAGATTTAAATTGTTAGCTTAGTCTGACTATAGAGATAGTTGCTGTATTGCTCTTTGTGTATATTTTTGTCTTCTTCCATATCTCTTGATTGCGTGGTTCTTTTAAATAAATTACGCGCTGTATAGTCCAAGCAATGAGGCGAAAAGTGGAGTCTACCACGCAAAAGGTCGAAAGGAGATGAAATTTGGTAGGATTGTAAAATTTACTATCCTGATCATAACCCTGAATTTGCGAACTTGGGGGAGTCAAAGTCTGTTCGTATTGGTCCTAAGAAAAAAAAGTAAATTAATAAATTAAAGAGCATACAAAATTGTACATAAAATATGTTCGGTCATTTTTTTCCGTCAGACCAATAGTTTTCAAGATACAGCGCGCCAAACGCAAACAAATAATGGTAATGTAGCGGAGGTGCATTTTTTCTTTACCTGTCTCCTTAAATGTGAGCTAAGTGATATGGGCAAAGTATTTCAACATAAATATATATATTATTACCAAATGCATTTACACAGTTTTCTGCATTATATTTTGTAGTCACACGTTCGCTTCCTTAATGGGTGTAATATTTCTCATTTCATTTTGTAACTCGTTTCTACACCACCCTGAAGGTAGAACCTCAAGAAAAGTTTTTATATTGAGACTAATAAACGACGTTTGATATCCATGCTCGCGAGAAATTAGAAGACCATAATATTACAGTGATGCACGCACCAGAAACAGAGGATGCCTTAAAAAAAAGTAAAATAATATACCGAACACCTACTAAGACCCAGGAAAGAATGAAGGAAGATAAAATGGATAAGATTCTGATTATGCTGGAAAATCTAATGATAGAAATAAAAGAAATTAGGAAGGATCAAAAGAAAGATAATAAACAAATCGAAAAACTACAAAAAGAAAATGAGTTACTAAAAAATGAAAATATCAAGTTCAAAATAGATATTTATGCATTAAGGGAGATATGAATATGTTTTTTCCCTGAGGTTGACATGTGTTACAGACCTAGGGCCAGAGGTAAAGAAGGTAAAGAACATAAATATCTCCCGTGGTGCATACAATATTTTATCTACTAGCATATTCGTAAAAATAGTATGAAATTTCAAAATGTCATAATGACATTTAAAATTAGAATATGTAAGTAACATCAAGGATTGCCTCATTGTATGGTTGCTAAGACGTTAATTGTAGTTGCATTGTTACCATGAGTTTGAGGGAGAAATAATTTGACAAGTCCCTTGGGAGTTATGAGTAGCTTTTCATATTTTGTTTCTATGACGAAAATGTACGTGTTGGCAAATTTAATCAAAACAAGATTAGAAGAGGAAAGTAAACAAAAAATAGGCTAATATCAGGCCGGTTTTAAGAGTGACAAATCAGTTGTTGGCCATATATTTGTAATAAAACGAATTCAGGAGAAATGTGTGTTCAATATTTCACTTGAGATGGTTCTAAGAAAAAGCAAAATAAGATTAGAAAATAACATATTCCAGCACTCATATCAATGTCTAGCATATGCGGACGATTTAGGACAAGAGAAGAACTAAAAATAATGATGGAAAAATTAGAGAAGCAATTACTGGATGTAGGTTTGGAAATTAATCAAGGCAATTCTAAATATCTAGTTTTAGGAAAACAAACAGAACGCTGCACTATTGTGGAAGAGTGAAAATGGTGGCAAAACATATAATTTTGAGTGGGTTAATAGTGTGGTTTACCTAGGTGTTGAAATCAATAGTGATGGGAATAACTATAGTGAAATAAATAGGAGAATTGCAGCAGGATCAAGGTGTCTCGGAAAATATAGAAACTTATTTCGGGAAAAGCAATTCACAAGCAGCATAGCTGAAAATCTATAAATCTATCATAAGACCAATAGTTACATATGCTAGTGAAGTCTGGGTACCAACGCAACAGTGTGTAAATAAACTGGAAATATGGGAACGGAAAATGCTCCGAAAGATATTTAAATGTTAAAGACGAAGACAGATGGAGAAGAAGGACGAACGCAGAATTGACAGAACTATATAATGACGCAGGAATAAAAAACGTAATCGATCAGAACAGACGGTGGCTCGGTCATATAATAAGGTTACCGAATCACCAATTAACGAAGAAAATGTATAACTTGCAGTGGGAAGGACGAAATAGAAGAGGCAGACCTAAGAAAACTTGGTGGGAACTGATGGAAGAAGATCTACGTAACTATGGAATTCAAAACTGGCAAACACTTGCATATAACAAAAAGGAATGGAGGAAGAAGATTCAAGCCATAGGCTTTCAGGCCTGAAGTGCTGTTTTATATATGCGCCAAAAGATGCAGACCCTTTTATAATTCCAGCAGCTATTGACATGTCTTTATGAGCTCGTTAAGCTTTTAGACATTTTTTAAATTCGTCTTATATTTCAATTTCAGCTTAAATTAAAAAATGAATATCGTTACACTACAACGTAGGCCAGTGATGTGATAAAATCAATTCCCACAAAAATAATTTTGTAGAAGTGGTTTATCCTTACGGTACGCTTATTCTGTCTCTATTCTACGTTACTTTAAATTTTAATTGGCCTTTGAATGACTGCTAACTCAGTCATCAATGCACAAGGACCGTTTCTTACCATAGTGTGGCTATAGGTTTGTCAGCACAACTTGATCTGGGCTTGCCTCGCTTCCATCTATAATTCTGAAAATATGCACTTAGAAATAAAAATCAGGCTGTTTACACAAACGTGATATGCTCTATAGGAAGATATGCATACAGAAACACAGCGACAATAGGTAAATGCTATACGTTATCAGTAATGAAGTAAAGCTTAATTAAGCCGCTACGAGCTAAAGGCTAAATTCTACGCGCAGTTACAACTTGTACAAATACAAAGAATAAACTAGAAAACATTAATGCTAACAAAAAAGTCAGCGGAAATAGGTCCACTCACGACGCCTTTTCCCCTTAATAAGGTCCTGTTTGTGCACGACCCTCCCAACGATGCATTCAGTCATGCAGGGATGCTTTTTAGTCGGCGTCACAATTAAACACTCAAAAGATGACGCAATCTCATGCAATATTAAAAATGTGTTATCAGTTTAACACTAGATCGCAGAGTACATTATCTTTAAATAAACTGACTTGTTTTACTCTTGGGCTTTGAGTAAAGCCGTATTTGCTCTGTTCTATATCGTCGGTTGTGCAACGGTAAGCATTAAGTTAACTGTTGATCTCGACTGACTGCACATTACGGTGCTGTATTCCTTCTGGGAATTATCTGGTTCTCGGGGATGCTTTCCCCAAAACTGCACTGCATTCTCGGGGCTCCAATGTTGACCACCAGGAAGCAGGTATTGGTTGCGTTTTTCGCAGGCAAACCACTTGGTCGCGAATGCCTGCTCACGCACTAAACCCGCGAAAACCTGGCGTTTTCCGTGTCTAATTTTAAATGCACTCCGCCTTCGGCTCAGCTGCTTTGCACTGCATTATCTGGCGCGCGGAATTCACTTTAACGCGGCTTTCAAATACCTAATTCCCTTTTAACCTAATTTCTACAATATAAAAAGTTACAGTTCAGCTTTACGCTAGCGGGTTAAATATTGAAAATCTCTAGCGAAATGAATCGGGCCCGGCGCCACGTCGAAACATCTAGATTCCAGCAAGCTAAAATGGTGTTAGTGTCCTTTTAAACTAATTGTAGCTTTTAACTAATTAAATCTTGCAAACTGCACTAATAAAAGCTATAAGAGTGGTCTACAGACCGAACTTACAATCATACACAAATTATTAATTTATTATATCCAGTTCAAACGAGCACAAGCGTTGGTGTTCTCAACAAATGAATATTTTATATCAGACCAAACTTTCGTAGAAGGCAAAATTACAATATGTAACTAAATAATAATTATAAATACCACTAGTGTCTAAGCTTGCCAGTATTTAAATTCAGATAACGACAACCAATCGGAGTTCTTCGCAATCAAGTGGTTGCGTTTTATATACCTATCAAGCATTTTTATTATTTCGCTGGTCAATTGTATTCAGTATAGTCGTATTTGACCATTTCGTTGTTGTTATCACACTTATGTTTTTTAAATTTTGCACAAACATCCAGATTTATGTCTAATGCATTTATTATATTTCTTCTCGCTATAAACTAGATATCATTAGCTTACAGTGAAATTTAGGATTGCAGCAACAACTTCAGCATATTACTATCAGGAAATGTTAGTACCGTGAGTTGGGTATACTTTGAACTGTGGGGTTACCGTTGCTTGAGTGAGTTTGTTAATAGGTATTTTATATCAAATTTTATTAGGTTAATAGCCGAAATCTGTCAATAACCAATATTATTGGCTTTCAATAGGTTACGTTGGCAACCACGAATGACAGAACGCGAGTGTAGTGTTAAAAAAGCACCAACAATAATAACAGTTATTAAACAGTATATGTTAGTAAACTTTTATCTAATATGGTATATTTCAGTGCTTTTTTATTATAATTCTATTATAATATTGCTTCTACAGGTTGTTTGAAGGTGATATAGCAAAATGTTTTTTTGAAAAGTGTTCAGATTAACTTTCTGTTGAATATTTTCAATATGCATAACAAAAATGCATTCTAGAGGATACCTTGAACGGGCGTTACCCAATATAATTTGTTCAACATGTTTGCATGTTTGTAATGTTTCAGTTGGAGTATTTAAAGTAGCAGTTTCAATTGCAGAAATTGCCACGAAAACATAAAAAAGCAACTAGACACACGAGCTACATGAATAACCGTCGAGAAAGCCATTGCAGAAATAAGGAATGAGAATTTAAGTTTGAGAAAACGCGTCAATAAAATATAAAACTTTTACAAGACCACAGGAATAGCTTCTTATAAAATTTATAAAAAAGTGCAACATGTCACCAGGTAAACACCTGCCTCTTTTCTCATCTGAAGGTAGTTTCATAATAGGGATTTCTTTTAACTTTATTAGATTTAAGAACGATCACTAAAACAATGTTAGATAAATCGGGAAATTTTTAAGACAAATTGGCTCTCCTTAGACCGGGCCAGACAATTTGTGAGGAGACATTGTAAACGTCTTACACAGCGATTGGCCCAAATCATCAAAACAGGAAGAACAAAAGTAGAAAAAAAATTATAGTCGCTTACTTCATAAATCTGGAAGCTAGTTTGAGAGAAGAAAGGTTCATGGTCATTTCAATTCCCGCAACTGGGGGTGGGCTGCTATAGGGACCTTGCGTCCCTCTTCAGCCAAGAACGGGAATTATAGGATAGGTGAGAGAAAGGAGGGGTGGAATATCGAGGAGAGGCCAGTAAAGATAGAGAAGTACTGCCCCGGAATTCGCGTCACAGAAGGTACTCTGATGTCTCAGAGCCTGAATCGAACCCACGACCTCCCGAATGCCAAGTAGACGTGCTAACTACTAAACTACATACCTCGGTCTTTTGAAAGATAAAGATGAACAATATTTAAGTCCATAATTTGCTCAAAATGTCGCAACTATAATTCAACTTTATTTTGGACAATTTATACATTTTATGGGAAAGATTTCTAATCCCCTCTTAGTGATAAAGATGAAAATAATGTTGAATTTCACTTGCCATCCATCAAAATTAATAATTACGACGAGAAAAACTTGTCTGACGACCGGGAAAGACAAAATATATTTTTGATAGAAGAGAATACCCGGAAATAGTACAAGACATCTCAAAAAGAGCAATATCTATTAGATTTTATAGTTGAGCTAGTAGATGCTACCTGCGTATGTAGTAGTAGAAAGAGGCGAGAAACCCCCCACTCCTTTTAATTCGATTCGTGGATTCGCGGTTTAATTCGCGGATTTCGCGGTTTTAATTCGAGGATTGAACTAATTAATTTTCGCGGATTGATTTAATTAATTTCGCGGTTTGATCTAATTAATTTCGCGGTTTGATCTAATTAATTTTCACATGTGCTACTGAATAAATTACGCATTAGCTTCCGATTAAATTACGCGTTGGACTTCGGCGGCCATCTTGGATTTCTGGCGCGAATATTTGAAATTTAAATTTTTTCAGATTTTTTTTCTAAGTTCAATTTTTTGAATTTAAATCTCCCGGGTGTCGGCCATCTTGGTTTTCTGGCGCAAATATTTGAATTTAAATTTTCAGATTTTTTTCTAAGTTTAATTTTTTAAACTTCCCGGGGCGTCGGCCATCTTGGTGCGCGCGCACTTCTCACGGCGGTTGTTTTTAATTTTGAATTTTCGCGGAAATATTTGAAGTTCAAACTGGTAGATCTATCTCGCTCTTCGAAGCTGCTGTCTCTCTCTTGCATTCACTCGCGGAAATATTTGAATTTAAAAAAATCTCTGGACGAGCGGGATTCGAATCCTAGTTTTCTGGTCAACAGCCTTAGGACCTTACCGCTGCGCTATCGAGGTCTGTTGGATATATAGGAATTGAACAAGACGTCATTTCGCAGCTCTGCCGTCACACCGTTCGAATTTAAACAAACTATTTTTCAAAAATTTATATTATGAGAATAGGGAATGTTTAGCATATTGTGTTTACAGGCAGACACAGTTTTAAAAAAAACTAGATTTGTAACAGCTTTGCTAGAAATAATTATTTTTATAATTTGTAATATAGTCATTGTTCCAGCCTGTTGGAAATTTCCATTCCCCCAGCGCATAATTTGAAAAGCTACATGAATCTAAATAATTACTTTATTTTTTATAGCGATACCACTTTATTCAAAACGCATTATAATATTGATTTTTGTGTGTTTTTAATATGCGTACAATTTCTAAACAAGGCGTCGATCTGATATTTCACGTCAAAAATTACAGTAAATGTTCAAAGACAGAAATAAATAATTTATAAGATGCTAGAACATGACGAATTTTTGGTTTGCAGTTTAAAGCAGGTTGAGACCTGTTGCTGCGGTTAACGTTGCATTGTCCGTTGAAAACGCAAGCTCCAGCATGATTTGATCCGAGAGTGGGGTGTCGCTGACGTAATGTTTTAGTACCTGTATAAAAGTGACTGCGGACTCTATAACGCATCGAATTGCTTCACTCTCAACCGTCGTGTCAACAGCACCAGTGTAACTAAGATGGATCCTCGAAGTGTTAATAAGTGCAAAGAAAAACCAGGCCCCTACACCAGGAGACCGGCAACAGAAAAAACAAGTAAGAAAACGCATCTTTTAAATAAAAAACAACACGGTGCACCGCCACAGCCTCCAGCCATGAACGTGGAGGCCAAGGGGTATTCACCACGTCTAGATGCCACCGAGGAGGACCTGCGGGTGTTCATTGAGGAGACGATGCCTTCCTATGACGTAACACCGATCGTGACGCCTGAGATCCGCCAAACCCGACGGGAAAAGAAACGGTTATTATGCGACCTCACTGTGCCTTTAAACAATAGCGCCAGCAAGGTTGTTCATTTGGGACTGGATCCTTATAAACAATTTTCGCCTGTTGCAAGAATTCTGAAGACCGACATTGGAGCAGGTGTTTCATTCACAGCCGAGTCGTTCATGACTTTTGTGGAAGCGCTACCGAACATGTTTGTGATGGCCAAGCAGGGGACTTTCAGATGTGAATTAACTGAGCACACAGTGGAGTACGTGAACAATGATACCTGCAGGATTATTACAAAGGACCCCGAGAACAAGTTTACTCTTTACGTAACGTATGAAACACTATCAAATTTATTGCCGATGTACAACTTGATGGTTGTGAAAATAAATGACTTGAAACGTGTAAAGTGCAATTTCCAAAATTTTGGTGAAGTGATCGTTGACAAAGTAATACATGCAGAAAATTTGTGTCTTGATGATTCAATCATTTTTAATACTCTGCGCTGGACTTTCGCTAACGATATTTTATTGTGGGAACTTGTGTTCAAATTTAAAATGTATGTTATTATAGAACTGCAGAAGTTGATTGATGCAGATGAGCGCATGAAACCGTACATGTCCTAGTTTATATGAAATATTGTATGAAAATGTAAATAAAAATGTTTTAAAACTGTATTTCTTTTAAATTATGCGGCGAGTGTTAGTTTATACATGCGGTAGGTTGGCCGAGTGGTTAAGGCGTCAGACTTAAGATCTGATCTCGAAAGAGGTCGTGGGTTCGATTCCCGCACTTACCATATTTTTAATGTATTTATTATGAGCGTGTTGATTTTTTAAGTTAGTTTATTCACGACGCACAGTGGGAGGAAATAAAATTCTAACTGGCCAAAAATTATATGACATTGTTATTTGCATCTTTTAATCTGTAGAATTCGATTGTGAGATTTATTTAGTTCCAAAATTTGACAGTTTTAAAATTAAAATGACCAAATCTTCAATATTCTAAATTATGATATTAAGTACTCTGTTATAAAATATTCTAGTTAAAGTAATGTCAATTTTGGTCATTTCGGGTGATAATTGACTAAGAAACAGTGTCACATCTGTATATGGTGGTAAAGATTTAGATACCGATTTCTTAACTTGTTGAACAGCTTTTTTAATTTTTAATTTTTTAATATCCCCTGAAAAATAAAAATTCGCAACTGTAGTTTTTGCAAGTTTTTGCAGATAAAGTATACGCCATTTTATAAAAAAGATGTGAATGCATAATATGAAAACAACAATAAAGATCTAATAGCCTCTAATAATTTTTTCGATGCTAATAATTTTAGTAAAAGTTTGAGATATCCTACTAGTTTCAAAATAAGGTGTTTTTGTTTTCGAAACAAAAGAATTAAGGATAAATATTATGTACCTTCTGTAGCTTCATTCATTTTCATAGAAACATGTTTAATAGTATAACTTCTATTTCATTAATAAATGTTAAATACGCTCAACACACCTGTAAACATAAATCAGTGTTCCCACTTTGACAGTTACCTAACGTTTGACGTATGCACAAATCATTTAGCTAACTTGATAACATCCTTCAGTAAGTCATACAAAACGCATATAAATAGATTTTATTAAAAATGTATCTTGAGAATTTTTATATTTTTGGCCACTTGGAATCCTAATTCCTCCCACTGTGCGACGGCCCTATTGTAATAATCGCTCACTGCATAAAAATGGAACATCAGTTTTCACATCCGTTTTCTGCTATCATAGCAGGCCCCTCAGGATCGGGCAAATCGTTTTTTGTAATAAATTTCTTGAAAAATATGAAAAAACTCTGCACTGTAAATTTCGCTAAAGTTATTTGGTGTTATGGCGAGTGGCAAAAATTGTACGAAGATTTAAAATCTTTAGTCGAATTTCAACAAGGTCTGCCAGACATGACATCTTTTGAGGGGTCCGAACCCAAACTTTTAATAATCGACGATTTAATGAGGGAAACAAATAGCTCAGTCGTAGACATATTCACCAAGGGGAGCCATCACCACAATCTCAGTGTTTTTTTTATTACGCAAAACATTTTTCACCAAGGAAAAGGACAGCGGGATATTTCCCTAAATGCCCATTACATTATTCTTTTCAAAAATCCGCGAGATAGAGCTCAAATAAAGCACTTAACCAGACAGATATGTCCCGAAAATCCTCGATTCCTTCAAGAAGCATACGAGGACGCAACAGCTAGGCCACACGGGTATTTGTTATTCGACTTAAAGCAAAGTACACCTGATATAGTGAGGTATAGAACATCGATTTTTCGCCAAGATGGGGCGTGCTATATTTATATGCCGAAAAAGGGGTATAAAAGCTCGTACACTAACCAATTTACTCTCATTCATTAGTGATGTCTCGATCAGTAATTAGAAATTCGGAGTTGTTGCGTGCTCTACATAAACTCGGACCAAAGGAGCGAAACGCATTATTAAAAGCCGTAGGCGATAAACAAATTCATTGTATCTGCGAGTGTGTGCATAATACCTTAAAAGAAAAAATACCTTTATCGCCTAATCAAAAATCAACGATCTCGAAGCAGAAAGCTGTTCTTAGGAGTTTAGTCAAGCCTGGAGAGTCTATAAAAAAGAAACGCCAAATACTAATACAGAAGGGGGGCGCTTTCCTACCAATGATATTAGCTCCATTAATTACTGGTGTATTGAGCTCTATTTTCAAGTAAAAAATGGAGAATGCCCGAAAAATGATGATTGTACCGCCAGAATTCATGCATCGCTTTAAGGATACAGAGAAATCAGAGCAAAATGTATTATCCCAGCTTGATGACGAAATGCAAAAGGTTTTATCGTCTAAATTAACCGATCACGATAAATGGATCCAGTACAATCAGGTTTTACAAAGGTACCTTCATTTTGCGGATCAAACGAGGCAATCAATCAAGATACCTATAGAATCGAACAACAGTGGTATTTCAGATGCATATATTTTATCGACGCTCCCTAATACTTTTAAGAAAAACGGTGAAGCCTTTTTACGACTTCTAAGAATGTCAGATGAAGTGGAGTGGGACGGCAAGGGAACAGTCAGCATAAAAGGTGAAATTTTACCGTCCTCCAACATTATTGATTTAATGCATGATGTTCTAAGACCTAAGAAAACTACAAATCCGCCAGGCCGACACAGGTTCCTCGATTACATTAAAGAGAACAATGTACCTCAAGTGCTATTTGGGGATCCTAAACGTCAAAATGTACCAGACGTGAGTAAATCAGATGTGGAGAGTGACGTCGATCCTAAATTAACGTTAATAGCGACTGCAACAGCGTCCAAGCAAGAGGGTTCAACGCGAAAAACACCGAAAACAACGCAAAGATCGATATCGAAAATAAAGGGTATTTCTGCCTGGGAGCGTCTTAAACTTTAACATAGCAGAATGAATTTGAACGCCATCTATTATGACGCTGCTCACCCTTCAGGCTTCGCAGGCGCAAACTCATTAATTTCTTCCGTGAAAAATAGTCACCCCAGTGGTGAAGTAAAGGATTGGCTAAAGAAACAGGACGCCTATACTATTCACAAAACTGCAAGAAAAAAATTCCCTAGAAACAAGTACATTGTTAGCAACATTTTCGAATTATGGCAGGCTGATCTCTGCGACATGCGTAGTTTAGCGCCCCACAACGACGGATATAATTTTATTCTAACCGTAATTGATGTGTTTAGTAAAATGGCATGGGCAAGACCCCTGAAATCTAAAACGGCTACTTCAGTAATAAACGCATTTCGTGAAATATTTGCTGAAGTGGGTAACACGCCCATAAATTTACAAACCGATAAAGGCAAAGAATTTATTGCTAGAACCGTACAGAATTTTTTCAAACAACACGATATCACGTTTTATGTGACGCAAAACCCCGATGTTAAAGCAGCCGTCATTGAACGATTCAATAGAACATTAAAGACCAGAATGTGGCGCTATTTCACATACTCTAATTCATACAAATACATAGACGTATTACAAAATTTACTGACTTCGTATAACAGTCGCTATCATTCAAGCATCAAGATGGCACCCTCCGCTGTAAATGATGGCAATATACTGGAAGTGTGGAACAATCTGTACCGAAATGGGGTGGGCGTCTTCAGGAGGCCCAAATATAAAGTGAACCAACATGTAAGAATTAGTAGAACGAAGGACGCATTCGAGAAAGGATATGAAACTAATTGGAGCGGCGAAGTGTTTATAATTAAAAAAGTGATTCTTAGAAAACCACCTGTGTACGAAATAGCTGATTAAAGCGACGATACGATAGAGGGCGTCTTTTATGAAGACGAATTACAGCCAGTGACTTTGGATGATAACGTCTTGTTTAAAGTCGAACAAGTGTTAAAAGAAAGAGGACACGGTCAGCGCAAAGAGTACTTTGTAAAGTGGCGAAATTATAACGACAAGTTCAACTCCTGGATTCCTGCAGCTAATCTTCAGCAGCTATGAATACAGATGAAGAATTTTATCTAACATTACTTAGCAATAGTTCTATGGGCTATTTTCCAAATAACACCACAGCACAATTCATAACGCAGCTCCCTAAACGAATAAGGTTACCGGGGCAATGGGTTACAGGTATTGCTGAAGTGCAATATCCATGCTCCTTTTTGGCCGTGACAGATACAGAAAATCTAGTCTATTATCGCACAGAAATACCTAAAGTGCAAGCCGGAGAAGAAACGTATACTGAGTTGAAAAAGGTATTGCAAAACGCTAATTCATATTTTAAAAGTGATAGAGAGAAAATTTACTATGGTAGCGATGGATGGCACGTAATCTGTATTCAGCCCGGCAATTATGAAAACATTGAACATATTACAGCCGAAATTAACAATCACAGGTTATTAGAAAAGTTGCTGAATTTTCAATATAATAGAGCAACAAAACGCGTGTCTCTTGAAATTAAAACGTCGTCATTGAAAATGCTAGGATTTTCACAACGTCTGGCCTTACAACTTGGTTATAAACCTGATATAAATATAGCTGAAGCACCTGTACCAAGCCACCACGCAAATATCTGGGTTGGTTTACCATCACAAATGTTTATTTACTGCGATATTGTGGAACCACAGCTTGTAGGAGATGTCTTGGCTCCGCTTCTTCGTATTGTTAACGTGATCTCTGATAATTATAATTACGGTTGCCACAAAGACGCCATATTTTCGCCGACTCATTATATAAATGTCATGAAGAGGGAATTTGAAAATATCGAGATAAATATAAGGACCGAAACGTCGGGTGTGATGCCATTCGAGTTTGGAACGTTGAGTTTAAAACTACACTTTAAGAGGATACAGTAGCTGCTATGGATTGTCCTTATCAACAATACTACACCAATCAGGCAGGTCAAGGCGTTGGAGCTATCTACAGAGGTGCAGCCTACCAGAGAGGTCATGGGATCGGAAGCTTTTTAGGAGGAATATTTCGTAGTATCCTGCCTCTTTTTAAAACCGGTGCTAAAGCTGTTGGAAAGGAAGCTTTAAGGACAGGCGCTAACATTTTAGGAGATGTTAGTGAAAATCGATCGCTAAAAGAAGCGTTTCATAACCGTGTACAGGAGGCTGGAAAGAATCTCAAACGTAAAGCCGACAGAAAAATAGACACTCTAATGGAAGGATCGGGGTATAAAAGGCAACGCACTCTGAATTACAATCAGTCTACAAGAAAAAACGCTAAGCAGAAGCTGGTCAAACCCACATACGCCGATATCTTTACCAGCAAGTAGTTTACACAATGGCGTTTTTGCATGCGCAGTCTTGTGAGTGTGTTAAATCCGAGCTAGATTTGTTCGCTTTGCCCGCAACTCAAACCAGTATCGAAAATGGACAATGGATTTTTTACAAACCGCTTTCCTCGCTTAATGACGATGCACCGATTGAATTTATTGTGCCTGGAAACGGTAACGATTATATCGATTTAAGTCAGACCATGTTATACATTACTGCTAAAATTGTTAAACAAGATGATACATTATTAACTGACAAAGATACTGTAGGCCCTGTTAATAATTGGATGCACTCTATGTTTAACCAAGTTGAGGTGTATTTGAATCAGAAGCTTGTGAGCCCTCCAAACAATACATACGCATACCGCTCGTACATTGAAACTCTGCTGAATTACGGCAATGGTGCTAAATCAACCCATTTAACATGCACACTATGGTACAACGACACAGCCAATAAAATGGATGACATCACCACGCATAATGAAGGATTTGTAAAGCGGAAATTTTTTACTGCTGCAAGCAAGCAAGTCGAAATGATGGGACATGTGCATTCCGATTTATTCAATCAAGAAAAATTTCTTATAAACGGAGTTGAAATGAAAGTCAAATTTATCAGATCCCGAGATTCTTTCAATTTAATGGCCGCCGAAGGATCTACATTCAAAGTGAAAATTAGTGATGCCAGCTTACTAGTGAGAAAAATGAAAATAAACCGGTCTATTTTGCTGGCTCACACCAAAGCTTTGGCGACTGCGCCTGCTAAATACCCCATTACAAGATCCGATGTTAAAGTGTTAACTATTCCGGCTGGTGTGCAAAGAAAATCTTTAGATAATATTTTTCTGGGGCAATTACCAAAACGATGCATTGTAGGTTTTGTATCGAATAAAGCATTTAACGGCCATTATGCAGCAAACCCTTTCAATTTTAATAACTACAAAATCAATTATTTCTCCCTATTCATCGACGGTCAACAAATTCCTTCAAAACCTCTACAGCCTGATTTCTCTAAGAATGGCATGTACGTTCAAGCATATCACACACTATTTTCCGGTAGCGGTATACATTTCCTCAATGAAGGCAACGCTATAAAACGTGAAGATTACCCTCATGGCTACTGTCTATTTGCTTTTGATTTAACCCCCGATCTGGCTGCAAATGCAACAACACACTGGAACCTTCTTAAAAATGGCGCTCTACGAAACTATTAATTGTCTAGTTTATGCAGAGTTCGATAACGTCGTAGAAATTGACAAACACAGAAATGTGCTGGTGGATTTTAGTAGTTAAAAACCAACAACAGTTTTTTAAAATTTAGTCATGCTCAAACATTTCGTCAGTATGGACAGTGTCTTCGTAGATCTGCAAGGGTTCCGTGGTGATAAGAAACAGTTTATTCCGAAATAAGTGGCTGTTATTTCAACAGATGGCAACCAGTTAGCAATTTTCGTTTTAAAACCCCCTGCAAAATATGACACTCTGTCCTATTTCGTTAAAAAAGGCATAAACTATCTGGAGAATAGACACCACGGTCTAGCCTGGAATTCTGGTACTATACATTTTGATGGATTTGAAACTGAGCTAGCACGAGTTCTCAAAAAATTTGAAAAAGTTTACGTTAAAGGTCAAGAAAAGAAGGAAGTTCTAAGTTTTCTGAATAAAATCGTCGTAAATTTGGAGGATCTCGAGTGCCCGTCTTTAAAAGTTCTGCGAAAAACTACTGCTGCCGTACGTTGCCTCAATCACAACATCCGTTCGCCTGTATGTGCATTGGAAAACATACTAATTTTATCCGACTGGTGGCGCAATGAATACACTGGAAGTTCAGAAAATATTGCAAACAATCCCGAGTCTGTTGAATGTGAAACGCTATGTTTTTGCTTCTGATCAACTCCCTACAAGAATTGCAAGACCTGTTGCAATCATCGTCAACACAGATCCAGCAAACCGACCTGGGGAACATTGGAATGCTGTGTATATAGACCAATATGGCCATGGGGAGTACTTTGATTCATACGGCCGCCCTCCAAGCAGTTATCATTTAAAATTTTTACAACAAAATTCAATCAGCTGGTCTCATAATCCAAAAATTTTGCAAGATTTTAGCTCTAACGTTTGCGGCATATATTGTTTAATGTATTTATATTTTAAAATGAATGGTGCATCTATGCTAACTTTTGTAAATCTGTTCACTGATAATTTAGTTTCTAATGACAAATATGTAAAAACACTATATATCCAATACTTCACCTTAATAAACTTGTTTAATGTTATTTAGAAAATAAAAACACAAATAGTTTGTAATTAAGCATATTTTTATTACACTCAAAATATTTAATAAATGTATTTACAATATTCGGCTGTTTTATTTACAAATATTAACAGCCTCTTAAACCTAGCATGCAAAATAAAACTAACATGCAATTAAAATCTAACATGCAGTTAAAGTTAGCGCAAATTGGGCCATGTGACAATAAGTGCAATATTTAATGTACGTTTTGCGACAGTCGTGGTTAGTTTTCTAAAATGATTGAAATTAAATATTATGAAAACAATTGCCACAAAGCGGGCCTTATGAAATGTGAACACTAACCATACATCGAAAATACGTACGATCAAATAAGCAATTACATGTAAACATAATGCATAAACCAAAAATTAGTTTAAATACTTTTGTTTTACAAAAATATGTGGCTACAAGTGCAATAAGTTATTGCATAAAAACATCATAAAAGTTAAAAAGACAATACAAAATATAAAATATTGTTATAAAAACAGTTGATTATAAAAAGAACGAAACTATACGCAATATAGACACTAGTCTGCTTTAAACCCATAAGGTAATGTGTCATAACCATCTTCAAGGCGCCGGCGTTTAGTATACTGAACCCGATAAATTTTCTTTTCGGGTTTAGATACAACTTGATACATGGCTGTACGGGCAATTTTCCGGTCGGTTTCTACATACGTTGCTTCGGCATTATCAAGAACCATGCGTTTAAGTGTATCGAAATTTATTTTTTCGACATTTTTGTAATTTAAAGTTATACCTTTTACTTTACATACAAATTCGTAATCGTTTTTATTACTTGAGAAAACCTTAACCGCATAGTTTTTAGGCCCTCCGCTAACAAACTCCGTAATGAAGCTACCTGGACCATATTCCCTCAGCTCATCAGTCATATCCCCCAAAAAATCACCCGTTTCAGGCACCCACTGGCCAGGTCGGTGGACATAGATCGTACTATCTGTATCGTAATACAAAACGCGATCCCCTAATTGCTCCAAATATTTATACAGTTCAAGTCTTGCATTGGCCGTAGTGTATGCAGCCAATACAACATTGACCGTTTTGAGCGAAACTATTCCCTCCTCAGGTCTATCCCAGGTTACAACTATTACATCCTCATCGACGATCATAATTGAATGAACCTGTATTTAAGGATCAGTTAGCATTTTAAAAAAGTCATAAGAATCTGAAACAATACTTGTTTGCATCAAATTCTCTCTTTGGCCAAATTTACCCCAGAATGCATTTAGTAATAACTTAGCGATATAACGCATGCCAGGATTGAAACAAATTTTATCCTTTTCTAAGGTTACGCCTTCTCTTTCTAAATATTCTGATAAATATTGGTCCTTAGTGTTTTCATCAGTACACCAAGCAGGCCATCCGCTGCATTCCTGCTTTAATTTTAAAAAATTATCCACATACTCTGAAAATAGACCGCCTGTTTTACTATCCCTGTTATATTGCACAATATCATATGCCCATATTTCATGAAACTCGAGCACGCGGTATCCCAGTTCAACAGCTTTTTTTAGTTCATCAGACAGATATGTTCCTGTAAACTTGCGCGAATCTTCTAAATGGTTACAATCGCCAGTGAAGCTGGTTTCGGCACATAACCTGCATAACACAAACATTAATTTGCCATGCATTCGAAGGGGCAGAACAGGGTGGTAAAGATTTTGCGGTGGTAACACGGTACATTTGACTAAGCCCTCGATTGTATCGAAAGGAAGTTGCCGACACTCCTCATCACCAACGTATACTTTGGGATGTCCTACGGGGTATTTTGAGTATTTATTTACGAAAGGATAAAGGCTACACACATCGAAATACTTGATTTGCTCGTTTTCCAGGCATTTATGGTACAGTTTCACAGCATTAGTGCGTCCACCGAAAAAACTATCTCGCGGATTTAATGGTGTGTTCCTAATAACAGCATGATTATTTACAAAGTTTGACGCAACGTTGTTAAATTTTAAAAATAAATTAAATTGACACTCCCACATCTCTATAAGGGTGTAGCCAGCCCTTCTAATTCTTGCAGCAGTTGCCTCTGTTGATTCGCGACGAACAAACATCGTGTCATTTTTCACATTTGCTAGCTCTACAGTTTGATCGGGGTAACACACCTCACAACCGTGGAAGTAACATCCGTGGAAATTATACACTGTATTTGTTGCAGCGCAAAAACCATCAACCAAAATACCTTCAGGTAATCGAACCTCGCGATTATTACCAGCATGCTGAATTGAGATACCTTGCTCGTGTTCGACCCATAAAAACCATTTAATCGCAATCGTCGATTGCCTATCACCTAATCTGTACCCACTCGGTGGAATAATAGCGATTGTATTTTCTTTTACAAAATTTCGACGATAAACTAAACTACACCCTCCAGCTATCGTGCAGCACTCCCTAAAAGGATCTACTCCATTTTCGCTAGTATAACGCCGCCAAAATTCAAGACAAGCCTTGCGAAGTATCTCTACATCTTGAATACAGTACTTGACGATTGCTTCCTGCATGTCAAATACTGCATTACGAGCAATTTCCACATTATACCATTCAAAGAACTCTGCGCGACAAGAAGGGGACATTTCATAGGCCATATAAAAGTGTGCTGGGGGCATTACTCCAATATAATTTTGATTCTCCATTTTATTGAATAAATGGGGGAAGTATCCTTTTGTAGCTTCAAAATTAAATGTTTTGGGTAGCTTAGCTAATGCTACAGGCAAAAAATTTAAAGAGTCTATAAATTTTACATTGGGACAGGTGATGCACATTAATTTTGTGCCGGTGGCAATAATTTTCGGGGTCCACTTTTTCTGTTGTTTGACAATATGCTGCATAATAAAAGAACCATCATACCCCTTCATATTATGAGCCAGTGCAAAAACGTTGGCGATATTGGCTAATTTAGAAATATAATCTAGCAAACTTTGTACAGGGTTATTTTTAAACACATGTTGACGAGGACCACAAATGTTACAAGCCTGCGTAAGATCTTCAAAATTAATACATGTATTACAGACATTTTGGGCTACGCATAAATTTGGTTCGTGCACAAAAACATTAGGTTCACCATCCAAAGCCGTCTCCTGTCTTGCCTCAAAATCATAAAACACGAAAATAAACTTTTTAGACAATTTAGGACTCTTTTTCTTTGCCATATAGCATAAATGGCGGGTTGGCATTTCTTTCGCGCAGGTATGACAATATTTCACACCGCACGTATGACTTTTCTTGCTATTTTGCCAGTATGTCATGAGGCATACGCCACACCTTTTTAAAGTTTTGCACAATGATTTTGTATGCTCGTCAAAACATTCCTGACCACGAAAATCCCTATTACAATTATTACACGCGATTGGGTCCAAAAACAGGTTACAGGGTGGTTTTGAATGACAGCAAGGGCAAATATAAGAACACTTTTTGTGGGCCTGTTTATTATTAGTGCGGGTTAAACAAAATTCGCAGAAATAAGTGGTTGCAAAGGCCGCAGTTAGACTGATTATTACATTGTAATGCTGATCCTCCAATAACAAATTTAATACTTTTTTGTTGTGACCTCTAGGTCCCTCGTAATATTTACTGGCGCCAATACGTGAATTATAAACGAAAATGGTGTAATTAGTTAGATACAACTGGAATTGTTCCAAGTGTTCGCGTGTAGCCCCATTGCTTAGATTAACACCGACATTTTCACAAAGCTCATACGATTTCTGTGTTAGGATTGGGTAACCTGCTTTATAGAGATGCAAATCTGGATCATTATCTACCCAAGCTTTGGCCAGAATAAGAGCTCGGGCAAGACAGTAATTATCATTATTTGCAACAATTAATATACCGCGTTTCCTTTGAGAAAATTCTTCAAAACTAACGCCAGTCATTCTGGTACGATTTTTTCCATACCCAATAGGCAAAGTAACACGGTTTACATGCAAGGTCATTTTATCCTGAGCAAAAAACTTGGCGTTGGATTGAAGAATTTTCTCCAAGGTTGCCATTACAACATCGGCGTTGAGTTGGTCAACACGACGAAAAGAAATGCCTATAGGCTTATCGGCAAAATTGTCATTTCTTAAAACTAAACCTATCTTATCAGAAGCTGCTGCCCCCATGGTGATATGCGTGATGATCTCATCGAATGCATTCTGCAAATAAGGGTTTCAATAAGTTAAAACGTCTAGCTCACCATATTTCAAAATATTAACTGAGTATATAACGTTGCAAATGTTTGAAATAATTAAACTAT
The DNA here is from genome assembly GCA_940337035.1 of Agriotes lineatus. NCBI lineage: Eukaryota > Metazoa > Arthropoda > Insecta > Coleoptera > Elateridae > Agriotes > Agriotes lineatus. The sequence continues at coordinate 17,428,419 of OW679196.1, read as the reverse complement.
CAATTTCAAATCTGTAAAACAGTGCTATACAGCCACGAATTTAGAACATGTGACTAAAAAATAAACTATAAATCCATTTAAAATCAATAACTTGCGGCGTAAATTTAGAGTGGTTGTTTTCAATACACAATATTTTATAGTTATACTTACACGAAGCCATATGACAGGGTTACTCGTCGCAGTCTCTATCTCGTTGAATTTGAAGGTCAAGGTGAGAGCTTCAGTGTTGAACTTCTTTATCATCCTGCGACCTTCGCCCATCAACGTAATATACTGAAGACCCTTCACCGACGATGGTTTTGCAGGAAACAACATGTCCGCAGAGGTCGATGGCTTTGGGTTATTCATCTGCTGTAAATTAAAAAAGAAATATGTTACTACCACTTCACCGTAAAATTACTTGTGTGGCCCAAACGGGTTTTATTTTAGTTTCATGAATCAAAATTTTCTAATGGCCGATTTAAATATAAAAAAGAAACGAATAACGACAAATGAGTTTTAAACTAATAGGTTTTCAGAATTGTTGCTGCAAAATGTAGGAAACTTTCGCACATTTAAAAAATAGCTCTGCCATGAATCAAAATTTTCTAATGGCCGATTAAAATATAAAAAAGAAACGAATAACGACAATTGAGTTTTAAACTAATAGGTTTTCAGAATTGTTGCTGCAAAATGTATGAAACTTTCGCATATTTAAAAAATAGCTCTGCAAAACTTACAGGTGCTAACATTTCGCCAATTGCAGAAGTCCTTGGGGTAGGTCGTTGCTGCCCCGCATGGACGGTCTCCAACATGGCGGATGAAGTCGATGGCCCTGGGTTATTCATCTGCTGTAAATTAAAAAGAAGTATGTTACAATCACTTCACCGTAAAATTACTTGTATGGCCCAAACGGGTTTTATTTTAGTTTGCATAAATCAAAATTTTATAATGGCTGATTTAAATATAAAAATGTCAGGGTATACTTACATTTTCCGACGACTTGACCAGCAACGATTGATGCGTATCTTCTTCCAAACCACGTTTAGCAGAAGGCCACGTCGACGTAGATGCTCCATCCTGCAAATTGCGATTTATATGAGTATTATTTAAGTAACGGGCCTATGTGATGATTTAAAACGGATAACGACAAATGAGTTTTAAACTAATAGGTTTTCAGAATTATTGTTGCAAAAGGTAAGAAACTATCGCACATTTTAACAACGTTCTAAAAATAGGAAATATATTTTTACTTACCGATAGGGAGGCAAACGACTGCTTTGCACGAATTTTCCCGACGGCTTGACACAATTCGAAATAAGTATGCCAATACGACGGTTCCAGAACTACGCCCTCGTTAGATAGTTTATGTTGAATTATTTTAAAAGCTAGTAAAACAAATTCCTCATTTGAATATAGCCCGTTCTTGAAATAATCAAGAATTTGGTATGCAGTTAACTCGGATGTGTTCATCGTTGCAGTTGAAAAGCAATTCACACACGTAGCACTTACACTCGCGCTTTCAAAAGATAGCTGGCACTTGTACTACGATGCGACTTCAGGTGAGGAATGGATCGGAATGAACGAGTCATGCCCACCTTGTAGTGCTTTAAGCAGGAGAAAGCGGCTCGCGGAACCGCCGTAGGGTAAACCGTTACGTTTCACTTCAACAAACAAAGCAGCCTCGTCACCAAGGTTGTTTAAATGAACAAAACACATGTCTCGACCTGTTTTAAAAGTTTACAACGGGCAAATTTATGAATCAGATCTCGCTATATAAAATAAAGTAATTATCGCGGGTTTGCTGATTTATTCGCGGATTTCGCTGTTTTAATTATAAAATAAAGTAATTATTTCATATAGCTTTTCAAATTTTCTGCGGTCGAATGGAAATTAACCACTGCGCGAATGGAAATTAACCAGAAACTTGGGAGAATGACTATATTGCAAATTATAAAATTATTATTAGTAGCAAAGCTGTTATATAATTTTTTTAAAAATTGCATCTGACTGTAAACACAATATGTTAAACATTCCCTATTCTCATAATATAAATTTTTGAAAAATAGTTTGTTTCAACTCGAACGGTGTGACGGCACAGCTGCGAAAGGACGTCTTGTTCAAACCCTATATGTTCAACAGGCCTGGATAGCGCAGCGGTAAGGTCCTAAGGCTGTTGAACAGAAAACTCGGGTTCGAATCCCACGCGGGTCCGCCGCAAATAGCTTTTTTAAATTCAAATATTTCCGCGAGTGAATGCAAGAGAGAGACAGCAGCTTCGAAGAGCGAGATAGATCTATCAGTTTGAATTTCAAATATTTCCGCGAAAATTCAAAATTAAAAACAACCGACGTGAGAGGTGCGCGCGCACCAAGATGGCCGACGCCCCGGGAAATTCAAATTCAAAAAATTAAACTTAGAAAAAAATCGGAAAAAATTCAAATTTCAAATATTCCCGCCAGAAATCCAAGATGGCCGCCGCGTAACTTAATCGGAAGCTAATGCGTAATTTATTCAGTAGCACATGTGAAAATTAATTAGATCAAACCGCGAAATTAATTAGATCAAACCGCGAAATTAATTAGATCAAACCGCGAAATTAATTAGATCAAACCGCGAAATTAATTGGGTCAATCCGCGAATAAAACCGCGGAAACCGCGAATTAAACCGCGAATCCGCGAATCAAATTAAAAGTGGTGGGGGCGAACCGCCCCTGTTCTACTTATAACATTTATGTTTAAGTATTTCGACTTCTTTATGACAATTTGTACATTTTTCCCAGCCACATCTATGTTCTTTGTTATCTTCTTCGTCAGCCATCTTATCATTGGCTTTGCCTCAAGACTGGCTTCGCCAGTCATTTATTTTGAGTATTTTATTACAATTCAAGCATTTGTAAAATTTTTCACAAACTTCAGAATGATTTTCTAAACATTCTTGATTAAAGCAGTATCTATTGCATTTTTCACAATATATTCTTTGTTTAGAGTCTTCTTCGTGTTTAGGTTTGAAACACATTATGCATATTACTTCGACACGAAATGTACGAAGTATTGAAATTCCCTCATATCGAAAACCACTCTGAGCCAAATATCTCTAAAATTTGAGCCAACCGACCAATGAACCCACTATATCAAATCTCCGTCTCGGCGGTGCGGATCTTTTGGTGAAGATCCCAGCCCACTAGATCAATCCCCCGTATTGGGGGGTGCCTAAACGTGCTGTGCGGGGGATATATGTTCGTATGTGTACACGATTCCGGTCGCCAGGAACCTTCCTAAAGTCTTGGATCGTTTTCATACGATAGGTCCTCCGAAAATGGAGGCAACATCAACTTTTGAGCTATGGTCGTCGGCAAAAAATTTTTTTTTGATAAATAACTGGTTCATAGCATTTCATTGTATTAGCGAAACGGAGTGATGCTGAGTATCGAAGTATTCTTGGAAAGCACGGAAGGGCGCTTTTCTTGGGTGGGGGGTACCGTATATTTTTATCCTTCGTTTTACATTTATGTTTATCTTTATCTTGATATGGTTGATCACATTTTCACAATAATAAGATTGACCATTACTTTTTCTTGTTTCTATGATTTTTAAATTAATTTTACTTATAACAGTTATAAGTTCACATTTAAAAAAAAGTTCTAAAATGTGTCAGATGCCTTATTAAAGCGTACTTTAAAAGTGTGGTGACCGATTTTTTATAGAGCCTACTATAGTTCGTTATTTGAGTAAAATTTTATTCAGTGATTTCAATACTAGATTAAAAGAAAAGTCACAAAAGGGGTTCTAACTTTGAAATGAAAGGAGATAGATTATAAGTATACCAACACTTTAGGCACATCTTTAGGCAGCAAATACGCTGTCAAAGTTTGTCGGTCGAATTCGTATACACCCTGTACTATGTAACTAGGTACTTTCAACTAATATAATCTATGTCTACAATCAATATTTTTAGTTTTGTGAGATGGTGTTGTCTTTATTCTCTGTGCTGTTGTTGTTACACTCTGGGATAATGAATGTGTTTTTCTTGATAAATTTTTTTATGTTTTTTTTGTTATTGTACCATTAATGACCTTGCGAGGCCGTCCTCCTACATGACTGTTTTTTCCAGACAAAGCAGTTCTTCGACGACTAAGAGCTGTTGGTTGAACAGGAATTCTTTTGCTCCTGTTCGTTCGGTGAATATCTATAAATGTGAACGGATATGTACAATTTTATTACCTGTTAGTTGACAAAGAATTATTTTAGTACTCACCAGATCCAAATGTTGTACAAGACGACACAAATGCCGATACTTTAAGTTTATCCATTTTTTCATTTAGTTTTTCCAACCCCTGCAAAACCTCATAAGGAGAATTTTGAAAGAAAGTGTGAAATTTATTGGAAATTTTTTCGATAATTTCTTCTCCTCTTAACATAATTGCATCATCAGTTGCAGTAGGTGTACTCGCATGAGCGGTATCACAATTTTGTTGGTTAAAATCGTGATTATCTGGTATAAGATTTGCTCTCTGTGCAGTGCTTGTGCTGAAAAGTGGTTCTAGCCAGTCTGGCTGTGCATCACGTCCAGTTGCAAGTTTATAAAATAATTGTCGGATTATGCTGTTGTCATTAACGTAGTTATATTTTTCAGAATGAACAACACTACATGCCCAGTCTGTGCTTACAAATTTTCCCAGTGTTTCCAGCAAAACACGAACACATAAGAACATCAGTGTTTACAATATAAAACAGATCTTTAGTATTTTCACTAGGAACAAGCACAATGCTGTTACTCATCACTTGTATTTTTTCCATCAGTTCTACAGATGGAACTTTAATTAACTTATTAAATATATTCTTTCGAAGTCTGTTATGAGCAGCATCTACGAGCTTCCTTTCATAGTAGTCCATAAACTTCATTAGAATAAAGTCAACCATATGCGTTATGTTAAAAGCTTTCACTCAATTAAATATTTTTTCTTTTACTATTTTCAATGCAGCTTCTGAGTAGTTATTGGTGTGATTTTCATTCAAATCAATATTATTTCTAAAACATCTCGTCCACATTTCGTTCCTGCTCCAGTATTCAGTTTCAATATAACTAGAATAATTTGGATAATTGGCCGATTTCATTTTCACAATTTCATCCTTTTCATAACATTCCTATACACTTTTTGAATACGTTATCGCCCTGAAGTCTTGGAAGAAATCATACTGTTGCGATTGGGGTATGCCATTTTTTGATTTTATAAGCCATCTCCAAATGCTCTGTAATACATGGAATTGGCATACTAGGCAAATTGAGTTTTTCCAAGAATTATGTATAGCTTTCTGTTCTGCAGCAGAATCGTCTGTAAGAAATACTTGGTGACCATGAATATTTCCTCCGAATATATCACCACCCGCTATTTCTTTTAACAAATTGAAGCCTACAATTAGCACATCTGCACTTTCAGATGAAGTTATAATTACACCCAGATGAAGCCCTCCACACTCGCTATGGGTTAAGAAAATGAATATTCTGCTTCCATCATAATCTATTGTGCCAGAAGAATCCATAAATACCATTTTTGAGGCTGCAGCTACATTTTTATGAATTCGTTTTAAAAGAGGTGGACAAATTCTAAAAAATTATATATAAAAAAGATAAAGGTAGTAAAAATGTTATGTGGTATTATATTTACCCGATAATATAATCATTTCCGCGAAAGACTATTTTTGCACTGTCTTCTCCATTTGCTTCATTATAGTCGTCCAAAACGTTTTTTCAAGAATTCCTGGCCAACGGAATTAAATTCTGTCGGTCCATATATTTTTTTAAAATTCGTTTGTGTACAAATGATAACAAAACATATAGTCAGGACAGTACTTTCTGTTACTGAGCATTGATTCATAATTTTCAAAATTTAATTGAATATCTATTTTTATTGTTTCTAGTGCAGTAGAGGGCGTATGGCCATGGTGAAATAGATCGAGCAACTTCTCCTTAATATCCTCTGATACAGGACCAAAACGCAAAGCATCTGCACGTTTTAAAGTATGGTTATGGGTCGAAATAAATACTATTTCACAAGGCATTTCCGGATTCGGTGCCTTTTCTGCGTGTTTCCCCCTGTACTTATCTTTAACAGAATGTAATGTAACAGTAATTTTAGATGGGCACTTTGTATTCCTTGTTCGATTTCGAAGGGTACCATCATACAAACGACCGCATTTTGTGTTGTGATGACAATAAAGTCTCTGCTTAAAGTCCACGTACCGACCATCACATCTTTCCGTTGATTTTATAGAGTAGGTTGCACTAGTCAATTCTTGAAGGTGCTTTAGCCACTCCTTGAATTTGGCTGGAATAGTTGCAGCGATTATAAATAAACCGCAACTGCAATACTGGAGTAGGTACTGTTATTTGAAGTTTCGTTTTCGTCATTAATTATTTTTATTTCTTTTATTGTGGTTTTCCAGGAAGGTAGTGTTTTCTAAAATAAATATTTATGTGTTACTATTAATAAGTACAGCAAATGGGTAACAATTTACCATTACATCTTCAGCACTAATTCTTGGATCTAACTCACAATCGAAAGCCAAAGGCGCGATATTATTTTCATTATTGCACATCATCTTGCAAAATCTGACAAAAAAGTCAAAAGTGACAATTTATTGTAAACATTTGACATTTACCATGAGGAATACTGCGCACGCGTGCGTCGCCAAGGGCGATCTGAATTCTCGCAATATTTTTAGTTAAGATGATAAACAAAAAATACTATGATTAGATTAGTTTACTCAGTTACGTGTGTCTACAAATCGACATTACGATTGTGTATAATAACATGACAAAGAAGCCTAAAGCAAGTCTTCGGTTTGAACCCCGCGGGGGTCGGAATTATTCCGCAGCCTTGGCGATTGGAATCGGGTTAGGTGAGACCATTCACAGTTGGGAAAAAATTAATTGTGCTCTACTAAGGACCACAGACACAAGAGGTAGGGTAACAAGGTCAACACATCACAAACCCATACACAGTACACAATGGTTGCTGCGCAAGCACAAAAGACGCGTTCCAACACTGTAACCCGAATCCGGGGCAAGTTGAGAATTGTACCGCCAGATGCTAGGGTACGAAGCACCAAGCTGTACACTGCAAGGTAAATGAGGGCACAGATAATACATACATACATACATAATAGCATGATAAAGCGACAAGGTGTCAACAAGCAAGGGGCGAAAAGCCCTAATTAGGTTGCACTGTTGTGTCACTAATTAATGAATTACTTTGTTTAAAGTAGGATATTGGCCGGTGAGGTTTCCCAAACGTAGATATGGGCCACCAGCTCCAAAAATTGAGTTGATATAGGTTGATGGTTGATGTCACTGGCTACGAGCCGCTTTTATTTTCAACGCAATAGATTTTGATCTGTGAGCGAAAGAACGCGGCGCCCTCTTTTGTTATGCTTTTAATATAACGTCTTGATTCGGTTTGTTGTTAACTTGTAGTAAGGGTGCCAACCGTCATCCGTCATATATTTTGCAGGTACTTTGCCCTGTATCCTGTCAAGATCTCTTGGAGGAAGCCGAATGTTCTTAGAATTTAAAACTATTTCCTATTTTTCTCTTATTAACTCATTAATACATTTTTGCGGAACGTGCATCTACCTCTATTAACATTACTGGGCATAAAACAATTTTCGAAAACACGACTAATATTTTAGTATTTCTGCATAAGCGTCCAGTCATGGTAGATCGAATATGTTTCCAATTATTGTACGTTATTACAGTGCCTCAGAAGTTGCCAAACTGTCAAGCTCGACTTTTTTCAAGATGCAGTGGAATCAGCAAATGCTGTTTTTAGAAATTTAAAAACTAAAATTTAGCAGATAATGCGAGTGTGAATTTTGATCGCCATCATTTGAAATACTAACTACTATGCCAAGAAAATATAAATTTAATAGCAACTGGCTGTTCAGCACACATGGTGCATATTGGCGTAAAATATGGTTTGCATAAATGCAAATTCGTTCTTGAAAATCCCGCTTTGAAAATATGTAGTCGCCTTTCATCGCCTACCGACAAGATGGCTTTCTTTATATCCAGCAGTGGATATATTATCACAAGTATTTCTAAAAAAAAAGTTTTTTGTCACTTGGTGAAGATTGTCCAGTAAACATTAAACGTTATTTGTCCGAAGAAGCGTAAAATGGACTATTAAATCGAGCAGCAGAAATGTGTTAAAATTTATATATGAAGTATAACATCTTGAACGAAACACCATTCTTTGTTTCGAAGTTTTTGAAGTTCTAAAAAATTGTCGAACTAAACTAATATGGGTTCTAATCTACTTAAAAGTCTTCCTACAAGTAATCAACAAGCCATAAAACAAACCTATAAAAAGTGCTATAGTGATATTTTTTGCATGTTGAATCAAAATTTGATTTATCGTCAATCAATTCTGGAAACTTCAAATTTTCTCCTTGAGTAATGTAACTGATCAGGATGTAAGTCAATTGTCACTGATTTAGGTATAAACGGTAACATAGGCATGGGACAATTGTGCGACGAGTTTGTTTAATTAAGGATGCAGTAACCTTAGTTTCTTCTGAAAGGAATCACCTTAGAAAACTCTAAAGGGTTTAACACGAAACTTTCCTCGCAGGAGCAGCGCGCATTGATCGCCGAACATTGCTGTCTGCGATGACTGCGGTGAACGTAGATCATTGCACATTTCTGTCTTCTTTACGGTCACATCAATACACATTAAAGCTGTAATAGAACTATAAAGTTTGAAAAAAATCGTTAGAGCCGCTTTTGAAAACACTGAAAAATCACAAGAGTAAACACCATACTTTCGGTTATGCGGTTTTCTTCCAACGCTTGCGGTCGCATCTAGACAACTCTCATGCCTCTTTTCATTGACACTGACTGACAGACAGACCAACGAACAAAAACATGTTTTTTGGGTTCAGGGGACTTTAAAACGTGAAGATCTGTTGAAAACTCAATTTTGAATTTTTGGGGTGAATCCAATACTTCCTTTATTGTAAAAAGAAGTAAAAATTGTAGGTCAAGAGTGTAGATTGAGGGTTAAACAGAAATTTATAATTTCCAAATCTTGGGAACAAGAAAAATTAAAAATTACTTAATTTTATAGGTTCGATAATAACATTACTGCTGAGATTATAAAGCTACACATTAAAGAAATTCATTCCTAAAGTTACCACGAATGGCAAATCATTAACCCTGTGGACTTCAGCACTCCGTCTGAGAGAGGTCATTAGACGGGATTAAAATTACATGAAGATTCTGTCTCAAGCTTAACATTGTAGTTACGTCTGATGGGCCAAGAAACACAATACGTTGTAAATTATTTTTATGCTGAACCGGATAAATGTACACTTTTTTATAGAACTGCAGAGAAACAACAGGTTTGACTTTCCATTCTACTAAAAAATATAAAATTTCCAGGAATTTCAGATTATTGAAGTTATTAAAATACTAATGTGGAACTGTAAAGTGAATATGATCTTTGTTGAAAATTATCACACAAATTTTTATAATTGATGGTAATCTTTCAGGATTTATCGGCACATACACACAAACAAGGATTTCAATTGCTTGAAGTATTGACGTATTAAATATGATAAATATTTACACCATCGGCTTTTTTTTCCGCCGGTTTTTTTTCCGCATTTTTTTCCGGGTTTTTATACCCCGGCTTTTTCCACTGCATTTTATTCCGCCACCCATGTACAGGTGGTTGCAACCCGACCGCTGCTGACGACAATATTTAAGACCGCAGTGTCCTGATAATAGATAATAAAGAGAGTCTGCTCTCAACATTGCCAATCATACATCGTTTTCTTTAATTATCATATTTTCATTGGATTTAAGACAATTTTGTATTTAAATATATCTAGCTCTTTTGACGCGGTGCAGTTTTTTTGTTAGTTTTTTTTGAGGAGAGTAAATTTAAAAAAAATACACATGACATACAAAATTGACAATAATTGACAAATTATAATATAGAAATAAACTGGAATAATATGAATAACAGGGACTATTCATGAGGTTAGAAACCAATAAGAATGGGTAAAATTTTCCACCGTTTCTATGTATTACAATAGTTATTTCAATAACTATGCCAATATCGATTATACAAACATTTGTATAACCGATGCTATACCAACCTTTGTATAATTGCAGTTGTTGAAATCGCAGAGTCATAAAAAATGTGACAGATATACTAAAACAATATTAAAACCTCATAAATGCATTAAAAATTTGACAAGTAGACACAAAATTACTAAATTTATGGATATCTTGTTTACTTTCAACATTGACATTTATTTCAATTATAATAATCCGATATTATTATATCATTAGGAAAGCCATTGTGCCACTGCGTATATCACTAGAGTTTATTTATTTATTTATTTATTTATTTATTTAAGTAAATGTTGCCCAACAGGTACAAACCCAATTACAGGACAAACACATATAAATTATACTAAATAGTTACATGCAAAACTTAAGTAATCTAAAGTAACAGTACGGACTACAGTGTGAATAGAGTCAAAAAGAAATATTTTATTTAGTCTTCACAAATGCTATTCTAAACTTTTATCTTTCACTTGCTTTAGACTACAACAAAATATATCAAGTTCGTCACTAACAAGATTATAATAATGACACATAATATAAATGGGAGACTTTACAAGAACATTAGTTTTAGCCAGTGGAAGATAAAATGTATAAACATTTCGGACTGGTAATCTTGGAACAAAAATATGTAGTTTACTTAATAAATCAGAACAATCAATTGAGTAATGCATTAATTTGTATAAGAATACTAAACTACTTTGCTTCCTACGAGACTCAAGCGATATACAATTGAATGTATTAAGTAGGATAGTGTGATCAAAACCGCGCTCAGGATACACATGATTGACTTTAAACCACAGATATTTTAACATTCTTCTTTGTACGCTTTCTAACATGTTTTTATAAAATTCATATGTCGGATTCCAAATAACAGAACAGTACTCGATCTTAGTTCTAACAAGAGAATAGTATAAATTTTTTATTGAATTTGGTTGACGAAATGATTTTGTGCTTCGGATAACAAAGCCTAGCATTCTATTGGCAGCTGCTACAGATTCAATAATGTGCTGATTAAAACGTAGTTCGCAATCAAACAACACACCAAGATCTTTAATTGTATAACAGCGTGTAAGAGAGTCGCCATTAATGGTATAGTTGTAATTAAATGGATTAGATTTCCTCGAAAATGACATTACTTTACATTTAGATGTGTTTAAATGCAACTTGTTTAAACAGCACCATTGGTACAATTTATCTATATTGTACTGCAAAGTCAAACAATCAGTAGTAGACGCAATAGAAGTAAAAATCTTAATATCGTCAGCGAACATAAGCAATTCACAGTTCATATTATATGCGACATCATTAATAAAAAGCAGGAAAAGCAATGGTCCAAGGTTAGACCCTTGTGGCACTCCAGACTTAGCAACAAAGGTTTGGGAATTATATCCACCATATGAGACAAATTGCAGCCGGTTCGTCAGGTAAGAATTGAAGAATGTGATAAGTGGATGACTAAATCCCAGACAGTTTAATTTATTTAGCAATATTCCGTGATCTATACGGTCAAAAGCCTTTGACATATCTGTATAAATCACGTCGACCTGGCCTCGTTTGTCTACAACTTCGGAGATAAACTGTGTTAAATAACATAAATTTGTTAAAGTTGACCGTTTTTCAACAAAACCGTGTTGATAAGGGGAAATGATATTTTTTATGCGGCCGTAAATACGATTATACAGGACCATTTCAAAAACCTTCGCAAGGTTGGATAAAATGGATATCGGTCTGTAGTTGATAGCATCAAACTGATCACCGCTTTTGAAAACAGGACATATTCTAGCAAGCTTCCACTCATCTGGAAACATAGAGTATTTGAGAGCTGCATTAAATATTGTCGTAAGAGGCCTGCTAAAAACGTACCTGCCGTCCCTTAAAACAAAGCTAGGTATTTGATCAGGTCCTGCAGTCATCTTATTGCTCAATTTACGCAATGCGCAGACAACTTCATCTTCAGTTATAGTAGATATGTTTATAGCTAAGCTACTCGACTGAACATTATGACTAACAGGGGCAACGGTAGAATCAATATATACGCTACTAAAGTATTCACCTAGGATATTAACAATATCTTGTGGATTTTTATATTCAACACCATCTTTTTTCATTTTTCCCGGTATTCTCGTAGTACCCTGTTTATTATTGATGTAGGACCAAAAACGTTTAGGATCATCTGTGATTGATTGTTCAACAGTAATGACATAGTGTTGATAAGCAGCGGCTATTTGAGTTTTGACTAGTGCTCTAATTTGTTTAAATTGTTGCGAATACCATACTGACTTAGTATTGATATATTTTTTATGAAGTTTGGTTTTCAATTTAAGGTTATAGATAATATCTGGCGTATACCAGCGTGGATAGTTATTTGTTTTATTTTTGTATAGCGGGATATGTTTATCAAAAATCGTATACAGTATTCGATAAAATGCCCTACATAGATCGTTCGGATTTTCAATATTATTTAGTATATTCCAATCTGCATTTAACAAGTCTTGGTACAATGCTGGATAATTTGCTCTCTTGAAATTATACGATTTTACACCTGAATTATGTACAAAATTATTTTTTTTAGCTTTTTGTAAGGTAAACAATATCTGTAACGAGGGATGATGCATGTCTTCACTAACAATCGGTATTAACTCACGTGTTGCTTCAGAATTTTTAATATTAGTGAAGACTAGATCAAGAATTCGGCCATTGCTATTGAACACATTATTAAGTTGCCTTAAGTCTAAAATATGCATGTACATATTAATTATATTATTTAAATGACTGCTAACATTTGCATCACAAAAAGACGGAACATTAAAATCCCCTAAAATTACAATATTCTTGGATTGAAACTGCTCAAAAAATGTTAGCAATGTTTCGAGAGTAGCAACGGGTGGTGTGCGAGGAATATAAACTACAAAAAAGTACAATACATAAAAACCAGAAACGCACTTGCAACCCAATAAATCCACATCTGGTAAAACATCGCTTATGTGCTTTGTATCAAGTCTTTCAATACGCAGGGAATTTTTAAACGCAAATAGAACACCTCCACCACGTGATACACTGTTTGCTACAAAGTCAGGATCACTTCGGAACACATTATATACCTCGGTAGACAAAAATTCTGAACTTAGGACATCCGTTGAAAGCCAGGTTTCCGACAGGGCGATGACGTCGAATTCACCATCAGATGTAGAAGATAGAAGTTGCTCCATTTTATTTTTTATACTACGAACATTTTGGTAGTAAACATGTAAATTTGTACAGTTGGGCGAAACTAGTTTTTTTGAACAATTGATGGAACTCCCTTAATGTATTTTATGGTGATATTGTCCTCGCCATTATCGATGCGCTCCTTTAATTCAGTTTTACGCTTAGCCAGAAGTTCACGTTGATATTGCGTCTCATCATTTTTTAGAAAAATGGTGTTAAAATTGGAACTCGACTTCAGAAGATGCTTATTTCTAAGAAAATAGCGAACTTCATCCACATTAGAAAAGGTTACCCGAACAGGGCGTGGTCTGTTAACATCCTTATCGTGTAAACCCAGTCTAACGATGTTTTGGTTAGTAACTGTAGGTGTGCCTAGCGGCTTAATTGTTTCCAAAATCTGAACAACTGTTGAGGCAGTATTAGTGTCGTCTTTTTCAGGTACTCCATAAAGAATTATGTTGTTTTCGCGTTTGATCCGCTCACGCACTTCTCGGATTACAGATTCAAAACATTCGGGTGTTAGATCATTTAATTGGGTAGATTTAGCCTCAAGTTTTTCTAGGCGGGCAGATACATTTTTCAAGAGGTCTTTTAGTTCCGAAAAATGGTCTGAATTCGAATTGCAGGATGTACAATAGAATTTTACACCCTTAGTGTGCTGCCGTGTAATACGCTTTGCATCGTCAGCATCTATTTGGGCACAATTAATGTGTACAGGGTTTTTGCATCCATCGCAGAGTAAAGTAGGCAAGTTATCGGTTTTATTGCAGTAAATGCACTTGCTTATTGGCATTTTTCATTGATATACGCTACAACTTTCAATAACGAAATTTTTATCACAACTCGCAACACTTTGACCCGAGTTATCGGTTTCGTGGCAATGAAAATAAATCCTAGCAAGGTAATCACACCCACTATCAATAATAACACCAAATACTTTTAGATGCACTAATTTTGTTGTAGTAATTAAATATTATTTCACGAAACAAGACAAACGCTCCGCACTCGAGCACAGTCACGTGATTTGCTTTTGTTATATCTAGTTAGTATTTAATCACAATTGAGAAGAATTAAACCCTCAACGTGATTTTTAAATTTTCAAGTCAATATTAATTTTTAATATTTATATTAATCACCCATAGTAAACAGCTCCCATATTAACTACAACCATGCATTCATACGATTGTTCTTGTAACATTGTTTTGAAACTGACAGGATTTAAAAATAAAAATAAATACTGCATGCACTTGCATGTTGCATTACATTATTCTCTCCAATTTTCCAATTCAACAAATCTTCAACGGGCTTCTTGTAAAAAAATATTTACTTCTGATTCCACTTGTAACACAATACGAATTTTTAATAAAACTATGAATTCCATGACTCAGTCAACTCATGAGTGTCCCTAAAAAGGACTACTGCTCGGCTGGCCGTAGGCGAATTCCCTATCTAATAAATAATGGCACTAATTGATGTCGCATACAAAAATCAGATAAACATTATTCAAAATAGAATAAAAAAAGACTGCATTGAGTTTAATAATTTATCTGTTGGTAATAAAGTTAAAGCATCTAATCAATTGTATATGGAAAATAGGGTTTTAAAAGAATTAGGAAATGCTGCAGTTGAAACAATAAAAAAGATGGACGAAGAAATTGGGTATAAAGATAATAAAATTAATGTATTGGAACAAGAATTAAAAGAGGTAAATAGTTATGATAAAGAAAAAATAAATGCATTACTGAATAAAAATCCTATTATCAGATATAACAACAAAGAACGAGCCAAAAGACGATTAGCAAATACTCATTCTCTAGTTAATAAATGAATACAGAAAATTTATTAATAAAGGCAAACAAGAAAATCCAACAAATGGAAAAAGAAAAGAAAATATTGAATTTTATTATAATAATCACTATTGCTATCGTTATCGTTATAATAATGTTAACAGCATTTCAGCGTCCTATATACCCTATTTAATGTTTTCACCATTAAGATCAGAAACAAAATAAATTCAAACATTATATACATTATATATTCTATAACTGTTAATATTTCTTCAGTCCAGTTTGTTTTTAATTTGTTGCGATATACATCAACCATATTAGACAATCTAATTCTCTCACAACTTCAAATTTTGGTTTTTTATTTGTTAGTATAGTCATATATACGGTTTCTAATAATTGTCGTTCATTTTCTTTACTTACATCCTTTGGTTTCATTTTAATAGTAGTATGGTAAGAATTGTTATAAGATTTTATAATTTTTGGAAGTGGTGAAACTCAATCAAAACTGTTGTATAATATTGGCCCGAATTTATTTCCTAAAGTACGATTGAATCTCTCAATAAATAAAGCCTTATTTTTTCTTCCTGTACTATAAAGACTGATATTGTATTTATTTAAAACAACCCTCACATCTTTATTATAAAACTCTTTTCCTTTTTCCGCATGTAATTTTTTAGGTGGATTATGTTTGTTTTTAATCGCTTGTTTTATAATTTTTAAAAACGATTAGCTACTTCTAACAGTGATTTAGCTTTTAAAAGTTCTGCCCATACAAATTTAGAAAATGTGTCTTCAGCAACGAGAATATATATAAAACCCTATGTTAATTCTTTTAAATTTATTAAAATCCATCGTCTTTGACTTTGGGATTTTGTTCTTAAAGTATAGCTTGGATCTTCTGATTTTCCCTTTGGTCAATCAAAAACATAAATATCTATTTACCTCTGTGTTCAAAGCTACGTGTTGGATAGTTTTTCCTAGCAGGTTTAAATAATTCAGTAATTAAAATATCTTCAGGTGATTTAGAAATATTATTTATCACTGATTGAAAAATTCTACAAGTTCATATTCTTCTCTAGCGTTTGTGACCTCGCCTTTGGCTCTGGGCTGATTTCATCGGACTTTGTTTGAATTTTGGTTCTCCAGTGGATTTAGTTTTCGTTTTGCACATTTTACAATAATCCATTTAGTTAGTGAATCAAATTCTTAATCAACTAAAATATTATAAATAGAGGCAACAATAAAACAACTGGTTAGCGAAATCAGTTTATCTAAATTATTTAAATATTTTAATGACCTTAATACTAAACAGCATGTTATTGATGAAATTCGTAGAAGAAATTTAGACTGGAAGAGAATATCGCGAAATCATAAAATGTCTGAATCACTTATTAGAAAATTTCAAGATAAGGTTGAATAGAAATATATTTCATGGAAGCAAAAATCGTCTGAAGAATTTATTAGAGAATTTCAAGATAAAGTTCATTGGGATAATATATCAGAGAATCAAAAATTGTCTGAAGATTTTATAAGAGAGTTTCAAGATAAAGTCCATTGGGAAAATATTTCTTATAAACAAAAATTATCTAAAGATTTTATAAAAGAATTTCAAAACAGAGTTGACTGGTACGGTATTTCAAGAAGATCGAAATTATCAAAAGATTTTATTAGAGAATTTCAAGATAAAATAGACAGGGAAGCCATTTCATTCTTAAAAAGAGGATTATCGGAATACTTTATTAGATAATTTAAAAACAGAGTTCATTGGAGAAATATTTCATGGAAATAAAAATTATCAGAATCATTTATTAAAGAATTCCAAGATAAAGTCGACTGAAAATTTATTTCAAAGTATCAAAAATTTTCTCGAAATTTTATAAGAGAATTTCAAAATATAATTTCTATTGATGATTTAAAAAAGAATAAAAAATGTCTAAAGAGGTTTCAGACAAGATATTTAAACCATACCAATTGATTAATGAAGAAATCAACGATAATTGTCCAATTTGTATGATGAATTTAAGATTGTCCAATGTGCAGACAACAATTATTAAATATTCAATTTATTAGTGTGAATGATGTACCATTATTTCAGTGAGAAAGCATGCTAAATTTAGTATCAAGCGCACCGACTTATCTCAAGGTTATATTACTTTCCTCAAAAGATTTACGATCCAATTGATAGAGTAAAAATATTGTCATCTTTATAAATTCCCTCGATAAACAAGCTACCAATATTATGTCCCCAAACACCATATTTTTCCTCGTTTTCATAAATTTTCATATAGCCATCTCGAATAAATAAAATTAGTGATATTAATGTAAAGTCATCTCGATTACTCCAAAATCCTTTATCTCTAATAGTAAATTTCATAGAAATGGGATCTTCAACTGGATAATCAAATTCAATTTGTATTTCATCTGCATCTCATACAATTTTGTTTAACTCTTTCTAATGATTTTCTATTCTCTCAAAGTATATACGTTTATTGCACCTTCAAATATTTTATCCATTTAATTATCAATTTCTTTTTTAAGGAATTCAATTTGTCCATCTCCCTTATGAACCAATGAATAAATATTTGAATACCAAGTATCTAGTTTATTTTTTCTAACAACATGGTAGATGATAAGTTGGAAGAAATACTTTGATTGACTCATTCAACACACCCAAGGCTTTATCTCCAATTTTTGTTTTTACAATTTCAAATTTTGAAATGTCGTAAGGTGTATCAACATCTAAATCTGAAATTTTTTTAAACTCGTATGATTTATTCAGTTCTATCAACAGGTCCATTTAATTACAGAATATATTTTTCAAGATTGTTAACCATCTTTTTTAGCTGATTGAAAATATTTTTTTTCTCCAACCACACGAATAAGACGCCATATTGTCGAATAATTTTGTATAAAAAGTAAGTCATTTCGGGATGTTCACCAATTACCTTGGCAACCGTACACTTTTCGATTCATATTTGCACTAGTACAAAAATGGTCGCAAGATAGGGTTTTACATGGTAAATTTTAAATAAAAAACAAACGCTTCGGCAATATTCGGCAATCGCCGTCGTTATTGTTTAATTTTCCCGTATAGTTTTTGTTTATTTGCGCCATGACAGTTCTACAATATAACCTACAATGTTTGATTCTAAATAATAAGTCATATTACCGAATTTATGAGTAGTTGGAGAAAAAATAGTATGTTTCATTCGTGCAAAAAATGCGTTTTCGGGACGCGTAAGACTCGCCGGACTCCGCTGCGCGTCGTCCGGCGATCTGTCTTACTTGTCCCGAAATCATGCATTTTTTGTACTAATGAAACAAATAACTATTGTGGGACAATTTATTCCAAACAAATCATGTTTATATTTACCAGTTCTAATTAACGTATTACTAAATTCATCAAATTCATAAAAAGTATCGTTATACCTAAACGAATGAGTAATATTTAGGGGTATAGCTGGAAATTTTTCTTGAACCATTCCGTGCATTTGTGATCTATAAAGACAAATATCCAATTCTACATAAAAAATATCTTTGTATATAGCAAATGATTTTCCAAAATACGAATTGAATATAGAATTTATTTTTTTATAATCTTTTGGAATTCCAATCACATTCAGATGTTTCATGTAAAATCATGATTTTATTTGCAAACTTGGATATTGAATTATATATAACAAGTCATTTATAATAATAACGACATCTCCGTTTGAATTTTGATAAATGTGAGAAATTTTTTCAAAATCGTTTGGTATAAAAATTAAAACATTAGTTAGTAATCTAGTATATCATCCAAACCCATTTTTGAAAAAACACATACATTTTATTTCTTGACGTTATTAGAAAATTATCAGGAATTATTGAACACAAATTTGGTGGAGTAGGAGAAGTTGGTTTAGAAGTTGATTTAAAAGTTTTACTAGTTGGGTTAGAAGTTGGTTTACTTTTTGGTTTTCCATATAATGCTTGTAAAGCTAATATATCTTCATCATGTAACTGTCTTATAGAATTATCATAATATGGAAACATGACTGCATCTGGATCGTTTGAATGTTCAATTCCTAAAGTATGACCAATTTCGTGTAATAATACAAAATATAAATCTGTTTTATCAGAACCAAGTTCACCATCACCGAAATACCAAATTTCTGATATATCAAGATGAATCTCTTTACATTTTCCATTTGATGTCGGAAAAAACCCGTGTTCAAGTTTTCCTCCTGGTTTACCATCAAATTCACTGAGACATAGTCCTTTTTGACATTTTATATTATTACTGTGATATCCGGTGGCTCTGTTGGCAAATTGAATTAAAATATCTGGATGGTTTTTAGAAAATTCAAATGTTAATCCAGATACCCTCTCCCATTCATTAAAAGCTCTTTTTGCTATATTAATGACAGTGTCGTTTCCCATATAAAAATTCCATTTTAAAATTTCTTTATTCCATTTTGTTCCAACAAGATTGAAATCAGCAACTTGACATCTTGGAGTATTTATTAATTTTTCAGTTTCTTCATTCAAAGTTCCATCGATAGGCAAACCATAACATTCTTGAAATTTCATTAGTGCTTCCGTTAACGTTTTATTATCGCTTATTAAATTTTTATCTTTATATCCATACTCTTCCAAGTATGACGATAGACCAAACGATTGTGTTAGTGTAAAGAGAGATAGTAAAAACAACTCGACCTTGTCTCGTGAACCTTTGGTCAACTTCATTTATTTACATTAGTATTTTATAAACGTTTCCGTTACCATCACTTAATTTTTCTTTAGCGATAAAATCAACCAATACTGATATAGGTAGGTTGTTTTTCTCTACTTTAAATATGAATTTTATTTCGTCTAGTATGGATTGTTTTTCTTTTAAAGGAAAATATAAAATGTTGTTTGGTGTTATAAACGAAGATTTATTTCTATTATGTTCTACATTCCATCTAAATATCGGTCCATCAATCATGCTCGATTTTATAACTAAATTAAACTGAGAATATGAATGTATTTTAAACCTGTACTCTTTCTTTGCTTCGAGAATTGTATATTTTGGAATTCCAAATATTTTTTCGAAATAACTAGATTCACTTTCTATTACCGTTTTTATTGGAAACAAAATTTTAGTTTCATCCTCAGTCATTTCAAATTTAAATTTATTGATATCAAACGATGAAGGTATTTCTAGTGTTTCGATAGCATAGTTTAAATAAAATTTAATTTTTCCTATAATTTCATCATTATTTTTTAATTTCCATTCATCATCTAGAGATTATCATTCACAATTAAAACGAGTGATCCTGGTTCATTTTTTTCTATTTTAAAATAACTTGTATAAGCGATATCTTCATTCAACATTAAATCATTTACTTGTTTTTATAATTTATTATTTTTATCGTAAGAAATGATAACCTTTTTTCTAGAACTATCGGGGAAAATTTTGAAATCATGTACCGCTGCTCTTGAACCAATTACTGCACCGATGAATAATATAATATTGATATCCGTTTTAGCTAAAAATACAGATTCTCCTCCTTTAGATTCGCCTTTTAAATGTTCTACAAAATCATTAAAATATTTCTTCTCTACTGTTACCTTATTTTCCAACAGTTCATTAATAAGATATTGATTGCTGGGATCAAACGAAATTTTAACAAATTTGGTTTCATCAATTTTTAAATTAAAATCATCAACTTTGGTTTTTTTTCAACTACTTTTTTACCATATATTTTTCAGAAAATTCAATCAATTCTGATCTGATTTTGTCTTTGATCTCGTTAAAATTATTATAGGTATGATCTGCTTGATAGATTGAATAATATGCATTTTGTTTTTCATTTCTACAGAATGAAATTTTAAACTTGGGAACGTATAAATCTGGAAACCCAATTATAGGACAAACACATATAAAGTATACTAAATAGTTACATGCAAAGCTTAAGAAATCTAAAGTATCAGTACAGATTATAGAGTTGATAAAGTCAGAACAGTTATACTTGTGTCACAATCTAAAACCAAATTAAACATACTGTTAAGGAATAAAAGCGCCGCGATAGATCAATGAAGAGGGAAGGAGGACTCCTGCAGTTTTGTTTGATCGCTGAATATCAACATAAGGCTGTACCACCAGGGTACTTGATAAATTGGAGAATAATGTTAAACCTTCAAATGTTAGGTGACGTTTTCAAATAGAATAAGGGATTTTCCTTAGGCTATGGAATAGCTGGCTAGCTCGGTTTATTCGATTGCTGCCATGTGTATGCTTTAATCTAAAATTCGCATGTTCGGGACGATAATTTTTGACTGTTTAAAGCAGATTTACAAGTGTTGTTACGTCACTCCTACAGTAAATGGGAGCGAAACAAAGGCAGCTGACTTTTCAGCCAAAGCTGGCCGTGGGTTAAACAAAAGACTATAATCTACAGCTGTTAAAAATATGGGCGCTAAGTCTCAAGTAACCCAGCACTTTGCTAATAAAAAAAAGTATACATCGAGAGGCGCTACTAACCAATCCCTGAAAAAAGAGAGAGGGCGGCAAGGGCACAAATAAGATTTGCAGGCATAAAAATCAGGGCAGTATAATATCAGGCACAAGTATTAGGAAGTACCTGCACAAATCAAAACAATAAAATACTAAAATCAAGATCAAATCTGAGTAAGGTTACTGTTCAGAATCATATAGGTTAGATAAAAAGTAGAATCCGCATCACTTTGTGATTGATGAGACACTATTGGCCATTTGACGGAAGGGAAATTGAAATCACGCATTACTATTAAGTAATAATAATAATAATAATAATAATAATAGGGTTTTATTTTCCATTCCAAAATAATATAAATAAACATACAAATTCAAACCAGAAAACGGGAAAGCAATACATACATACCAAAAATTAAATAAGTACATACCAAAAATTAAATAACTTATATATAAGTTTGTAGTTTCAATGGACATTTTGGTAAGTAGATCAAATAGATCTTCATCGTTTTGAAGATTATTAGAAGATCTAATATTGCAACTGAGCGATCTATATATACAGACTAAAGTAAATTTAAAAGTGCAGTTCTGAAAAGATAAACAGATTCCATCTAGTGTGCTAGGAATGGGCATATATATTGTTATGGTTTATTATACTTGATTTGGGTATTATAATTTAAATAAAAGAATGGGTTTATTTCATATGGGTCGGGTGCCTACATCCTAGCAAGTATTATTTTGATTTGTATAAAATATAGGAAATACATTTGCTATCAAATCAATTATTGTGGTATTATTTTTAATAATTTAAAAGTAAACCCTTGTGTAAACTTGTGTAAACACACGAGTAAGGGTTATTTAATTAGTGGGGATAGCTACCATACAGGATATTATTTAACTAAAGGGAAAATTAACTCAAATATGGCGAGTCACAATCCAGAAAAACAAACTCGTTATATTCAACAATTATCTGTAATCACGTAATTAAAGCGTTCCCTAGGTGATAACAATTGCCATAAGTAAATACAAGTTACAAACAAAACACACTCAGAGGAGGTTTATCTTCTGACCACTCTCCAGTTTTAATTACTTTATCCGCAAGAGCAATAAGCACAAGTAAACAACCGAGTATATGTAATAAAAAACAAACTGGGATGAATTTAGACAAATCGTCGACAAAAATCTACCGTTAAATGTTCCCCTTAAAATGGAAGAAGACATTGAAACAGCTGTCAAACTATTCAACACCCAACACCTGAACCAGTTGAACTTAACTTAGCCTACAATTGTCCACCTTCAATCCAACAAAAAAAGTCTGGAAAAAAGAAGCCTTAGAAAACAATGGCAGAGACAGAGAACGGCTGAAAGCAAAACTGCTCAATGCTAAGACCCAAGAACTGAAGGAGCTCCTCAATACCAATAAAAACGAATGTATTCAAACCTTCCTGAGCGGACTTACACCTACCGAAAATACTGATTACTCGTTATGGAGAGCGACTAAAAAGATTAAACAGGTCATAAAAGCCTCACCACCAATCAGGACCCGACAAGGAACATGGGCAAGAATTAACGAGGAGAAAGCATGCCTTTTTGCAGAGCACCTCTCCGAAGTTTTCCAACCACACCCATCAGAAAATGAACCGGAAGAAGAAGAAGAACTAGTACAGATACTTGAAACCCCTTACCAACTTGAGCCACCAGTTCCAAGCATCAAAATCACCGAAGTTCAAAGCGTTGTTAAAACACTACACCTCAAAAAAGCACCGGGGTACGACTTGATTACTGTCCAAGTTCTCAAACAATTGCCTTACCAGGGAATAAAATATCTCACACAACTATTCAATGCAATCCTGCACACTGGGTACTTTCCGAGTCAGTGGAAGGTAGCACAAATCGTCTTAATCCCAAAACCAGGAAAATCTCCAAATGAAGCCAAATCATATCGACCAATAAGCCTTCTACCCATAACTTCTGTTTGAAAAAATTATACAAATTAAACTCTCTACAATCCTTGAGAACAACGAAAATATACCCAACCAAGAGTTCGCTTTTAGACCGATGCACTCCACAATAGAGAAAATTCACCGAGTCGTTGATAAAATCATCGAAGTATTTGAAAATAAACAATACTGCTCCGCAGCATTTCTTGACATTACGCAGGCATTTGATAATGTATGGCATGCTGGACTGGTAGCTAAGTTACGATTAATCCTTCCCTTGAACAATTTCCTCCTATTTAAATCATACCTGCAAAACCGACATTTCCTAGTAAAATTTGCCCCTGAACAAACTAAACTCTATGCGATAAATGCCGGAGTACCGCAAGGCAGTGTCCTTGGACCCTTGCTATACTTAATATACACGTCCGACCTTCCGACCACACCAGAAGTTGTAGTAGCAACATTTGCGGATGATACCGCCGTCCTAGCCGCCGATAATAGTTCTGTTGACGCCACAGAAACTCTACAAACATTCGTACTTCAATACAATCTTGATTAAAAAAGTGGAGAGTGAAAGTTAATGAAACCAAATCTGCACACATAACGTTTACCACGTGACAAGAGACTTGCCCTCCTGTTTATCTAAACCACACTCAACTGCCACAACAGGAAGAAATAAAATATATTGAACTCCACCTGGACAGGAGACTCACCTGGCGAAAGCACATATTTACGAAGAGGAAACAACTAGGTCTGATACTCACCAAAATGTACTGGATACTTGGTCGAAACTCACAACTGACCATTAACAACAAGCTTCTTGCTTACAAAGCCATAATTAAACCGATATGGTGCTATGGAATACAGCTAATGTATAGGAGAACTGCATTTACGTCACGAAGTTTCAAAACGTTTTGCCAAACCTATGTAACAAAACACATCTCGAACGGGGTGACATCGCCCAGAGCGAACGGGCAATACGAACGATATAACAAGACAATAGTTAGGGCCTTAGCAACCACAGCTGCCACCTAATAAAAGACTTTTAGCAAACGACTTAACATCACATTTTGAAACAAAATCACCAACTTTGCTTTTGGGAGATTTAAATAGCAAAAGTAGATTGTGGGGCTGCCGAGCCAACAACCCTAACGGAGCTAGGTTGCACAATATTAGCACTGAATTCCAATTGCAAATATTAGCTCCAGACCAATGGACACGCTACCCATATCGCCAAGACCACCTCCCAGACATTCTAGACATTGGCGTACAGAAAAATTTTGCCATGCCTATACATCAAAATGTTCTGACAGAACTCGATTCGGATCATCTGCCTGTTGTTCTGACCTTTACACACTCCCCACAGCCTATCAACTATACACCTAAGCTTATTAATGGTGCTATTGATTGGGAAATGTTCCAAGAATATCTAAATGACAGCCTAAAACCAACAAATCTGCCTTACACAAGAGAAAATGTGGATCTATATGTAGACTTACTAACCAAAAAGGTTACGGTTGCAGTACAAAATTCCATAACACAAAGTAACAAAATAATAAACCACACACAACACTGTAAGCTCCCGCAATATATATTAGACCTAATTAAACAGAAAAACAATATAAGAAGAAGATGGCAGGGCAATCGACAACCAGATCTTAAACTGCAACTAAACGGCTTGATACACCAAGTAAAGTGGTAAGTTGACAACTTTCGGTTAAACAACTACAAAAAATATATAGAAATGCTAGAGCCAAATGACCCAACCATGTGGCGTGCTACTAAGAATATTCTGAGCCTACAAACAGTTATTCCAACCATTAAACACAACAATGTTAACTACTGCAGTGACAATGAAAAATGCGAAGTGATGGCATATCATCTCCAGGAAACCTTCATGCTAAACATTGAGCAAGAAAATTTGGAATTAACTAATAACATACACAAACAAATTGAGAATCGACTACCTCTGCCAACTGAGAATATCTCAACAACCACTCCCCAGGAGATAGAAAAATTCATTAAACAAACTTCCAAATAAAAAATCTCCTGGCAGTGATCTTATACCTAACATAATACTAAAAAAGTTAACGCCCTGACGTTTTTAACAACGATCTTCAATATATGCACCCTATCTAAAATTCTCGAAAAAATTATCTATGCTCGCTATTATTCCTATGTTTCAATTTGGCTTCCGCCCTAAACATTCTAAGACACATCAACTTCTAAGACTCAATGAAATAATAGTCAAAGGCTACGAGAGTAAGCTGCATACTACGATTGCTTTTCTCGATGTAGCACAAGCTTTTGACAAGGTGTGGCAAAGGGGTCTTATCTACAAAATGATTAATTTAAACTTTCCAGAATATTTAACAAATATTATCATGTCATTTATGGATAATAGAACCTTTGTTGTGAAAATTAACAACTCTAGATCAGAAAAGAAGAAAATAAGTGCAGGTGTTCCTCAGGGATCCGTTTTGGGACCTTTATTATTCAATATTTTTGTTTACGATATACCCACTCCCAATAACTCATGTGTGATTATGTACGCTGACGACACCTCGGTTATAACCCAGCACAACGATATTAATATTGCTTCCCAAACCCTTCAAGATGCAGTTGGTACACTATCCAAATGGTTCGCTAAGTGGAACATCAAGCTAAATGTTTCTAAATGTGAAACCAAAATATTCACCCTAAGAAGACCTACTAATCCAGCACCGATAATTATAAATGGTAGGCAGATAACATGGAGCCCAAACGACTCGGCAGTTAAGTATCTTGGGCTGTACCTAGATCGTCAATTAAGATGGGGGTATCACATAAATAAAAAGCTGAATGACACATATGCAAAACTAATGACACTCTATCCAATCTTGAATAAAAAGTCCTCCCTTCGAATTGAATGTGCTATGACGATATACAAATCAATATTAAGACCAACTCTCACATACGCGTGCGCTGTATGGGGAACAGCAAGCGACACAAACATAAGGAAAATTCAAACTTTCCAAAATAAAGTTTTGCGGATTGCCACCAATGCTGAATGGTTTGTACGCAATGAACAACTGCATCAAGAACTGAGCATAACCTCAATCAAAAACTATATTCGCGAAACGTCCAAAAAATTACTGGAAAATATCAATAAATGTCCAGGGTCACAACACTACGGGATTGGTCAACGTTCTCTTCAAACTCGTCTTAAACCTAGACTTCCTCAAGACATCTTTCTCTCCAGTGATTCAGACGATTAATATCTAGTGATGTTCTTTAATTCACAGTGTATAATATGTAAAACTCTTAACTTTAAGAATAAATATTCTAGTGTTAAAAGATCATAATAACTGTACTGTGAATAGCCCAGTGTGCTTAACCGGTAGCACTTAAATAAATTTTAAAAAAAGCTGCCGGGAACGATACAGATGACTGGGACAAGTATGTCAAGCAAGTCCAAAGTGCCCTCAATACATCTTTCAACAAGGGTATCAATGCTACTCCCATGGAAGCCTTGCTTGGATATAATAGTAAGCACGTGTTGGAAGCACGAATCCTCAGCCAAATCCAAGACGACTTACACAGACTTGACCTCCAAGAACTACGAGACCAAATTTCCCAGCATATAACACACGATCAGAAAGTACAGAAAGAACGCTATGACTAAACACGAGAGGCTATCGAATATTACGAAAGTGACCTCGTTATGGTCAAAATTACGAGTGATGTTGCTAACGGCAGTAGCCGTAAGTTGGATCCAAAGCACAAGGGGCCATTTCGAGTTACGAAGAAACTACTGAACGATAGGAATGAAGTTGACGACCTGAGACAGGGTAGGAGACGTGGACGAACGGTGATTGCTGCTGATCACCTTAAGAAATGGATTACCATTCAAGACGACAGTGGGTAAGTTTTCTTTCTATGAGCAAACGTTGGTATATGAATACTTCTACGGGCGAACGTCGCCATACGAATGGGCAAACGTTACCATACGAATCATTCTACGGGCGAACGTCGCCATACGAATGGACAAACGTTGCCATACGAAGACTTCTACGGGCGAACGGCGCCATACGAATAACTATCCAGGCGAACGTCACCAAACGACTACTTCTACAGGCGAACATCGTGACACGAATACCTATTTGGGCGAAAGTCGCCACATTCACGGCAAACGCTGCCCACCAATCCCTTACGTTTTCTTAGTAGTTTTTTTTTCTCACAGATCCTTCTAACGACAGCCTGGTCTGAGGACTGACCTATTCGTCAGGATGGCCGAATGTTAGCCTATCAGCACGTCCAGCGTTCTTGTAGACATAACAACAAATTCGAGGAAAGGGTTACAACGTTACATCACCAACGGGTGACCATATCCCGCAGGAAGCTGGACAGTTACATTTAAGAAGCAGTCCCGATTTGTATGTTAATCTGTTACGGAAGTTCAATAAGTTATAATAAGGCCAATAAACGATAAATATCTATTTTCGGGGCATTTTCTTACACAATGTAACATAAATATGTATAAAGAACACATAAGCAACGAGCTTGCTGTTTACCTTTGTACTCTTAAGTAATTCCCAAGGTCATAACTGTTATCAATTTGAAGCATGCTAAACGAATAAATTGAGCATGACTTGCGATTAAAAGTGAAAACGGCATCAGAGATTAAGTAGCACTTGAACAAAACAAGCTTTAACCTACCAGCTATAAATTTCTATTTTTAACTTTCGAAAATTACGACGCGTAGATCGGACCAAAGTCGTCAAGTCGGCGCGTAATTTTGATTTCCTGTATCGTACTATTGCAGAAATGGCATAATATACTTCATTTCATTATAAGAATCATTATATTTCCTCAAATGGGCAGTAAATAACATTGTATGACTGTATATTACTAAAATTTCGTAACTGCTTTAACTATTTGGAATGATAATTGTTACTATTTACTAAGGCTGGGAAGCGGATTCGGATTTTCGGATATCCGGATTTTTTATAGGCGGATAAGACTGTACTCTTTGAGAGATCCTTTTCTTATAATATAGTTTCTGAGTTTAATAGTAGGCTCCACAGCATTGAAGCAACTTCTTTACAAGTCTTTAAAAATAAGTTAAGGCATCTGTTGCAGTCAGAGCAGTAAATACACTGTATTTTGTTATTACCTGTGTCTGGCATGTGCAAAATTGCTACATTGTTTTTTTTCATATTATCCGCTGGAATACTGGTTCGCGAGGAAGAGCAGAAGGCACTTAGTGTCTTTCTGAATGCGCGCCATTTAGTCCTTATAATTTAATCTTGTGGTGTAGATCTAGTACTTTACCATTATGCATATGTTTTTTAATGTAAATGTAATGTGATATGAATGTAATATTATTAGGACTAATAAAGCCCTTTATTATTATTATTATTATTATTATTATTATATCCGGATATGGTAGAAGTTAAAAATCCGATATTCGGATTTATCCGGATTTTCTGTACATCCGGATTTTCTGTAAATCCGGATTTTCTGTAAATCCGGATTTAATGTAGATCCGGATTTTATATAAATCCGGATTTTGTGTGATACCGGATTTTCTGCAAATGAGAATTTTATGTAGATACAAATTGTGCGTGAAGAACCGGTTTTCGCATTCTTATGGCGATGGTAGCCAAATTTTCGTTTACACTATTAAATATTTCTCGAAAAAAGAGATCTGTTTTTCCACACCTTTGATAGTTATCGAGATTCTCTAACATCGAAATTTGCCCACCCGTCCCACTATAATATGCCTTAGTCTTAAATGACGAGTTTTAAAGTTAATTTTACATATTGGATTTATTCATGTACAGATTTACAAGACTTTGTTCCTTAATTGTTTCAAAAAAATATTGAATATGTATTTAAAAAACAAATTTAATCTTGAACAGTAATTTTAATCTATACGCGCTGTAATATGTTAATAGTGTTAATACTACAACGTTCAAATAAAAGGCTGCATTAACAACATATTTATCTAATGCTAAACGATTTCGGATTGGAGGTACGTATATAATGATGTATTTTTATTCTCAATTGGCAAACTTTACCTGGCCAGGCTTAACTCCCCATAAAAGGATTTGTAATGTATTTATTTTAAACACAACTTTGTCGAAAGTAAGGTTGATGCCCAAGGCGTAAGAAATTTAGTCCCAAACATGTTTTGCTTTAGCTCGGGAACTGCTTAAGTACCTAGACCTACCATTTTTATTGCACTTTTAAACCCTTTTATTGCTCCTACAATACAGTTGGCATTTTTGCAAATATTGTGGGAATTTCATTTCCATGTGTTCCAGCCTTGAACAAAAATATAGTGGTTTGAAGAAATCTAACAAAAATTAAATTACCTCTATATTTTAAATTTCATCAAAAAGATTCAGCTTCGATGCATTAAAGTAGGAATTGTCAAACATTTCTAGATTGTCTAGAAATGCGCTTTCACGGGAAGTAGGTAATTGTGTTACCGTTTTGGCCTCTATCACCATACGTATTCAATCATTAGTGGGCTATTTTCAAAAATATTTTGCTGATATTCCACTCACAATTTCGTGTAATTTCGCAACAAGAGTCGACGGAAACGCACAGTTTCTCAAAAAAATTTTCATCGTTTACGGTCTTATATTATGAGAATTTTAAAAAATGCTGTTTTTACAATAATGGTATTATTACACTTATACAATAAAATTCTAATGCTGGGGGCTTTTACTTTTTGGATATTGGAAGTTCAAGAAAAATATGGAAATCTTTCAATCCTGCTTATTTTTCTAACAACTGTAAAGGTTAAAATCATATCGGTAAGTTCAAGATAAAAGTAAAGCATCTGTGACGTACGACATAACAAATTTTATAACTTGGATTCTATTTCAGTGATGTTCTTTTCCTGTGAACTCTTTTCTATGCCATTTTTCCGAATTTATTCCGAGAACTTTTTTCCTTGGCCTTGTTTCCGCTTACATTGCAAAGAAATGGTATATGTAGTTTGGTGGACGGACAGAAGGTCCCTACGAAAATCTACTATATGTAAACAGTATGTGTATGTATATGGCCGACGATATCTCTAAACCGAGAGTGCTTTGCAAAAACATCAGGAACGGAAGCCAAAGTATTGCTTCTTTGATAGCATGATTTTTTAAACCCTAAACTAAATTATTGAAACTGCGGTGTTACAGAGAAATCTAATAGAAATTGATAGTTTTTTTGCAGAACTCTTGACCTCAAAATTAAGGTTTTTTCAAAAATTGTTAACGTAATTGACATATACTTTAAACCACTTAATAACCCTTAAGTATTAGAATCATAACTTGCAAAAATTGTTTGAGAATAAAATGTTTATTGTATTGGAAAGTTCCAGGGCGACGTTGGTGCTCATGTTCTGAATTGTGAACAGCTGTAGGGCAATATGCATAGTATTATTTTGCAAATTTCACCAAATGCATTTCTGTAGAAGCCGACAAAGTTGTAAAACCTAAGGATTATAGTTGTCACCCCTGCACTACCTGCGTTTGAGAATACCTGAATAGCTCAAAATTGTCGCAATTATTGATCTGACTTTCCAGTTTCCACTCTAAATATTTGATTTTGCGTATTGGATTTATTAAAGTACAAACTTACAAGATATTGTAACGAATGCGAGAACGACTTCCAGATCGATCTAGAAGCAGGTGTGCGCGATGAGTCACTTCGAACGGATGCCGCGAGAACGGGCCCGAGGTCAAATGCGTCATGCTTCCGTCTGGAGTTTCTAGTGAATATCGACACTATCTGGAGGCTTCTGGAAGAATTTACTGGCGCGATATATAAGCGGGCGGAGTTCACCCACAGATCAGTTCTGAAATAATTCTGCGGCAGTTCGAACTCACGTCGAGGCTTGTTAGAAGCCCCCATATAAATAACGCGTGTACATAATCTCTCGTGAAGTAATAATAAGAAATAAATAATAATAGTTGTTAGAAATAGATGACCAGATAAATAAATATATAATCGTTAGTGTTTAATAGTGATATAAATAAATGTGTTAATCCGTATGTAATAGAAGTACGTGTACCGATAGTCGTTAGTGCTTGAATTAATTTGTAATCTGCTTGATAATTCTCGCATGTGCTTGTAAACAATAATCGTAGTAATTCATTGTGAAAATAAATATTTGAACCCATGTTTGTCGTATAATTTTAAATAGCCCGAACCTTAAGAACGTAACAGTGGTGTCGGTGTGAGGTTTTGTACCGGGGGCTATAAGAAAATTATTGAACAAACATTAAATAAATAAATAATTTAACAAGTGCCGATAAAACGACAGTCAGATAAATAAATTGAAGTGAATAGTGTTTATGCCTTTGACGAGATCGCAAAGCAGCAAGATGGAAGCCGCGATAGAAAAAGTAGTCCAAATACTCGAGGAATTGAGATCCGCTCGAAAGAAGGCAGAAAAAGCACAAGAGGATCATAGGGAACAGCTGGAAGCCGGGCAGAAAGCACGAGAAGAGCTGAAGGCCGAGCAGGAAGAGCTGGAAGCCGCAGAAGAGAAAGTAGTCCAAAAACTTGATGGGAAAATAAATGGAAGAGTTCGGTCTCTGTTGTTGGATACTGTAGCGACGAAGCCCATCGCCAGGTCTGACGTAGTAAGGGACGAGGGTCAGCTGCTGCACAACGAGACACGCCTTCGCACTGCCACGGGGGGCGCGGTGACCACACATGGGGAAACTGATTTGAAGATTGGGAATCAAACCCCTCAAGGCATCGGGACCTGATGGCTGACAGTGCGGACGAGTACATCCTGGGAATGGATGTTATGGATAAGAGTGGGTTCACTGTGGACCTGAGACGCGGCGAGTTGCACGTGGGTGGGGAGGAGCTTTCCCGACACCCCAAGAGGAGAGATCGCGACACAAGTGGTAATGGGCGGAAGATGTTACTCTGCAGGGACGAACCGAGAGGGTCGTGGATGCATACCTGGATGGCGATCTCCGGAGCAACGTGGTGCGCGTGGTTGAGCCCGATTATGCTGACATTGCGGACGAGTGCATCCTGGGAATGGATGTTGTGGATAAGTGTGAGGGCGCTTTGGACCTGAGACGCGGCGAGTTGCACGTGGGTGGGGAGGAGCTTTCGCGACACCCAGGAGGAGAGATCGCTGCACAAGTGGTATGGGCGGAAGATGTTATTCTGCAGGGACGAACCGAGAGGGTCGTGGATGCATACCTGGATGGCGATCTCCGGAGCAACGTGGTGCGCGTGGTTGAGCCCGATTATGCTGACATTACGGACGAGTGCATCCTGGGAGTGGATGTTGTGGATAAGTGTGAGTGCGCTTTGGACCTGAGACGCGGCGAGTTGCACGTGGGTGGGGAGGAGCTTTCCCGACACCCAAGAGGAGAGATCGCGGCACAAGTGGTATGGGCGGAAGATGTTACTCTGCAAGGACGAACCGAGAGGGTCGTGGATGCATACCTGGATGGCGATCTCCGGGGCAACGTGGTGCGCGTGGTCGAGCTTGATGGTGGCAAGAAGCTCACTCATGGTATCCTGGTAGGGAAGACGTTGATGAAGACTGGGCTTGGGGTCCCAGTAAGGATGATGAACGTCAGCAGGGAGCTGGCAACCGTCAGGAGGAACCCAATACTGGGAGGTGGCATGAGCCAACGAAAACTGAAGAAGATAGAAGATTTGGTGGGCCCGGTACCAAGACATCGTCGAGTGCGGAGATCATCCAGCGGCCCGTACTGACGTAGGAAAACATAAATCATTCGAGCTTGGAAGAAGAGTCTTGCTGAGGGCCGACCATGCTGCTCTGGGATGGCTGCTGCAGTGCAAGAACCCTGAAGGACAGGTGGCTGAGTGGATCGAGCGCCTAGAAGAGTTCGACTTGGGAATAAATCATCGACCTGGCACAGTCCACCGCAACGCCGATGCGTTATCCAAGAGGCCTTGCCCTGCGGACTGCGGCCACTGTTCGAGACTGGAGAGTCGTGCGGTACCCATTAATCGTACCACTGTGGTCGACGACTCGTGGGAGCCAGACGAGTTGCAGAGTAGCCAGGAGAACAACCCCGACTTGGGCGCGGTTATAGCCTGGAAGCAAGATGGCCGTCGAACTACCTGGCAGGAGATCCCCGCCACCAACGCAACAGTGGAGACTTATTGGGCGCAATGGGACTCCTTGCAGCTGGACAACAACGTCCTGACCAGAATCTTGGAAGATGAGGACAGTAGGGCAACGAGATCACGATCGATGGTTCCAAGGAGTAGAGTGGCCGAGGTTCTGCGCTACCTGCATGATTGCTCCTCTGGAGGACACTTCAGATTGAAGAAGACGTTGCAGAAGGTCCAAGAAAGGTTCTACGGGGCGAGCTGCAAAGGTGACGTCCGAGAGTGGTGCCGGAGGTGCGAAGCATGCACTACGGGAAACGGACCTGTTGGAAGACGTAGAGCTCCGAGGTGGCAGTACAACGTCGGTGGTCCGTTCGAGGGTATAGCCATTGACATCGCCGGAACATGCCCCGAAACCGAAGCGGGAAATAAATACATCTTGGTGTGCATGGGCCACTTCACCAAATGGCCCGAAGCCTACGCCGTTCCGAAGAAAGAGACCGGTACTGTCGCTGATGTTCTGGTGAAGGAGTGCTTTAGCCGTTTTGGAGTCCCCCTAGAGTTACATTCCGACCAGGGCCGGAATTTCGAGTTTGGACGGTTCCAGAACGTCTGTAAGCTACTGGGGATACGCAAGACCCGGACCACTGCCCTCCATACTCAATCGGACGGCATGGTGGAAAGCATGAACGGAACCATGGGGAAGCATCTGTCCAAGGGGGTTTCCGAGCATCCGCGTGACTGGGGCCAGTACATGCACCTGTTCCTGATGGCCTACCGATCGGGAGTACAGGAGACAACCGGCGTCCAGATCGAGGTGTGCTGTTGCGAAGCCTGGAGACCACGGTGGGCTGCTGCTTCTTTAGCCAGTCCATGTGCAAGAAGGACACCGCCTGCAAGTACCGCCATCGGACCCCCACAAGAGCGAGAAGACAGGCACCCGACGCAACTCGTTCTGGGACAGAACGATCTAAGGCGGGGGCAGTGTAACGAATGCGAGAACGACTTCCAGATCGATCTAGAAGCAGGTGTGCGCGATGAGTCACTTCGAACGGATGCCGCGAGAACGGGCCCGAGGTCAAATGCGTCATGCTTCCGTCTGGAGTTTCTAGTGAATATCGACACTATCTGGAGGCTTCTGGAAGAATTTACTGGCGAGATATATAAGCGGGCGGAGTTCACCCACAGATCAGTTCTGAAATAATTCTGCGCCAGTTCGAACTCACGTCGAGGCTTGTTAGAAGCCCCCATATAAATAACCGCGTGTACATAATCTCTCGTGAAGTAATAATAAGAAATAAATAATAATAGTTGTTAGAAATAGATGACCAGATAAATAAATATATAATCGTTAGTGTTTAATAGTGATATAAATAAATGTGTTAATCCGTATGTAATAGAAGTACGTGTACCGATAGTCGTTAGTGCTTGAATTAATTTGTAATCTGCTTGATAATTCTCGCATGTGCTTGTAAACAATAATCGTAGTAATTCATTGTGAAAATAAATATTTGAACCCATGTTTGTCGTATAATTTTAAATAGCCCGAACCTTAAGAACGTAACAATATTTAACCAATCTTCTTAATCGTTTAAATATAATATTGAATATGGATTTTAAAAACGAACTTAATCTTGAACACCAACTTTAATCTTATACGCGCTTTGAATACCTATATTAACATAATTCAACGTTTAAATGAATGGCTGAATTAACTACATCTTTATCTAAATGTAAATGAATTCGGACAGTAGGTTTGTAGACATATGTGAACGTCGAAATTTGTCAGGTAAATTTGAGGAACGGATTACTGTGATGAATCTGGATATCGGATTTTTTTTATTAATCTGAATTTCGGATTTTCCAGATAAATCCCAATTTGGGCTAAATCCGGATTTCCGTTTGTTGTATATATCCGGATTTCGGATTTTGGGGATATATTCGGATTTCTGTTTTTCGGATAATTTCGGATTTCAAATTATTCGGATAATTCGGATTTCGGATAAAGCATAATAACGGATTTATCGGATAGCGGATTGATATTGGCGGATTTTTTCCGGATAGTAAAATCCTAACGGATTCCGGACTATTCGGATACCGGATAATTTAAAATCCGAAATCCGGATTTCAAACTGTAACGGATTTCCCAGCACTACTATTTACGGTAAGATAAACCTCGTAGGTTCTGTGTAGAGAAGTGAAGTTAAATTTTTGCAATTGTAAATATGTAGTTTGTATTTCAGAATAGATAATATGTAATGTTATATCTTGTAAAAATCACATATGAACTTAAGGCTCGGATTGTGGAAGTGTACGTAGTACTTTGAATAATGTTTAGTAGTAAACAGGGTTGATAAAAAATTAAATATCGATTGTTAGTGATTTAGATCATTTTTTTCATTTAAATCAAACATCTACCCATTTTTTTTCATTTATGTCAGTTTATAAAAATGCACGTGCACTAATAAGTAAATTCACAGATCTACGAGGTAACAGTATCTAAAAATTCCTACTTTTCCTATACAGCAGAATGGATGGTTTTTTATATTTTACAAGTAACTTTTTTATCTGGCTAAAAATAAAAAACAGTCAAAGTACATTAATCTTCTTTCATTCAGCATTTTACAATAATCTCTAACTTTTGTAGTCCACCTAATTTTTATGTTTCAGGATGTAGGATCCAAGAGAGTTAAAACATTTTTAGCATTTAGTACTATTATACTCATATTGTTACTGTTCATGGTGATTTTCTACTTAAATAAAGCTTTGGTTAATTAACAATGTTTGAAGGTTATTTTTTTGTGTAATTTGTTTTTTTTTAATTTGGCAAAATATAAAAACTTTGATTTAAAGCAATGGCTGTTTACATTAAATCACTTGATTTCAGTCATGATTTTAATTGTGATTTAAATCAGATCAACCCTAATAGTAAATTTGAAACTCTCTTTTTGAGGTGTTGAGAGGATCCAAGTAAGTTGAACTTCAAGTTGTCGACCAAGATTTCCTATGTGCGATTTGGATGTATAGTCCAGGCGTTGAAGGTTTTCCGCTCGGAATTCTTTGAACCTGACCGATTGACGTGAAATTTGGTCAGTAGTTAGGGGATGGCTCAAGGAGCAAAAGTGACATAGCGCCGATGTGCGCTTTTACCCTGAGGGTGGATGCCACCCCTTCTCTGGAAATGGAGAGACGGACAAATTCCAAGTAAAAAATGTTCTATAAAGTTTTTTCACTAGATTGATATTTTTCGAGCTATTCGCGATTGAAGACTTAGATTTTTCGTGATAAAAATGCATGTTTTTAGACGGTTTTTCGCAAATAAGTTGAAAACTTCGAGTGCTGTCAAATAAGTTGTAATAACCAAAAATGAAGCTTATAAAACAGCAAAGATATTGGTTTTGCAATGAATGCTCTAGCTCCAAAACAAAGGGAGTTATGGCTCG
Source organism: Agriotes lineatus (assembly GCA_940337035.1). Classification (NCBI taxonomy): domain Eukaryota; kingdom Metazoa; phylum Arthropoda; class Insecta; order Coleoptera; family Elateridae; genus Agriotes; species Agriotes lineatus. The sequence continues at coordinate 17,391,352 of OW679196.1, read as the reverse complement.
TTGAAGAAGAATTTTTTTTGCAACAGCTTGGTTCAGAGTAATCAACGTTAAAACGAAAAACCGATGCATTTTTAGGGAAAAACTTATAGAACATTTTTTGTAGTGATTGGAAAGACCTTTAAAATGACCACTGTTAAAAGTCGATTGCATTATAACTAAGCGAGTTACGATGCAAAAACGGTGGGCCACTCGAATATTTGAAAAACAAATGAGCGTCTTAAGATGACTCACTTCCTCACATCTCCTACTCAGACTCCTACACAGATCAGCTAAGACGCACTGTCCATTAACAACCAGCCACCAACTCACAAAACCTTAGGATGCTTGTAGAAATGATCCCTTCTCCATACCTAGACCTCCAGTACTCCTGCAGTATCTCCCTTTCCAACGTCTTCACGGTTAGTATACTTCCACATATGAATGTAAATTAACCTTGTACTTCCTTAGCTCCTACTCCATCCATACACGCCGTCAGCAGCCAGCTGATTCACAGATTTTTAGTAGTTCCTGCGTCAATGTCTGTCATCCAGTCCTCACGTCCTCAGCAATCCCTCAAGAACTCCATCCATTTATGACCCTCCAATTAATGTAACTTCTTATAAATTGTAATACCAAAACTAACTCAATTATATCCAATTCGTATTATTCTGCTTCTTATTCTTCTTATTATGTAGTTATATATATATAGTTCTTTAACTCCCTATCTGGAACATAGGGCCTCAACAAACACCCTCCATCGGCTTCTGTTTTGTGCCATTAGTTTGGTTTCTCTCCACGTCTTTCCTTGCTCGTCTAACTCTTTCATTATTGTCCTCCTCCACGTCATTTTGGGCCTTCCCCTTCGTCGACTGCCCTGTGGGTTTCAGTCTAGTGCCTGTTTTTGTATATGTCCAATCCACTTCCATTTTCGTTTTCGTATTTCTACTTTTATTTCTTCTTGTTTTGCTCGTCGTAGGAGATCTTCACTTGTTCCATATGTCTTTTAGCATGCCGAAAGTTTGTTTTGCTTTTCTTATTCTTTGCGTTACGTCCGCCTCTGTCCCTCCGTCTGTTGTTACCATGCTGCCTAGGTAACAAAATTCCTCAACCTCCTGTATATTTTCTGCATTTAGTGTAAATGGTTGCATATTATTTGTGTTGATGCGCATTGATGTTGTTTTCTTTGTATTTATCTCGAGTCCCACTTGACTACATCATTCCGTTATTTTGTTTAATTTTGTGTGCATATCCGCATACGTATGTGATAGAAGACATATGTCGTCTGCATACGCCAAATCATTTAATTTGTTTAGGAAGTCCTATCTTATGCCATTTTCCGTAAAATCCCAATTCTTCATTGCCCAGTCTAATATTATATTGAATAGTAGGGGTGATAACGGACAGCCTTGTTTCACCCCTGCTTTGACTGTTAGTTGGTGACTGTATTTATCCCTGTGCAGTACTTTACTTTTTACGTCGTGGTACAATGCTTTTATAATGTTGATGATTCCTGTTTTTCCCAAAATTTTCCACGCTGAGGCATGATACAGTGAGTCAAAGGCTCTTTTAAAGTCGATAAATACGAGGTATAGCGACGATCTCCATTCCTCTGATTGTTCAATGATGATTCGGAGTGTATTTATGTGGTCAACACAGGATTTGTTAGGACGGAAACCTGCTTGTTCTCTCCGTAATTTTGGTTCCATGACATCTTCTAACCTATTTCTCACGACCTGGGCCAATATTTTATTGATCTTGTTTAAAAGTGTAATTCCCCGCCAGTTGCAGCATTTAGTTGGGTCTCCTTTTTTGGGAAGTTTAATGATCGTTCTTTCTGTTGTAACTGTGCAGTTATTGCAGGTGTGTTTGCTTGTAATAGCTCCGAACTGATATTGTCAGGCCCTGCGGACTTTCCTGCCCTAAGTTGTAGAATTGCTGTCTGTAGCTTTAACATTAGCTTACATAAAGATCACCCTTTATGTACCATTGCAATATGTATATTGCTATAGCTCACCAGTTGAACTATGCCTTAATTAATGCAATGTCTTAAATATTAAACGATAATTGCTTTTAAATCGAGAGCTCTTATTTTCAGGGTGGGTTCGCCAAAATCTAGTTCTCTATTAATTGAAGTTTTAAAATTGTATTTTCAAAAATCTTTGACTATCAATGACACATAACGTCAAACTTGACTTTTAAAATTCATCAAACCAGGTAATTGACAATTGTATCTTACATTAACACATTTATTATTCAATTCACCTACGTAAGTACTGTATCAACTTTATATTATCACTTTCTTTTATTGACAGTTATTCAAAATGCTTTCTCAACTTATCTACACAAACCTCTATAACTTATCTAGCTTTCACTGCAACATCCAACAAATACCGGATCCTGACGTCGACAGACTGCAACACCTACTGCCCACTTCACAAACAGCAACACCTATGATGGTCTGTGAATCCTTTCAACTGCATCCGTCCTGTCAAACCAACTCCTCTGCTCCCAAAATCCAGTCCTGGTGCCTCCTGAATGTCACTGTCACATAAACTAACTCCTGGTAAGTTGCTATATTATGATGTTCCAAATCTAACTTTGTTCCATGGGCGTAGCCAGGGAGGGGCAGGGGTGGGCAGTTGCCCACCCCTATCCATTTATAAAGAGCAATAATTATTGCAATTCATATTCTGCAAGATTAAAAAAAGAAGTTATAATAGGTTATACAAACGATTCTATATAAAAACAAATGAGGAAGAAGTACGCTCATACGACTCAATCCACTGTATACTGTACTATCCAGCTGTACATGATACAACAACAAGGGTATTTTGTTCTGGAATGAATACCACTCCTTAGCTCGTATACATGGCAATGGCGTGGTTCAAAACTAATGAAAAAGTAATAAAAATGGAAATATTTTCAGTTCGAAAAACCAAATTCAATGAGTCCGCCAATTAATAGATAAATATATAATGCACTTACAAGCTGGTATCATGATATTCATGGTGTACTAGCGCAAACCTTCACTCGCATTTGGTCCTTAACAGCCGGTGCTGAATAATCTACATGTAGATGTAAATAAACGCTAAATATAGAAGGAGCACATTTTTGTCTCACTTCCAATATCTTGAGTAGGTATGTGTGCATTCTGTTCCGAGAAAAAAGTGCAAAAACCTGCTATGACACTTGAAAACTGTTCTAGTTGCTTGATTTGTTTTATTAATATGTCATATTGCACCAATAAATATTTGACATCCAAACAATTCCAAGTTAGAAATAATCCGACAAACTAATTATGTCGCATATAAATGCAGCGAGAAAATGTGGAATAATCGCGAAAATAGACGTAACTGTCCCATATTTTTTTCAGAGGACCGCTTTAGTGGGCTATGTCTGCCAAGTATACACAAAAAATTTATTGGAAAAAAGAAGGGAGCTAGAAGATGAGGTCATAAAACGATCTGCAGCAGATTTGTGAAAAATAATGATAATTTACCTTATAATTTTTTTAATTTGCGAAAAAATAAATAAATCTATAATAATAGATAACTGTGTATATAAATTTTGGCCCCCCTGTAACTGGAATCCTGGCTACACCCTTGCTTTGTTCCCTTTTTGCAGATAGTCCGATGTCTCTTGTAATACTCACAGAATATCAAAATCAAATAACTTGTAAAAACCTCTACTAATATCTTGTACGTATGAATAAATCAAAATCTCTTCAACTAATATAGCATTATGTATTCTATATCTCCAATTAACTGTATCTGTATAATCTCTTCATCCACTTGGTATCTCAATAAATTCCATTTTATATTTCACCTATTCGATCTCGTAGATTTGTTTAAAGCCCGTTTTTAATTTGTCATTAACAAAACCAACACAAATTAAGGCATAATTTCTATTTTTATTTCACAAAATTGGTTATTTCAAAATTACATGTATGCTTTCATGAATTGTTTTACAGTAACTAACTAAACAAACTTCTATCCCTATTAGATACAATTCTTAGTGCACACTTCCTATATTTTAAAATAATACTATTACAGGATATTCATTCTGATTATTATTAACAAATACATTTATCTAATGTTACCTTGGTTTGTTCTTTATTAACATTTAATACAACCATTAAGTTTATTTATTTCAATTAATATCGCACTATCAAATGGCTCCTTTCATTGTATCAATTACTTTCATTATTCATATTCGAAATTTTACACCCATCAAGATCTAATTATTGTAACCCTCCAAATTTATTAATTTTGAATATTTCTTTCTTATTATTTATTATACTACGTCATGTATCATAACAATATATACAGTGTGTCTGCGCACTGAGTTCACATAAGGTGTAAATGGCAATTTTTTTTGTGTTAGATGCTAATATTCTCGGAATCACTCCTGCTTGTTCTCAAACTACGATTTTGAGAAAATTAATCAAATTAATTAATATACAGAGCGTTTTCAGAATTGAGTTTAAAAAATTGTCAAGAGTAGACTACTATTATTAGAAGACATAACAAAAGAAAGTATTAATAACATTTTCAGAGAAATCGGACTTCTTTGAATTTTAAATTTTTTTTTGATTTTTTATACCAAGATACTTTTTATCGTGGCTTCAGGAGATACTGTTACTGATTTACGAACTAAGATGTTTAAAAAACAATAGAGTGCCTCCTGCGGCCACAATAAAAGGTATATTGGTATAAAAAATAATTTAAATCAAAGTAGGTCGATTTGTCTGAAAATTGAGAGTCTGACATTACTCTTAATTTTAAACAACTTTCTTTAATACTTTTTTGTTATCTCTTCTAATAATGGTAGTTTACTCTTGACAATTTTTTAAAGCTCGATTCTAAAAACTCCCTGTATAGTAATTAATTTGATCGATTTTCTCAAAATCTTAGTTTGAGAACAAGCAGGAGTGATTCCGAGAATATTAGCATCTAACTCAAAAAAATTTGCCATTTACACCTTATGTAAACTCAATCCGCGGACACACGTATATTTAATATATTTTTTTAAATTAATTTAGGCATAGGGTGTGGTTTTTAAAGGTTGAAAATTTGGAATACATGGTAAATCATGTTTGAGAACACGAAAGAAGCTGTATTCTACATAATTAAATATGATGTGAATCCATAAAATGGTTAAACCTGATTTTTTTTCTATTTTTTTCACGAAGGGGTAGTTTCAGCACTTAAAAACAAAAAGCGGAAGTCGGACATATGTCACTTTTAAAGTTAAGGGTAAGATGAGCTTAATTCCAAATTTTCATAAAAATCGATGGAGGTTCAAAGAATTCTGAGGTAATAGCATATTTTTACCTTCAACGACTGGACTAGTATTCCACTTAAATTTAGAAATACCGTAAAAAAATATAGAATGTTGAAGTCATTATCTGTATTATTTAAATATTGTTTTTCATATTGAAGCAAGAAAAGATATAATTTTGCAGTTGATTAATATAGAGGCAATGGAATTTTAAGTAAACTGCAGACACAGAGGCATTAGACGTCTGCAGTTTACTCATTTTTTTCCCTTTTACATGGTATTTTCTTGTTTTTTTAAGCAGTCAAAGAAGTAGTTATAAGTTCGTGCAGAGACTAAGTAAAGTATCTATTGTACCTAATATAAAGTGTCTAAGTAGGGAAAGTATGCTATCAGAAGACCACGAGTACATATTTATAAACGACGCTACTGTTAGATTAAATCTAAATTCCAAAGGAAGAGTTGAGGATAGTTTTACATATATTTATATTTTGACCAACGAGAGTTTGCAGCACGAAATAATATGCAAACCAATTTAGTGCTTACAAGAATTACCTACTAACCTCTCTTGGCTTTCAACGAAATTCGCATTATATCATATTTCACACAGATTTACGATCTTTTTGTTATCGACTAGCCCTTTTTTGTTGGCAGATATTAATTCTTTTTGTACGACCTAATCATAATAGTACATTGTGTATCTAGGACGAAAAGCGTAACATTCCCAGATGACTGTGAATATTGTTGGGCGAGGGGAATTGCGATCCCAACAACACATACTATTTTTCGGCCGATCGATATGAGTAATTAAAATTATTATTAAAAAAATACTACTCGAATATTCCCTGCCTAGGCTGGGAATATTATTCCTGTACACTTTTATTGTAAATTACCTAGCAACGGCTGATTTAATGGAATGTTTGAATTATTCCAGTACAGTTTTATTGTAAATTGCCTAGCAACGGCTGATTTAAGGGAGCTTTCACACCAAAGTAGCATGCGACGTGCGACTTGCTGCCAAAAAGCAGGAATCATGCCACTTATTTTAAAACGTATTCAAATATATGGGTGGTTTCACACCAAAGTCGCGTCGCAAAAATGCGACGTGGCAACATGCGACGTGCGACTCGAATATAAAGCATGTCGTATAATTTTGACACTTTGCGACGTATTTCCAAGCCGCGTACACGTGTTTGACTTGCTTTGGTGTCTGAGTTTTAATATTTCTTGTACGTTTTTCGTGATGTCTAGCAAAAAATGTTTACCGGACAATAACTGCTGGAATACAATAAACGTGCTATGTGTATCAGCATTATCTCGTAGTACGGATGAATCTAGGCCTTCTTTCTTTTTTCTCCTCCTCCTTGCAATCATAGCAGCAATTAACACAATATTGTTTTCTTCCGGCGACATCTAGGCAACTATTTTATTATTAGCAACAGAGAACTAATGATAAATGGAGTAGCACTGTGCGACTTTGGTATGAAAGTAAAGATGGAACACGCAAGTTGCGACGTGCTTTCTGCTTTAGGCAGCAAGTCGCAAGTCGCATGTTACTTTGGTGTGAAAGCTCCCTAATGGAATGTTTGAATTATTCCTGTACAGTTTTATTGTAAATTACCTAGCAACGGCTGATTTAATGGAATGTTTGAATTATTCCTGTACAGTTTTATTGTAAATTACCTAGCAACGGCTGATGTAATGGAATGTTTGAATTATTCCAGTACAGTTTTATTGTAAATTGCCTAGCAAAGGCTGATTTAATGGAATGTTTGAATTATTCCTGTACAGTTTTATTGTAAATTACCTAGCAACGGCTGATTTAATGGAATGTTTGAATTATTCCTGTACAGTTTTATTGTAAATTACCTAGCAACGGCTGATGTAATGGAATGTTTGAATTATTCCTGTACAGTTTTATTGTAAATTACCTAGCAACGGCTGATTTAATGGAATGTTTGAATTATTCCTGTACAGTTTTATTGTAAATTACCTAGCAACGGCTGATGTAATGGAATGTTTGAATTATTCCAGTACAGTTTTATTGTAAATTGCCTAGCAACGGCTGATTTAATGGAATGTTTGAATTATTCCTGTACAGTTTTATTGTAAATTACCTAGCAACGGCTGATTTAATGGAATGTTTGAATTATTCCTGTACAGTTTTATTGTAAATTACCTAGCAACGGCTGATGTAATGGAATGTTTGAATTATTCCTGTACAGTTTTATTGTAAATTACCTAGCAACGGCTGATTTAATGGAATGTTTGAATTATTCCTGTACAGTTTTATTGTAAATTACCTAGCAACGGCTGATGTAATGGAATGTTTGAATTATTCCAGTACAGTTTTATTGTAAATTGCCTAGCAAAGGCTGATTTAATGGAATGTTTGAATTATTCCTGTACAGTTTTATTGTAAATTACCTAGCAACGGCTGATGTAATGGAATGTTTGAATTATTCCAGTACAGTTTTATTGTAAATTACCTAGCAACGGCTGATTTAATGGAATGTTTGAATTATTCCTGTACAGTTTTATTGTAAATTACCTAGCAACGGCTGATGTAATGGAATGTTTGAATTATTCCTGTACAGTTTTATTGTAAATTACCTAGCAACGGCTGATTTAATGGAATGTTTGAATTATTCCTGTACAGTTTTATTGTAAATTACCTAGCAACGGCTGATGTAATGGAATGTTTGAATTATTCCAGTACAGTTTTATTGTAAATTGCCTAGCAAAGGCTGATTTAATGGAATGTTTGAATTATTCCTGTACAGTTTTATTGTAAATTGCCTAGCAACGGCTGATTTAATGGAATGTTTGAATTATTCCTGTACAGTTTTATTGTAAATTGCCTAGCAACGGCTGATTTAATGGAATGTTTGAATTATTCCTGTACAGTTTTATTGTAAATTACCTAGCAACGGCTGATGTAATGGAATGTTTGAATTATTCCAGTACAGTTTTATTGTAAATTGCCTAGCAAAGGCTGATTTAATGGAATGTTTGAATTATTCCTGTACAGTTTTATTGTAAATTACCTAGCAACGGCTGATGTAATGGAATGTTTGAATTATTCCAGTACAGTTTTATTGTAAATTGCCTAGCAACGGCTGATTTAATGGAATGTTTGAATTATTCCTGTACAGTTTTATTGTAAATTACCTAGCAACGGCTGATTTAATGGAATGTTTGAATTATTCCTGTACAGTTTTATTGTAAATTACCTAGCAACGGCTGATGTAATGGAATGTTTGAATTATTCCTGTACAGTTTTATTGTAAATTACCTAGCAACGGCTGATTTAATGGAATGTTTGAATTATTCCTGTACAGTTTTATTGTAAATTACCTAGCAACGGCTGATGTAATGGAATGTTTGAATTATTCCAGTACAGTTTTATTGTAAATTGCCTAGCAACGGCTGATTTAATGGAATGTTTGAATTATTCCTGTACAGTTTTATTGTAAATTACCTAGCAACGGCTGATGTAATGGAATGTTTGAATTATTCCAGTACAGTTTTATTGTAAATTACCTAGCAACGGCTGATTTAATGGAATGTTTGAATTATTCCTGTACAGTTTTATTGTAAATTACCTAGCAACGGCTGATGTAATGGAATGTTTGAATTATTCCTGTACAGTTTTATTGTAAATTACCTAGCAACGGCTGATTTAATGGAATGTTTGAATTATTCCTGTACAGTTTTATTGTAAATTACCTAGCAACGGCTGATGTAATGGAATGTTTGAATTATTCCAGTACAGTTTTATTGTAAATTGCCTAGCAAAGGCTGATTTAATGGAATGTTTGAATTATTCCTGTACAGTTTTATTGTAAATTACCTAGCAACGGCTGATTTAATGGAATGTTTGAATTATTCCTGTACAGTTTTATTGTAAATTACTTAGCAACGGCTGATTTAATGGAATGTTTGAATTATTCCTGTACAGTTTTATTGTAAATTACCTAGCAACGGCTGATGTAATGGAATGTTTGAATTATTCCAGTACAGTTTTATTGTAAATTGCCTAGCAAAGGCTGATTTAATGGAATGTTTGAATTATTCCTGTACAGTTTTATTGTAAATTACCTAGCAACGGCTGATTTAATGGAATGTTTGAATTATTCCTGTACAGTTTTATTGTAAATTACCTAGCAACGGCTGATTTAATGGAATGTTTGAATTATTCCTGTACAGTTTTATTGTAAATTACCTAGCAACGGCTGATGTAATGGAATGTTTGAATTATTCCAGTACAGTTTTATTGTAAATTGCCTAGCAACGGCTGATTTAATGGAATGTTTGAATTATTCCTGTACAGTTTTATTGTAAATTACCTAGCAACGGCTGATTTAATGGAATGTTTGAATTATTCCTGTACAGTTTTATTGTAAATTACCTAGCAACGGCTGATGTAATGGAATGTTTGAATTATTCCTGTACAGTTTTATTGTAAACTAGCTGTTACCCGCAACTTCGTACGCGCGAGGTTCGTTATTTGTGTATTAAATAATGACTAATTATTTCCTGTTATCCCATCCCCGTCCTTTTCCCCGTCCCCTTTTCCACCCCGTTCCCTCACCGAACTGTCAAACGCGCGAAGGTTAAATAGTCGTTAAGTTTTCTGAAATTTTCCAATTTGCGGCGCAATTTTCTTTCCGTAAGACCCTCTACGAAGTATTAGAAAACTTTAAAAAAAAGATGAATGAAATCGGTAAAGTCGTTCTCAAGTTATGGCGTGACCAAGGGAAATAAGGATTCGTTTTTATATATAAGAAGATTACCTAGAAACGGCTGATATAATGGAATGTTTGACTTTGCTCAACAAAATTTTGTCAATAATGTGTCAGTTCTAGTACGATTGGCGGCAAAATACATTTCTCACTAAAATAATATTAAAAGTAGTCGTTTTATGGCACCAGTGCAAAATAGTTATTTAGACCACAAGTATTAGAAGTACAACTTTTTTCACAAGTGTGAAGGGTTTAATAATTCACACGCGTGAAAAATAAGCACGCTTACAAGAGTTGTCTATTCTATAAGATTTTTTAAAATTTCATTAAATATTTAAACCCAAGCCTATTTTGTATAGAATTTTATTTGCCTTCATTTTAGTCAAGTGCGTTGGTCAGTTCTGGTAACTAAGGAAACGTCTATTTAAAATAATTCATTCCTAAATTGCAAAGTGCCACTTTTTTCACTGCGTGGAAAAAGTAGCACTTCACACACTCAAATTAATTTTAAAAAGCCTACTTTTTTAAATGAAATTTTAAAAATCTGGTGTGATACACGCACACAACTTCCTTTTACAGTGATCTTATAATTAGCCAAAAATTTGATTTTAAATTTTTAAGCATTTGTCAAAATTTTTCAAAAATTACAAATTTTACAAAAACAGTACAAAATAGAGTGTTAGTTCAAGAGACAAATTTTCTCTAGAATTTTAAGTTGAATTCAAAAATGTAATAATATACCGGGTGTTCTATTTAAAATAGGAGTTAATAAAAAATATACAAAAAAATCCATTTTAGAAGTATTCAACTGGAAAAGCACCTATCTCACATCAATACACATTCGAAATGTAATAAAAATGCGAAGTTTAAAAAAAATCGTTAGAGCCGTTTTTGAAAAAATAGAAAAAAACTGAAAAATCACAAGAGTAAAGACCTAGTTCCGGTTATGCGATTTTCTTCAAAAGCTCGCTGTTGCATCTACATAGTACACAAAACTTATATATCGAGTTTCAATGTCATACCTCTTTTCGTTTTTGAGATATTCTGTTCACAGACAGACACACAGACAGACAGACAGACCAATGAAAAAAAATATGTTTTTTGGATTCAGGGGACTCTAAAACGTGAAGATATGTTGAAAACTCAATTTCGAATTTTTGGGGTGAATCCAATACTTCCTTTCTTGTAAAAGGAAGTAAAAAGTAAATTTAGTCCAACGGTAGCGTGCAATAAAAACAGAAATTGCACACTTTGCCGTAAATTAGTATATTAATATTACCAAGAATGTTGTGGTTGATTATGTAACGTAGATTATACTACTCCCTCTAACATCAACCAATGAAAAACGGCAAAATGCATAGTTACGCATGTACTAACTTTTGATAATGTACATAGCAACTGACAATCACATACCTTCCTGATTAATAGGTGATAATCACACGCCTTCACAAACACCACGTTACCTGTTATTAGTACAATTGTCATAACAACCACATTAACTGTACCTTTAATATTTAAAATACACTATTCAAACGTTGTTTATTGACTCGTGATATAATCTAGCCGAATGCAACTCGTGTCTTCTTGATTATCAAATCATTTCTGTTTCCACTCGATATATTGTTTTAGACAATCACTCTCGTTCTTCGGACCCGTGTGATTGCCAAACAATATATATCATGTAAACAGAAATGATTATTTGATAATCAAGAACCCACTAGTTGCATTATATATGAAAATATTATTGATCGAATGAAAACGTAGTGCTTACAAAAATACTGTAATGGTGTGTGTTAGTGATATAAATAGTTATACAGCATTCATGTTTCGATCAGTCAAAAATATACCGTTAGAAAGAACAAAAGCGTTCAATTTGACTCAACCTGGGGATTTTATAATACATGTATTTAATCATGTTTAAAGCAGCGTATTATGGACTTTCTCAGAAAAATAGAATTTTTTACCATTAGAAATAGGACGAATTTGAAAACAAGAGCAAATCGCAAATAATACCACTCATCGTCTGAACGACAACCATCACACCAAATTGATTAAAAGAGGCACATTACACAATTAAACTTAACTGACAACGTCTTCACACAAATACAAAGAACTCATATTACAAACGTGCAGTATCGTGAGGAATTTTCTAAATAAAAAATAAGTAATAGAATCTACCTTTACCAAAACCTTGTCTAATTGGAAAAAGTAAACAGAATATTTTAAGAAGGAAGGCGATAATAAGAACAAGGGTCTTTACTTTTCAACTCAAAAGATACAATACATTGCAGGTAGAGTCGTGTTCAAAAATATATTGTACGGATAGTTGTAGGTTTATTGTTATTCTCCTTAGCATAGAATTTCGGCTTAGACCGCGTAGTATTTGTATATGAACACCCAGCATTTTCTGGCTTAATGCTGGGTGTTCATATACAAATACTACGCGGTCTAAGCCGAAATTCTATGCTAAGGAGAATAATTCGAGTAACCGCGAAAGCCTCAAACAATACAGGTTTATTGTTAGTTATGTTTGTACTCAACAAAGGCGCACACTGTATCATTAACTAAGTAGACCTAGATGTGTACTGTCAGAATATTTGTATTTACAATACTTTTTTGAACTTTGTGAAATGAAGTCATATTCACAAAGCACAAATGCTGTAGAACACCTTAATGAATACGACTGTATAAAAGAATGAAAGAAATACAATATAAATCCTAAAGTGTAAGCTCAAAGTACGTGCCATTCGGAAACGCTTTTGGTTTTTAGCTTGAACCTTAATATTAACATAAATCGCTGTTTTTATAATTAATCTCATTATTGTTATAAGAAATAGTAGTACTTACTCGCAGTGCTTGTGTAAAGTGCACACGTATTACAATTCAACATGTCTGCAGTTTACTTCTGTTTTGATTGGCTGCATGGTTTTGGAATACACGATGTGATGGTCTATATCTTATGCGTCTTCAAAATACGTATATGTGTCCCGGATCCGATACAATTCATTACAAAATGCTACAACACTTGCCTAGCCCGGCCAAAGTCATCCTGTTGAACTTTTATAACCATATATGGGTATCTAAACAATTTCCTCATTCCTTGAAAACATCCATTGTGTTCCCACTGTTGAAACAAGGTAAAGATAAGCTTTTTCCCGAAAGCTACCGTCCTATTTCAACAAGTACCATATGTAAAATATTAGAATGCATGGTAAGCAACCGTTTACGGTGGTACCTCGAAACGAGAAATGCATATCACCCCTCTAGAGAGAATTCCGACAAGGTAGATCAAGCTTCAATATTGCACGCTTGGGAGTCAACATAAAGAATGGATTGGTCACTAAAGAAGACACTATTGCAATATTTTTGGACATTCACAAGGCCTATGACACTGTATGGACAAGAAAGATCGTTCTAACTCTTCTTGATTGGGGATTACGGGGAGAAATGGTCCGCTTTATATTGAACTTTCTTACAGATAGAAAGTTTTTCGTGAGGATAGATAGTACAGACTCTGTAATAAAATAACAAGAAAATGGCATTCCTCAGGGGCCCGTGCTTGGTGTACTTGTATTTACTATTGCTATAAACGACATTACCACCAATGTAAAAATGTGAGATGTCTCCAGTATGTAGATTATTTAGTCATATACTATACAGACCAAAACATTAAAACTATACAACAACAACTGCAGATAGCACTAAACCAACTACAGAAATGGAGTGAACTGAACGACTTTAATTTTCCACCCAAAAAACAAGATGTCTTCAATTTTCGAATAAGCGAATTATCTTTGACAGGAAGTTTAATTGGGTATCGCATATTCAAGATTTTAGAAACAGATGTAGAAAATCATTGGATCTAATGAAAACAGTTTCCTGTAATAACTGGGGTGGAAATCAATATGTTCTCCTGAAAATGTTCAATGCCTTGATCATATGCAAATTCGAATACTGTAGTGGTATTAGCGGTGGTACAAACCCGAATTTACTTAAAACCTGAAATACAAAATATCGCATGTTCCAAAAAAAAACTCATTCGCAGCATGCCATAATCAAATTTAAGTTTGCCGTAACTTGATTTTTACTCATTAATGCAAATGAACTACCAAGTCAGAGAGAACTAAATTACAATTTGACTTTGAATTATTGTCATATATAATGCAACTAGTGGGTTCTTGATTATCAAATAATCATTTCTGTTTACACGAGATATATTGTTTGGCAATCGCGCCAGTCCTAAGGACGAGCGGAAACAGAAATGATTTGATAATCAAGAAGACACGAGTTGCATTCGGCTAGATTATATCACGAGTCAATAAACAACGTGTGAATAGTGTATTTTAAATATTAAAAGTACATATACTGTTTGAGGCTTTCGCGGTTACTCGAATTATTATTCTTAACATGGAATTTCGGCTTAGACCGCGTAGTATTTGTATATGCACACCCAGCAGTTTCTGGCTTAATGTGCCTTGCACCTTGTAAAGTCGAGCAAAAACCCGGGCGATGGTCATGCTCTTTGGTGGCTTGTGTTGTTTGAGTATCTTGAGAACGAGGATACTTAGGCAGATTTGGCCGTTTTGCTGTTGATTCATCCATATTCACTAACGTTTCGCAAGACTTTGCAGCTTGCATCATCAGAATGAAAGTCGCACTAAGAACCGAAGGTCGGTGTGGAGCTATTTAATGTCCTCCGTGCCAGGCGCGCGGAGTGGCGTAACGCTGGTTGGTCGTCCGAGTGCAACGTATGACGCACAGTAGTTGTAATGCTTTAGATCGTGTATCACAGGGGTCCACGTTTTACTAAGCTTACTAATCTTTCCTGTTGATGTTGATGTTTTTCTATTTCTATGGCTTCACGTATCACTCGCCATCATTGAAATGGTTTCATCCAAGTGAAACGAACAACTCAAAGTAACTTTGTAAGTATTAATTTCTTCTAATAATTCCAAATATTTATAACACATTTCAGTCGTATTTCATTTGTTAAGTTAATTTACCATTCTATCTTGCCAATCTACAGCTCATTCGTTGCAAAAATAGTCTCTGTATCTATTTCTCTTTTCTTTTGCTTATCGCGACGAATTGTTACTTCCAAAATGTCCTATAATTGAAAGTCCAGTAGTTTCCGCTCTCCATGTCCCTGGGATTTGATGTCCGCTTTCAATATTTTCTTCGTCAACAGAATCTTTTGGTAGATAGGTACGACCTGAAGTTAATCTTAACCAATTATGTAAGACACAAGCAGCACGAATTAGTTTATATACTGTGGCGATATCACAGGCAATTGGTTTTTCAAATACCCGAAATCTGCTTGTCATAATTCCAAATCCATTTTCGACTATACGCTTGGCACGCGACAGTCTATAATTGAACACATTTTCCTCAAAAGCCAATGCAATACGGGAATATGGTTTGAGTAAGTATGGTTTTAATGGAAACGCATCGTCTTCAACAATGACTTCACCATTTGGCAATAAATTATGTTCAGGTGCTCTGAATATTGAACAACCCTGGAACACACCTCCGTCTGAAGCCCTTCCATCTGATCCTATATCAGTATACCAAAAACAATAATCATGATCTACTACCGCCATTAGAATAATACTATTGGTCCCTTTGTATCGAACTGCTACTAAAACCGCGTTCTATATTCCTCCATTCATCTTCTGCAGTTGGTACCTAAAATACGAAAAATGGTTTAGTACCTAAAACTAATTGGTTTACCTTTTTTCCTAAGGAGAACAAGAAATAGATACTCAAGATACCCAAGAAAACATTCAGTCAGATATTGAAGAGGGTCAAGAACTGGACAGTACTGCAGATAATACACCGAAAAGCAATACTGAAGATGGTACTCCTTCTACTTTTTCCAAAGCTAAAAGGTCTCGCATAAACGATGTTAGAGCAGCTGTAAAAGAACTGCGAGAGCTCAACAAACCAATGAATCAGTCAGGAAACTTCGATAAATATGAAATTTTTGGGAAACATGTTGCCATGCAGTTGAGAAAATTATCAATAAGAGAATTTTTAATAGCTCAGCAAGAAATTCAGAAAACTATAACCGACTGCAGAATGAGGACTCATGCATCTAGATCATTTTCAAATTCGTATGATGATTCACTATCTGAGTTTGGTCCAGCAAGCGTTGCCTCCTCTTCCAGAGAATCAGAAAGTGCTGCATGTCAAGGAGATTTTCTCGCAAATGCTTTAAGTAGAGCAATAGAACAATAGCTTACTAGTTGTTGTTTCTACAATCTTTTATGTTTTAATAGTTTTTTTTTTCAAAAATAAAATATGCTTAAGTTCATTAAAATGCGTTAGAAGTACTAACCTTCATATAGTCTTTCAAACAGGTAGAAATAGTATCACATAATTCTGGTATTAAAGATGAGATAAAGGCAGCTATCTCATCTTTAATACTTTAATACATATTAAAGATGAGATAGCTGCCTTAGAAACACGAAAAAAATGCTGCAGGGTTCTATAACTGTTTCCGGTAGCCAAATCAGTCAGCGTAGGTTCCAATTTTGTTATAGCTGGCAAGGCATCTCTCATTAAGGTATGGGAGCGTTGAATTGAAGGTCCAATGAGACGTAATAAAGTTTCAAAATTCTCGGGAGACATTCTTAAGCATAATTTGTATTCTAAAGGGTCTTCTACATAGAGATCGTTAAGAATTTGAGCTGGAGCCCCATATCTAGGTCTTCTTAAAAGCCATCTCCTTGTCCACACTTTTTTTTTCTTGTACAGTTCTTTATGAAATATATCCAAACATTAATCCATGAGAAGTTTTGAAATGTTTTTAATTACATATTTTCTTTAATAAGTTTGCGCGATCCATTTTATGATGGTTTCACTCATAAACTAAAGCGAAATACTAAAACGTATGTGAACGGTCACTGGAACAGCAACTGTCCTATCATAAAAAGGAGCCAGTTACTTGCTCCAGCAACTAGGCTGTTTACTAAACCCGCGTAAACAGGGCTTAATGCAGTGTAAACTTTTACCTGTCACAGTGACAGATGTGTTTATAAACAAATTGCAATCTGACATTCACCTACAGACTTAAGTTAAGATGTGAGTAGATTTTCTATCTTTCTTTCCAAGGCCTACCCTAAATAAGTTTTTTTTAACACACAATAAAACAACGGTCTAAGAATTGCATCGGGGCCCATCGAACAAGCCCAGTACTGAGCATCTACAGTATCACTGGCCATCCTCCACCAGACACAAGAAGAGACCAACAACTATTAAACTATGTTACTCGTACATCAATTTTGGCCAATAAAGGCCATTTAAACTACCAAATAACGGTCAATCCGCAATATCTAAATGCTTACAATAGAAAACCCAAATTTATTCTCCCCTTTTTAATGTCCGTGCAAAGAAATCCTTAGATGATAGCATCCACCAAACGTGAATCTTTATTCAAACCAACAGTTAAAAACCCTTTGAACAATTCCAACCCCCGACATATATTTGGGCCTAACCAAATTCCCTAAACACAACACACCTAGAACACAATATAAGACATTGTTAACTGAGATACTGTCACGATTTCCCGATTAACTTCCAATATACACAGACGGATCAAAAACAGATACCGGTATTGTGTGTGCAATTGTGTGTCCGAACTATTAAAAAACCTTTAAACTTAGCAACTACTCGTCAGTGTTTAGTGCAGAACTATACGCGACTAACAAGGCACTTGATTTTATAAAAACCAGTGACCAACTAAAGTTCGTGATACTCTCCGATTCTTTAAGTGCAGTGCTATCCCTGAAAGAATTATACTATAATAATCCATACGTACAAAAACTACACGATGTGCTGTTCGAGATACAAAACAAAAAAATATGTAAAATTCATCTGGATACCTTCACATATACAGTGTGTTTCACTTTACATGGAAGCACCCCTGTATTTTCTTTGTTTTTGTATGAATCGATTTAAATTTTTTACCAGTTGTACAACTCACCAAGAGGCATCTATTCATGTCCTTGAGCGCAAATGACGTTACTAGCCTGGCCTACTACGATGAAGAACATGGGTCGTATTGTCAATATTTTACAGCGCGTTAAAGTTACAGCAAAAAGTTATAAAGAAAAGTTGTTTAGAATCAAAAGGGTACCCCAGATACCGATTTTCGTTTAATAATTCGAATTTTTAATTTTTATCCATAAATTTGTCAAAGTCCCAAATTTCAACTTTTAATTTTGGTATCAAATGGTGCCATGGAGAAACAACATTTTTATTATTGTTGCAAACGTCATTAGCTTTTAATAATGGCTGAATTACGTTTAACTGTAGCTGAGAAAGTAGAAATAATTAGAATTACTGGTAAAAATGCAAGATCCAATAGAGAAGTAGATAGAATATTTAATGGAAGGCATCCAGGGCGTGCACCTATTTATCCTGACACAAATTAAAAAGTTGATTAATTTTTTAAACAGTTCCAGGTTAAATAGGTGCACGCCCTGGATGCCTTCCATTAAATATTCTAGCTACTTTTCGATTGAATCTTGCATTTTCGCCAGTAATTCTAATTATTTCTACTTTCTCAGCTACAGTTAAATGTAATTCAACCATTATTAATAGCTAATGACGTTTGCAACAATAATACAAATGCTGTTTCTCCATGGCACCATTTGATACCAAATTAAAAGTTGAAATTTGGGATAAAAATTAAAAATTTGAATTATTAAACAAAAATCGGTATCTAAAGTATTCTTTTGATTCTAAACAACTGATTCTTAATAACTTTTTGCTGTAACTCTAACGGGATGCAAAATATTGACAATACGACTCATGTTCTTCATCGTAGTAGGCCAGGCTAATAACGTCAGTTGCGCTTAAGGACATGAATAGATGCCTCTTGGTGAGTTGTACAACTGGTAAAAAATTCAAATCGATTCATACAAAAACAAATAAAATACAGGGGTGCTTCCATGTAAAGTGAAACACACTGTAGGTAGGTACGCATAATTGAGAATCACATGGCAGATACCCAGATACAAAAGCTAAATAAGCTACCACAAACATATAACTTGATAATCCGACAGTTAGTGCCCCAGATATCAAACGCCTAAATAAACACAATCTTCTACTTAAATAAATGGAACAACTACTGGATGTCGCGAACGGATAATAAACTCCGGGTGATTAAAAACACCACCCAGGCCTGGTCCTCCCCATCCCTAAAACCGAAAGCCGAAAACTAGAAGTGGGTCTATCAAGATTGAAGATAGGACACACGAGAATTACTCACGACTACCTTTTACAACGTGATGACCACCCCGTTTGTGACGTTTGTCAAACCAACCTAACTGTTTCACATATTATCCTATATTGTACCAAATATCCAAGAGCAAGAAATGCAGTTCAACTTAGCGAAGAGTTAAAATCAATATTGGGAATAGATAATAATGAAATAGAAAAACTGATCGTATTCATAAAATCAACTAACATAAGAAATAGGCTGTACACTTTATTTAGTGCCAAAGATCTTAGTTGTTGAGGCACTATAAAACTAAATTTAAAAAAACAATGAAATTACGTATTTTGGGATTTTTTATAGTGGTACGAATATGGCGTCATAGATCAAATGATACTGAAATTTCGTGACAAGGACTACAGTGCCACCAAACACACAAAAATCCCGAGTAGGGGAGGGTGACGCTAATTTTGTTGGATAAAGTACACTCCATAGAAAAATTATAAACACTCGTAAACCGGGCTATCTAAACTTTTATTTTAAAAATCATCGAAATTATTTTACAATAACAGTATTGAAGTTACTAAACCACTACTTATTAAGCAAATTTATTGTTATGCAAATAATAGTAAATAGAACAACCGAGAATGAAATGCATATTTTTAGAATAATAAAATACAAAAATACTAAGAGATTATACAAAATAAATATTATATTAGATTGCCTAATTATCAATTATCCTGAAGGTTAATTCAAAATACTACGATATATTTAAATAAAGCAAAACAATATTAAGATCACTTTGGTAAACACCTGGTTCATCATCTGACTCCCAGCATTTTTCTACTCCGTAATTTGGTTTAGTTGATTGGATTGTAATAATTTAAATAAATGACTTTTATCTCATATGCGTCGAGTCTCTACATCCTACCAAGTATGATTTTGATTTATAATAAATTATACGAAATATATTTGCTATCAAATCAATTATCGTGGTATTATTTTTAATAATTTAAAAGTAAACACTTTGTGTAATGGTGCTTTAACTAACGGGATAGCTACCAATTTAAATATGGCGTTCCAACCTCACAATTAAAAAAAACAAGTTTGTTATACTCGACAATTATCTGTGATTACCTAATTAAAGCGTTACCTAGTTGATAACAATTGCCGTAAGTAAATACACGCCACAAACAAAACAGACTCAAAGGACGCTTGTGAAGTTTTCTGACCTTTGTTGCTTTTTAAATCGAAATTAAGGCGTAAACAGCCGAACCGAAAGAAATTAATAGTCACAAAAAGGTTTGCTATGTGCATGTAAATGAAGCGTAGATTTCAATAAAGCTAGTCAGTGAAATTCGTGAGGAATCTTAAAAGGTAAAGAAAACTAGAACAAAATAACAGTACATTGCAAAAGAGCAATCTGAGAAAGCAGGCAGGTGGACATGAAAAAACAACTTGAAAAGCTCTATAAATAATCAGTGCATTTAACGTTAGTGAAAAAGCAGAGCAAGTAATAAAACGCGTTTGTGTGTGGGGCGCAAGGGAACGATTTAAATATAAGAAAAAGATAATATTTTAGTTTGTAAGAAATTTGAAAATTAAAAATTATGTTATCAAACTTATTTCCATTATGTATTAAAATTCTTAAAAACTTATTTCCGTTAGCATTGTAACTAAGCAACATAGATTCTAATTTGTTTTAATAAGGAAGAAAACAAATAAAATTTTAATTGGCTTGACATTGTGAAATTTGTGCTCCACCTTAAATTGCAATTTTTACATAATAAACGAGCATTTTATAAGATAAAAAGTATACCATTTTATTCTGCACGTATCAAAGTTTGTGTGATAGTGTTTGTGAAAGTTTCCGCCACATAAAGATAAAAATTTCTTTAAGTGCCTCTCTGAGAACTTCGGCATTCGTTCCAGTTCGGGTTTCCGATATTTGATTCCGGCCAAAATAAGATTCCAGAGCCACTGGTCTGTACTGCAATACGTCGATCAGGACTGCAGGAGTGTCACCGACAGCATCAACAGCGAGGTTAGCCGTTCCAGAGGCAGGAACACAGGGGCCATCTCCGAGCAGCTTCGGAGCCGCCAAATTGAGGTAGGAAAGTTTGCCTAAAATATAAGTGTGAACGGTTGGATTTCGAGGTGCATATGAGAGGAAGCCCTTACTAAAGAAGATACGAGCATGTCCAAGGCGACAGCGAAGGCGCAGTTGAAGTAATCAGGAAGCGTCCCTAAATTTTGAGGTTAGGCGAAGGCATTAGAGCTGCCCAAAACAAATGCTAGAAGTAGCGTCGCTTTTAACAATGAAGGGACGGTTTTGACGTCACGAAATAAGTACCTGCTAAAACAAAAGCTGTTAATTGTCGCAGAGCGCAAAGATTTGAATAATTACATACGAATTTTCATAAATTCACGAGCAGTTACTTCAAGCACCGCTGTTTGCACAACACAACCCATTTTGTGGGATTTTTTACAGTTTTTGTGAACCTTGAGCTACCGCTTTGAACTACTGGCTGTGTACAGTACCGTTTAAGATCAATTGTAAATTACAGTCGGCTTCTGAACTCACCCTGAGATTAATAGAGCTTGTGTTCTACTATGAGAGCTAGCGTTTTCTAATAAATTTCAGCTAAGTAAAATATAGACACGGGCATACCACCAAAACTGTTGAAACCTACCATTTTACCAACTTTCCAGCCCCTTCCGCCGAAACCAGACGCGGAAGGTCGTGCAACTTTTTGCCACATACTAAGAGGAGAGTACTGAACAGTTTGTCGTAGGGTAGAACTTTTTTTTATGTTTGGGTTTTGACAATTTTTGAGCTATCTTTACTGTACTATTAGGCTGAATTCTTGGAAATTTTTTGTTGGTAGATATTACTTGTTTTAGGGTTTGTATCGTTACGATTTTCTTACCGTATCTGCATTCGAGCATTAATTCATATCCGGAAATAATTTTTCGTTAATTCCATCAACGTCCCGCTCGGGCAAATTGGCGACTTTTTAGTCGAATCGTGTGTTTTATCGCAAGCGGCCGCCGATTCGGCTGCCGACTGGGCACCGACTCGTGTGTTTTATCGCAGGCGGCTGCCGACTCGGCCGCCGACTCGGAGTGAACCGCTTCGTGTGTTTTCAGCCTAGCAGCCGCCTGCGATATAAAACACAAGAGTCGGCGCCCAGTCGGCAGCTGATTCGATGGCCGCCTGCGATAAAACACACGAGTCGGCTAAAAAGTCGCCGCGATAAACATAACGATGACATGTTGCCAGTATTCCTATTGAAGACAATCGATTCGTTTACGTTTTATTTTACTTGCATAATCAACATTCTGCATGTCCCATATGGCTGGTCTTGCCTGGATTTCCATTATTAATTTTTCGGTTTCGATATTGGAACATAGTAAAATATTTTCATATATGACAAAGATATTTGACAACCGCGCCTGATACTGTGATACTCACCTCACCGCTTTGAAACCGCTTGTCGTGTGTACAGTCATAAGATAGCACAGACTTGAGGGTACGCTCGAAGCGATAAGAAAACCTCGCTCGGCACTTGTTCCGAATGAGCGTACGGTCGGCGTACGTTCGGCGTACGCTCGGCGTATGCGCGGCTTACGCGCTACATGACGCAGCGTGTGTTTTGCCCGCTTTAAATACATAGAATTATTTGCAGAGTCGGCTGCCGACTCGGCGTGAACCGCTTCGTGTGTTTTCAGCCTTAGTTCACATCCAATTAATTTGTCACTTTGACTTTTCACAGCTGTGAGTACAAAATTTATGTTATTGAGTAGATAGAAGTTTGTAAAGAACGCGTGCCTTATTACTTATTACAAATAATTCCCTTGAGAAAAACCTCCACTCGGCCTGGCAGCCTCGAGGGCTCAACTTTTCTTCCGTGGATTATTTGTAATATAACACACTTATGTCATAAATATCTATTTTTTTTTGTATAGGTTTTTATAACTTAAAATGAAGCAATACACGTGAAGATCCCTTTGATTATTTTGAAATCGCACAGGACATATTTCTGAAATTGTTGCCCTCATTTCCCCCGTATTTAGGGTGTATCTTTAAGGAATCATCAAACTGTGCAGGTGTATTCTAGGGATCTTAAAGAACCGGAGGACAGATTCATAAAGCTTTATTTTTCATTCTTGACTACTAGAATGCACTTAACAAGTTTGAGGAGACCTAAAAGACACACCTGGTATATCTATATTCACCTATCTTCACACTTCGTCGCATTATATTTTGCTATTCCTATATTGTCTAAATTCTGAAAAGCAACTACAGAAAAGTAGAAAAATTACGTCAACTACTTGAGAATGACTGAAACTATTTTCATTGGAGGAGTTCGCGCATATGACTTACAAGTATTTGAATATTTAGCGATTAGAACTTTTTTATGGATTTTTTATAATTATTGGTCGAAATATTCAAAGATAAAGAATGGCAAAGTTAACAAACTTATGTGCAAAATTCAAAAATAGTACTACTCCATAATATTGAAGAGGAATGCAAAAATAGGGCTGATCAACTAAGCATTTAAAAACTATTTCTAAAAGCAATCCTAGATTTAATAAATATAAGTAATGTGAACTTTTTTCTCGCTTTATTTAGTTGTTAGGTCATAACGTGACATTGATAACAAGAACTATGCTCATGATTACAAGCAAACTAGTGTTATTAATACTATATCAATTCCGAAAGCAGTTGTTGGCAGTGTGTCAGTTTGCTATCATTTGACAGTAACAAGCCTGTTGACCGAGTGTTCGTAAAAGTGGAACAGGTTTAGTATTATTAAATAAATACAATTGTAAGTTGGTATAACTAATAAAAGTGCAGCCTGCATACTTAATTATAATAGTCCAAGGTAATATATGCAACTAAAATAACAAGCAAGAATGGCCAGAAAAAAAAATTGCGAAACTTCGAATTGCGTCAGTGAAGCACTGGATACGGCCAGTATTAACGATGCATTTATGGATAGAGTGTAATAATGGGTTACTTGATTTAGATACTACAGAAATTTAATTGAGAATGTTACAGGAAAGTTGCACCCGGCAAATTACCTATAAAAGAATTTGCACCTAGAAACTCTATGCTGACAGATTTATGGGACAACAAGCACATCCGAACAATTTATCACATATTTTTAGCGATGTTAATTGGGCTTCTGATCAACACTGCCGCTTATGATTATTTATATAAAGGAAAGTATGTTGCTCTTAAATATTTTATTTATTTTAATATTATTATGATTAGGGTATGAAGAACAGTTATTTAATAATTTAAAATATTAATTATTTGTATAAAAATTCTTGTTAACTTATAATATTTGTTTAAATGTCACGGTCATAAAAGGGCAAATGTGAGTTCAAAACTATTGTAAATAAAGTTGATTTAAATAATTTCCAAAATATACATACAGTGACTAAACATTGATTATGCATAAAGAACAACACGTCTAATAATGTATTTGTATTTTATATCCACATATATTAAACCTGTATTTTTTATATTGGCAGTTATTGCCACCTTCTAAAGAGTACCTATATCTTAATCGTAACGTACTATACAGGATGATTCATAACTAAGTTAATTAAATTTAAGGGTAGTTAGAGGACATCAAACAGAATAACTTTGCATAATAAACTATACGTCAAACTGTTATAATAATGCAACAAAAATTCAAACGTTTAATTGCTTAAACTGATTAACGGTCATTGGAATTTCTATTAACGAAATTTTGCTCAGGTGGTTGGAATAAGACCGACTTTCGATAAACTACAAGAGCACCAAACAGTTGTTCGGGTATTTCAATTACATGTGGTGCAATACGTTACTGCACTGACATCTGATTTCGCCAGTGGTTCTCAAAAGTTTGCACCAAATCCAAATACAAATTATTTTCCGTAAGCAATTAATTTTTAGTGCAATGTAATTCTACTGAGGTGAGTATATACCCATTTAAATTAATGAACATACTTATGAATCTCCCTCTGTTAACATTAAAACACTTTAAATCTAGAACAAGTCGGTTTCAAATTATTTAAATTTTTATTATAGAGTGAGGCTAGGTTTCAGTTTAATAATCAAAGGATTTTTAAAGTTTCATCTGCTAATACTAATATGGATAGGCATGTTTTTATCGAGTTTCCTGGTGTATGCTGGCTTTAGATGTTGGGCGACCATTCGAATTCAAATACATTCTAAATGTAAGCATACTTTTAATATCGTTTTTCGTACACTAGCATTGAAAGAGCTACTTTGCCGTACAATTTATTAATCAGAAAGTTGCACTTTGCGGTATTCGTACGGCAAAGTAGTATTTTGCGGTATTCGTACGGCAAAGTAGCACTTTGCTGTACGTTTCCTTAGTTACAACACATATAAAACATTATGTACATAATAATATTACTCTACTTATTTGCTATATACGAGTATAAATTTAGTATTCCGTTTTGTATGCTAGTGTACGAAAAAATATTGTACGAAACTCGTATGAAAGTGGCTTCTCTATACTCGTCTCGAAATTCCGGACTCGGCCTAACGGCCTCTTCCGGAAACATCTCACTCGTACTGAAAAACTCCACTTTCTATACTTGTAACGTAAATTACTATTTTCCGTAGAAAATATTTGCATTTGTTTTTTAGCCCCAACTATGAAATATTGGGATAAACTACACTGCGCACTCTTCATAATGTATTATCCTGCATTTATGTATTTTTCTACTATGTCTATAATAGAAAACGAAATACCCTACGCAGCAGCACTAACCCTCTACTGTGAAGTAGTAAGTTGCTAAAATGTAAAAAGAATTCCATAATATATTTCTTATATTTGCAGACGAGGTTCATCATGAAAATGCACGCATTTGTACGAAGCAATTCTCCGAGGGTTTTGAAGTATAAACCTCACGCAGAAAAGCAAGTGCTTTGTCCGACCCTTTCGCAGTTTTTGTATTTCTCGTTCGTACCTACGTTGGTATATCGAGATAGCTACCCAAGGTAAAGTTTTTAACATAAGTAAGGCAAAATGAACAGGAGGTATCCTTCTTTGTGCTCGTAGAACAAAACAAATTCGGTGGAAGTATGTGGCTTTGTGCTTTATTGAAGTAATTGGGGCATTATTTTACCTAAGCTACCTGTTTGAGAGATTTCTTCTGGAAATGTTCGAAGATTACGGAGTGAAGCCCTATACCTGGCAAGATATTACAGTAATCATCCTAAGAAACGCAGCTGCTGGAATGCTGATTATGTTAGCAGGATTTTATTTAATCATGCATTCCTGGATGAATGGGTTTGCTGAGATGCTTAGGTTTGCCGATCGCATGTTTTACAAGGTAAGGATACTCCAAGATTTTACGGATAATTATGGATATATATTTTCGAACAAACATTTATTCTCACAGAAACAAATAGCAGCATGTAAGAATACTTGTATTATACTAAATATCTATCACTCGAAATAGTTGTTTATGTATTAGGGGAATTTTTGTTCCTCGGCGTGAATTACAGCACCAGGTGCGAAGCAATGAGAGATATAACACAATGAGGGTCACAAACACTAATTCCTAAAGTAAGAATTACACCTCACATTTAAACAGAAACTCAAAATACCTCAGCCAAATTGGATTACCACTGACGGAGCAAATCTGTTTAACATAGTAACTACTTGTAAAGGCCTCGTGCTATAACTCACATCGTAAACCAAAAACGCCTTATTTACGCTCTTGATGCATTAATAACTATAACGTTATGATTTCGGAGGCTTTCACGGCCATTGTCATTAAGTAACAAACGACTTCCGGGATTGGACCGTGTCATCATTGAGGTCGAAGAACTCAACGTTTCGCCCGCTTTCGTAAGGGGGCTTTATCAGGAGGAAAAGCAAAAAAGCACAGTAACGTCAGAGGCAAAACTCTTCTGAAGAGTTTCGTCTCTGGCGTGGTTTACATGTTGAGTTACCGTACTTTTCTATTCCTTCCCTTGCAAAAGAGTTTCGCCTCTGGCGTGGTTTACACGTTGAGTTACCGTGCTTTTTTGCTTGTCCTCCTGATGCAGCCCCTTACGAAAGTGGGCGAAACGTTGAGTTCTTCGACCTCAATGATGGCACGTTCCACTCCCGGAAGTCGTTTGTTACTATAACGTTAATTTCCATAATGACCATAAAACATGTTAGCCCCTGACAGAGCAAAATATTCACTTTAAGCTTAGTAGTTATTATTGCTTGATCGCACATATATTTTTTAAATTGGAAGTTTTTTATACTTGGATTTACTATATTTTGGTAGCATCAAATAATTTTGAAAAATGGTCACTGATGTGAGAACTTTTTTACTTCTTAGATTTAGAATATTAATTTTCATGCAACACGATAACGTTTTTTAAATTGGCTCAATTATTATGAATTAAAAAAAATAATTTTTCAGGACTGGTGGACATCGTCCACATATGACAGGTATTACCGAACCTGGAATGTGATAGTGCATGACTGGCTGTACACCTACATTTACAAAGATTTCTACGAATTTGTTTTGCCAAAAAACAAACTTGCAGCCAAGTATATGGTATTTTTCATGTCTGCGTTGTTCCATGAGTACATATTGGGATTTACGTTTAGATTTTGCCTTCCCATACTGTTTCTTCAGTTTTTCGGCTTGGGTGTAATCTTTAGCTTCTTAAAAATGAAAACTCACCTTATCGGAAATGTTTTCTTATGGTACAGCAGCGCACTTGGGATGAGCATAAACACCAGCGCATTTGCTATGGAATATTTTTCCAGAACCAACTGTCCCATAGAAGATGAGTCGTTCGCCAGCTATTTTATACCTAGAATGTTCAGTTGTGGTAATAGGGAATAAATTTTTATTAGTGTTGCGATTTATATAGTTCTAATAAATTATTGAATGTACATTTCACAAATAAATAGCTCCATGTTTTATTTCTTTTAGGAACTACAATTGAAAATTACCCTTTATTGACATGTAACACTTTACCTGCTGGATGTAATCTTTCGAATATTGATAACTATTTATATACAGAGAAAATATAAAAGAATCATCTTACCTATTGTTAAAATAGCACTTTAGTTAATTAGTAATAACAATTGATTCCACCAACAAGTGCAATGCGACTGCTGTTTCATATAAGCGTACAATCAAGAATGAATTTTTCATCAGACGACTGCTAGCACTTCGGTGTTACCAGTCATTACTCATAACATAATAGTTACACAATATCACCGTAAGAACTGAACACGTAACTCTTTAATTCTGTTCAACCATAATAATATGTGACCGTTGATATATCCTATACTTGTAACATATTAGTACGTCCATTGATTTCTAGCACCATACTGGACATTATGGCACTAATAATTGTTTTGTATAAAAGATACCTCAAATACGCATGCTAAATAGCCGTGGCGTATAAGCGAAATGCAGGAAAATAATTTTGAAAAATATATAGATAAACAGCATCATCAGCGTTGTAGAGATATAAAAGGCAAAACCTCGGTTTCGGGCATTTAAAGCTGATTTTACAGCGACTTTGTAGGCACAAAGTCAATGGTTTAAGATCTATTAGCCACAGGCATATTCAGCAAATGTTAACGCAAACCTAAAAAAAATAATGAAGCCCTAATTTTTGGAACACATTTTCTTCGAAGCCGGACAACTCGGCGCCGCCATCTCGGCGCGGGGCCAGCTCGGCACCGGGACAACTCGGCGCGGAGCCATCTCGGCGCCAGCCAACTCGGCGCGAGGCCATCTCGGCGCCGAATTTAAATTCGCAAACCACAGTGTGCACTACGTAAGAAAATTATTATAAACAAATAATAAATAAAGGGATCGCCAAAAATCTGACATCAAATGAAAAAAAAATATTTAGAATTTCTTGGAAAATCAAACACTAACGACCAGAGGTAATTGCAAAGTGATTACAAATGGGCCAAACAAAAGTTGTCACATGACTTCCGTTATCAGTAAAATTTTACATTTTTTTAAAATAATTACGAAACATGCATTGAAATTTATTATGAAATAAAAAACTTTGTTAAAAATATTTGTTTTTCCATAGCAGTTTTTGTTAAAAGTAAAATTCTTTGATATGGGACCTAAACATAAAAGAAAATGTGAGAGGTCAAAGTTGGCAGAGGATTTTGAAATGTTGGTATAGGAGCCTAGATGTTGATTCTAAACAATTTTTCTTAATAACTTTTTGTCGTATTTTCTGCATAAAAGGCACGCTACTCTACAGTAAAATAGGTTTTTTGAAAACTTCAAGGGCATACTTGATTTTTCAAAACTGAAATGCTGTTCGAAATTCGCCTTTAACTAAGCACGGCTGAACCCTAAAAAATGAAAATTTAAAACGAGAATTTTTTACCTTTTACAAGAGTCGTTTTACCTATCCGGGGACACACTGTATACAGGGTGTCCGGAAAATACGTGTACAACGAAAGACAAGTTCATTGGCCCAAAGTATGATGATTTAACTCAACTTACCTATACAGGGTGTCAGGAAAGTCAACCGTGTCACTTCTGGAGATACTAGGGGGCGCTATATGGACTCGAAAAGTTGTAATCCATTTTTGGCTTAGAATCATAGTTTTCGTAAAAACGAATGTTGAAAATGAAAAAGAAAAAGTTGAGAACTGCTGTACTTTGCCTTAAATTGGAGGCTTGACGCAGTGTCTTGAGATAGGCTGGGAAAACAATTGTCAGATATACCCTCTACATACATAATTTATTAGCTTTTAGAACACTTTTAAAAGCAAGTGTGATAATTTTAAATCCAACAATGAAGACAAAATATCGACGTACTAACAGACCCAACAGCACCAGAACACCATACACAAAAAACATATCAGCATACTCCTGCACGGTGTATATTTTTACTACAAAAGTCAAACACGCAATTATTTATTACATTGACATTAAATGACAAAAAAGCATCAAAAACACAAAAATGCAGTAGGTACCATACAGCGGTTCACAAAATTTGCGGTAGCAATTTCAACAGTGAATTCTGAAGAAATTATGCTTTTAAGCCAAAATTGGATTAGGACTTTTCGACTCCATATAGCGTCCCCTAGCATCTCCAGATGTGCCACGGTTGACTTTCCTGACACCCTGTATACAAAGTTGCTTAGTTTAGCCGCTAGAGGTCTTCAAAAATGATTAGCTTTTTTAAAATTTTTCAAGGAAGTCGAAAAATCTTTGATAGATTTTATTCATGTTTTGGCAATGCTTTTGTATCAGTAAACTACAGCATTTTGTGGAATAAACTTTAATTTCGAAAATTACAGGGTGTTTAAAAACGTCACAATAAATTATCCATCCATATTTTTTTAACCACCTGTATAATCACTACCAATTTTTTTTGTGAATAGTTACTTTAATTTAGAAGCTATTTCCTCTCTTACAATATTTTAGTTGGGTGAACGCTTTAGCCACAAAAAATATTTTCTAAATTTCTAAAAGCCTAGTGTTAAAGCCCTGAACACACGGGATTCCGTTTCCCAGATTCGGTATGCGGGATACAGAATCTGAGTCTGTTCAGACACGGCGACTGAATCTCAGACGCGGGCCTTCAGTCACTTGCAGTGCCGTGCTGTTATGGACCTAGCATTTCTGTTCTTTGTTTCTGTCGAATTAGTCTAGAAGTGCTGTATTTAAAGTCAGGGATGGGGCTCTACAAAACTAATAAACTTTTCACTGTCAAATAATGTACGCTCTATGATCGTTGTATAGTAAGGAACGTGTTGCTTATTCGATTTAAATAGAAGTTGCAGAAAATCTGCTACGCCTATGATATGATATCATATGTTCTGGCTGGCAAAAGTAGGCGAGTCCAGGCCGTGGTACACGTGGACTCATATCATCTATATGCTCCAATGGTAAATCGGTATCCGAGATACATAATTTGTCGCCGGCGGCCGAAATGGAGAGATAAGGAAAATCGGCCGCCGGCAATGCTAGGTCCATAACAGCACGGCACTGCAAGTGACTGAAGGCCCGCGTCTGATATTCAGTCGCCGTGTCTGAACAGACTCAGATTCTGTATCCCGCATTCCGAATCTGGGATACGGAATCCCGTGTGTTCAGGGCCTAAGTAACCTCCTACGTGAACAGTTCGTTTACGGGCGGTGTGTGGTCAGTGATAAAAGCATTCGGTACGTGATAACGCGATTTAACGAATTTTTTAACTTGTGCCGGTTGATAAATAAAAATACACTAAAATAAAACATCTGCGGGGCCGCTCGGTGGGCCCAAAACTGATAAAATGAGTGTTACTCACTTAACTAATAATAACGATAATCCCAAAACTGTTGCAATGGAATGGCAAAAGAACTCACAAAAACGTGATAACTCCGAACTTTCACCTCAACCAGAACCCAGTAATAGTAAAAGATACCTTTTTGAAATAAACTCCCTCATCGCTTCTAACAAATATTACCAACTCAGTACGGATAACAGCGATAAATCTGCAGTGCAAAATGCCGCTGATTGTGATAACGATAAAGTGCTAAACCAAAGTGACCCGCTGCAAGCAACTGTAAGTAAAACTAAAATTCCACCAATTTTTCTCCACGAAGCCAACCATTATCAAAAAATTGTCAAAGATATAAAAGACACAGTAAAGAATGAATTTACAGTCATTACCAGGGGAACATCAATGAAAGTAAACTTAACTAGCATCGAAGACTTTCGTAAATTAACAAAATACTATTCCGACGAAAAAGTTAAATTTCACACATTTCAAAGCCCAGACTCTAATAATTTAAAGGTCATGATGAGAAACGTTCCAATTTCGCTCTCAGAACTCGAAATAACAGGTGAGCTCGTTAAACTTGGATATTCAGTTGAAAAAGTTGCCAGACTGTACAATAAAAACAAAAAACCGATACCCTTATGTTCCATCGAATTAACCAATAATAATAAATCCAAAGAAATATACGGACTAACGAAACTCTGTTACTGCATTATTTCGATTGAGCCTAGAAGAAAAGCAACCGATACACCCCAATGCAAAAATTGTGAGAGGTATGGGCATACCCGAAGTTAGAGCCCCGATGCGTCAAATGCACAGAAAATCATCTATATACGGAATGCAAAAAAGTCAAAGACGTAGATAAGCCCATGTGTGTAAATTGTGGAGGGGAGCATCCCGCTAATTATAAGGGATGCAGCTACTATACCAAACTTACACGTAGCTATACATTCGAGACACCTCAAAATCCGACCGCTACACAAGACAATAATTCACAACACAACCGTAGACAAAGATCATACCACAATTTCACATCTACTAATCGAACATACTCTGCTGTAACTCAAAATACACAAAGCCAAGCTAATAAAGATGAAAATATAGATGTGCTTAAACAAATTATTAATATCATAATTGAAGCTCTAGTACCACATTTAGATAAACTACAGCCCATAATTTCAACTTTAATTCCTGCTATACTTAACTATGGCACAAAGTAAAGGTAGGGACAACATATTACAAAACTTAAAGATACTTAACTGGAATGCCAATGGCATTAAAAACCAAAGATCGCTTCTCATATCATTTTTAGTTCAGTACAATGTGGATATCGCATGTATAACAGAGACTCACCTAATCGAACATGAAAAATTTACAATCCCAAATTATCAATTAATCAGAAACGATAGACCCGCTCCAATTGCTTCTGGCGGAGTTGCTATTTTATTTAAGAAAAACATCAACGCGCATATTTATGAAATGAGCGAATTACTAAACCTAGAAGCCGTAGCAATCCAGCTTAAGTTAAGCTGCGGAAATGTGGTTAATATCATATGCGCATACAAACAACCCAATCGCCAATTGTTGGAACGAGATATCGTAACTGTCTTTGGAGATCCCAAACCGACTCTAGTTATCGGAGATCTTAATAGTAAAAACCAAATCTGGGGATGTAAAACTTCACACTTTTTCGTCAATTCATGCTATACAAATAGTAGCACCTACCGACTTCACGTATCATCCATACAGAATGGATCATGCTCCGGATATCCTAGATATAGTACTTGTCAAAAATTTTAATAAACCTGTTTACTAAGAAGTGCTTACAGAAATGGACTCAGACCACTTACCGTTATTGATTGCATTTGAAGATAATCCGCAACCTCTCTCCATACTACCCAGACTAATTAATGGTATTGTAGATTGGGAAAAATTCCAGCAAAACCTCAACAGGGTACTAGAGTGTCCAAAAAATATGAACACACCTGAAGACGTAAATACAGCGGTGGATAAATACACTAAAAATATTACAGAGTCATTACGAGATGCTACCACTCCAAAATCAAAAAGGCCAGGTTCTTATGCACACCCACCTCAATACATATTACAGTTAATAAGAGAGAAGAATAGAACTCGCAAAATGTGGCAAAGAACAAGAAACCCAACTATGAAACAACAATTAAATCGCCTGATTCGCAACGTCAAGAACGAACTAGAAAGTCACAGAATAAGATCTTATCAAAGATATATAGAAGAACTTGAGCCACAAGATGCTACTCTGTGGAGAGCTACCCGAAGAATCCTAAACCATCCAAATCCAGTCTTCACATTAAAAATAGACAACATCAAATACTCGTCCGATAGCGAAAAAGCAAAAGCTTTTGCTGATTATTGGCAAAAAAAATTTACCACTCAACTAAATGACAGGCAGTTAGCTGAAGCTCAGCGATCACAAGAAGCAATCGAAGCTTATGTAAACGAAGCACCTTTACAAATAGACCCAACATCACCAACAGAACTTAAGAGATACATAAACAGTTTGAAGCTCAAAAAGTCCCCGGGGCACGACTTGATTCCAAATGTAGTATTAAAAAAATTGACCCGTAAAGCTGTAGCTCATTTGGCAACAATATTTAATGTATGTCTGAGAATAGGCTATTTTCCAACTTCGTGGAAGGAAGCTGTAATAATTCTAATCCACAAAGTGGGTAAAGACAAGTCTAATCCAGATAATTATAGACCAATAAGTCTCTTACCATCACTTGCAAAAATTTTAGAGAAGGTTATACAAAACAGATTAAACGAGCATCTAACAGAATATAAAGTAATTCCGCATTCTGTATTGTTTGAGGCTTTCGCGGTTACTCGAATTATGCTCCTCTATCGAGCGAGGATATGAGAATAAAGCACATACTATCATAGCATTCTTAGATATAAGCAAAGCTTTTGATTCCGTGTCGACAACAGGACTTATCTTCAAACTGGCACAAATTAATCTGCCCAAGTACCTTCTACTCATCATAAGTTCGTTTCTAGAATTGCGAGCTTTTAAAATACGTGTTGGAACGGAGCATTCTACGACAAGGCCTATAGAAGCAGGGGTACCACAAGGATCAATATTAGGCCAACTTTGTTTAACGTATACACATCTGACTTCCCAATCTTCGGAGATGAGTCAATAGCGATGTACGCAGATGACACTGCGGTGATTTCCCAACATCAAGACATTAATATAGCCAGAAACAACTTACAAGAAAAACTTAATATTATTAGCGCATGGTACGAAAAATGGTGTCTTCAACTAAATGCCAATAAGTGCGAGGCAAAACTTTTCACGCTAAGAAGACCTAATAACCCACCAAAATTAGTAATTAATCGCCAAGAGGTAGAATGGAACCCATCCGATCAGGCAGTAAAATATTTAGGAATTCACATGGACCGGAAATTAACATGGAAGATACATACTAACAAAAAACTAAATGAGGCTTATGTTCGACTTACAAAATTATATACAATTATAAACAGAAAATCAAGACTTAAGATAAAGTGTGGATGTTTAATATACTCATCGATACTGCGACCAATATTAACATATGGTGGCGTTGTATGGGGCGCTACATCAAAAACTAATTTAAAAAAAGTGCAAGTTTTTCAAAACAAAGTTCTGCGCATAATTACTAGTGCTCCGTGGTTTGTGAGAAACTCCCAAATTCACGATGAACTGAATATTCCAACAATTCACAGTTTTCTGAAACATCTGGAGAGGAATTTCCACAATAAACTGATCCAGTGTCCAGGCGCTACACATTACAACATTGGTAACAGATCCACTCACAAAAGACTAAAGCGTAAACTACCTCAAGATGTACTACTATCTTCACCTGAAACCAGCGATATGGACAATTAATCATAAATAGTTATGAGTTACGCAATACAACAAACAGTAAGATAAGTTAATTAAAAACATGTACATACCACTTTTAGATACTGAGGAGCTTTTGAGCCGTCCTCTATGTATTCCAGTTATGACACTATTGCAAAAAAGTTATGTATAGCGCACAAAGCGCTGAGCTAACTACAAGTTCAAATAAAAAAAGAGTACCTTAAATAAGGCATTTGCTTCAATATAGAGGCGAACGCTGTAACGCATGATCATAGCATAAACCCCGCTAAGTGACTTAACAAATCGCTGGCAGATGGAGTTTGCGTTCAGTTTCAATCTAAAAGGCGAAACCGTGAATATCAGATTTCGGCGCCGGCCAGGCGAACGTTATGCACGGGGAAGCCCCGCGCTTTGTTGCACGTTACATTTTGGGCGATGCAACTCAGCACTTCGAACAATAGATTCTTTATGCACCTGAGTGAGATGCCCAACGATGGAAAGTTTTACGCATGACGCAATGATAAAAATTAACGCTGCATCCAGCGCGTTCCCTCCCGAGAGAGTCCAAATTAAGCTTCGCTATCGCACGGACATGCAAGTTAACTTAAAAACAAAGAACAACCCCTTTAGTTCTTAGGGGCGTGCTGTACCCTCGGACTTGTGTGCAGTTACAAGTGCTTTTCATACCTTAAAGTTTCAAGTACCGGTGTGTACTTTTCCTCGCTCATGTTAGCGGATTTGCGACAGGAACGAACACAAAGCATCAATATACAGGGTGAGCAGTTGTGAGTTATCGTTTGGCTCCACCCTGCTACTTCTCCGAAGGATCTTACTGCCACAATTCCCCGAGTAAGCTGGTCAACCGTCCCTATCTGCCTATCAACCCCTGCCGCATCTAAGCTGTTATCGCAGCCCTCTTCTGTACGAGAGCATCGTCAGAGCGTTGAATCTCCAGGTCGAGATCTCCCGGCATCAGCACTTCAACAACCCATTTGCTTGGAGCTCTAGCGATGACGTAAGGTATTGTACTAGCATGTATAAACAGTGAATTGCGTATAATACAGTGGCGTGCGAAGCTCCGGAACTCTCAAGTTGTCGTATATGTTATCTGTGGGCCGTGGCCTAATTGCCCGGCCCGTTATTTACTTTCAAGCATTGCAAATATAAGCCTTCAGCGTAAGTTTATGGGAGCCTGGCTCCGGGAATGGTAGTGAGCCATTTGGCGAATTAAATAAGCGTATTCCGGGACCTTCTTCTTCGTCGTTTCTTCTTTATAGAAGAGTCGTGATCTCTTGACTTCGTTAGTTGTTTTGGTTTCCTATTCTATGAACTATTGTTCTCCATCTTTCTCTGTTTCTTGCTTTCCTTGCGGCTTGATGGACCATACTGTTGGTGGTGTTCTTGATTAGATCTGTCCATCTTCTCGGGGACCTCACACGAGGCCTGGTTCCTTCTACTTTTCTTTGTATTATTAATCTTTTTAGGCCTTCGTTGTTTTGTCGAGTAATGTGCCCGAAAAGTCTTAGTATTCGTTGTTTTACAATTTGTGACAGGCGCTGTGGTTCGTTGATTTCTTGCAGGATTGAGACATTGGTTCTTCGTGCTGTCCATGGTATTCGGAGCATCCTTCTCCAGGTCCACATTTCATAGGCGTCAATTTTTTTGATGTCTTCTGATTTTAGGGACCATGTCTCCGCCCCGTATAGCATAATCGGGAAGATGAGGGTTTTTATGAGTGTCTTTTTAGTGTTCATGGAGATGTCATTGTCTTTCCAGATTTTCTGCAAGTCACGTGTAGCTCTTCTTGCCATTTCACATCTTCTTCTAATTTCCAGGGAGCTGTTTCCTTCATTGGTTATGAGAGCTCCTAAGTATACGAACTGATTCACCACCTCACAACTTCTTATTTGCACAATGTCTGGTCTGTTATTGTTTGCGCGGTCGATGATCATGATTTTTGTTTTATTTTCGTTGATTTCTAGGCCATAGTTGTGACTTTCTTGTTCTAGTATGTGAAGAAGCTCTTCTAGTTCTTCTGCGTTATTTGCGAATAGAGCTGTATCATCCGCGTATCTTAGATTATTTATTTTATGTCCGCCGATAGTAAATCCTTTGTCCCAGTTCTCTAGGGTTTTCCGCATTATATACTCTCCAAATATATTGAACAGAATTGGGGACAGAATACATCCCTGCCGTACTCCTTTGTTTATCCTGCAGGGGTTTGAAAGTCGATCTTCTATCTGTATTACCGCTGTGCTTCCATAATAGAGGCGTTGGATTAGTCCTGTGAGATGGGGCGGCACTCCCATTTCTGCGAGTATTTTCCAGAGTTCGTTCCACTTTATGCTGTCGAAAGCTTTTTGATAGTCGACAAAGCAAATGTAGACTGGTTTGTTGAACTCTCGTGATTTTTCGATTATTTGCTTGATGTTTAGTATTTGTTCGCGTGCTCCTCTGCCCTTCACAAAGCCGGCCTGTTCCACTGGGATTTGCCATGATAAGTAAGGTTTTAGTCTTTCATTTATGATGCGTAAGAATATCTTGCTTGTATGGGTAAGGCAATAAGACGGTAGTTACTACATTTCTCTTTAGAGCCTTTCTTATGTATAGGTATGAATGTGGATTTTATCCAGTCATCAGGCCAAGTACCATCTTCCCAGACCTGTTCGACTGGATCTAGGAAATTTGTTCGCGAACATTTGTTCCCCGGAAATCTGTTCGCCGACATTTGTTCCCCGGGGAATTTATTCGCCCGGAAAGTTGTTCGCCAGGAAATTTTTTCGCCCTGCATTTCTACGCCGGAATTTTGTTCGCCGATATGTTTTAGCATGCAAGTTAGCAGTTAGGTAGAACGGACAAAAGTAAAAAAGACAACAAATGTAGTCAATTTATGTATAATTTATTTAAAAAACATAAACATAATACATGTAACTTAACTAATGGAACCAATGTCTGCATAATTCACGATAAATAAAAAACATAAACTAGATTATACATATAATTATTATGACTTAACAAAATAAATTTGAGTCTATTTACTTGAAACTTTATCTCTAAAAAAATAAAAATAAATGGTATAAACAATACAGAGCACTGTTAAAATCCTATAGTCCTACAGTCATAGACGGATCGATATTTGTAACAACGGATAAATTTAGGGCGCCAAAGAATATAAACAGAGATACAGAAAGTGAGGGCGGTTTAGAACCGACGACGGTAAGCGGATAACAAAACTGTGGCCGCTAGAAAGCCAATAAATGCTTGCACATAACTCGATATGTTGTTTTTTATTTTTGTCCGTTTTACCTAAGTAGGTAACTGCTAACTTGCATGCTAAAATATATCGGAGAACAAAATTCCGGCGTAGAAATGCAGGGCGAAAAAATTTCCTGGCGAACAACTTTCCGGGCGAAAAAATTCCCCGGGGAACAAATGTCGGCAAACAAATTTCCGGGGAACAAATGTTGGCGTACAAATTTCCGGATAGGTGTTCGACTAGCTTATGTATAATGTCGATTCCCGTTTCACCCATGGCTTGTATGGTTTCTGCAGTTATTCCGTCAGGGCCAGGGGATTTATTAGATTTTAGTTTCTTTATAGCTTGTTCTACTTCCTCTTTTAATATCGGAGGTTCCAATTCCGCGAATTCTACAATTTCCACCTTGGGTTCATTGTTGTTAAATAGTGTATCGCAGTATTTCCTCCATACTTCCATTATTTCGTTGATTTCTGTTATTTTGTTTCCATCCTCATTGTGAATAGTCCATGTACGAGGTGCATAGCGTCTGGTTATTTTCTTTACAGTTTGAAACAGGTCTTTGGTACTGTTTCTTTCAGCGTGAGTTTGTACCTCTTTACATATTTCTGTTAGATAGTCATTCTTATCTCGACGACACAGTCGTTGAATCGTGTGGTTTAGTTGTTTGTATTTATCTCTCAGTTCTACTGTGTTTATGCCTCTTGTTCTTAGTTGCCGTCTTTCTTCTATTTTGTCGAGAGTAGTGTCTTTCATCCAGTGTTTCTTTTTCGGTGTTCTTTGGTTTAGGTTTTGGTTGGTTTCTTTTGCAGTTTCCTCAATGGTGGTCTTGAGTGTTGTCCATAACGATTGTGCAGATTCTTCGTTTGACTGTATCTTTGGGTTCTTATTAATTTTCTGAGTAAGACGGCGTTGGAAATCATCTTCGTTTTCAATCGTCACTTTACGAGTGGCTGATTTCTTCGGAGGGGCTTTTAGTTTTGTTAGGAACCGGGCTGCCAGGAGTTTATGGTCACTGTTGCATTCTGCCCCAGGGTAAGTTTTGGTGTTTCTAATCGAGGTCCTCCATCTTGTTCTTATTATTATGTAATCTATTTGGTTTCGATGCTTGCCGTCTGGGGATTCCCATGTGTACAGGCGTCTTGGGTGGTGTTTATATATTGTGTTTGTTATGGTCAAGTTGTTTCCTGTACAGAAGTTTATTAACTTTTCTCCTCTGCTGTTCCGTTTACCTAGCCCGTGCTTTCCGGCTACCGTTCGATTGTGATCATCATTTCGAGTCTCTCCCACTTTAGCATTAAAGTCGCCTAGTATGATGACTAATTCTCTGTTAGGTATTTTTTGTAATTGTTCCGTCAGCATTCCATAGAATTCATCGCTGTCTTCTTCAGTAGATTCGCTAGTGGGGGCGTAGACTTGTATAATATTTATAAGGACGGGTTTTGCGTTCAGTTTTATAGTTATTATCCTGTCACTGACAGCGTTATATGATGTAACGTATTTTTTAAATTCTGGAGTAGTTATTACTGCTACCCCATGTTTGCTTTGATTTTCGTGTCCTGAGTAGAATATCATGTTTCCATTGCTGGTGTGGAAATGTCCACTCCCCTTCCAGTGGGTTTCTGATATGCCGGTTATTGCCATATTGTATTTCATTAGTTCGGTTTCTACAATTTGAGTTTTTCCAATTTGGAGCATGCCACGAACGTTCCATGTCCCAATGTTGAATAGTTCTCTTTGTAGTGTATTTTGTGTATCATTTCTAGATTCTCTCATTGCAATTCCCCCCGGAAATCCGATTGGGGAATTTATTTTACTTCCGGTATTTTTAGCACTGAGTGAAGCCATTTGATTTTCTTGGGGATTAAGTTGTCCGAGGTGGTTTCCCGTTGCCTTCCTCGGCGGATAGGATGTGATGGGATGCATTAGATTGTGGAAGGATGAGTAAGGTTAGGACATGGTTCTTCTCAAGGACCAGGAATTGGAAAAGAACCAAGACTCGCGTTGGCAGGGGCGTATCCCTGTAGTAAGCCTATCATATACCAGGGTCGTATAGAAATGCCTACCCGCTACCTTAACCTATTCCGGGACCTAGGTGACCATTATTTGCAGCGGATGTGCCACTCCCTTGGCCTTCAGCCCTTCTTGTGTTGTAGTTGTTTACTAACCCCAATTTGTAGCATTTGCTACCTGAACACTTGCCTTCGGGCCTGTAACTAGTATGGTAATAGATTACCCATTTTTAATTTACGTATTGCTTTTCATTTCAATTATCTGTGTATTATTGTGACTGTCAAGAATTGAGTTTCTAGCGGCGTTGTGTATGTATTCCTTTGTACAGGGCCTAAGCAACTGGAGAAAGGACACCAAAAAGGTAGGTGTAAAAGCCAGTGCCGTGGGAACACCCCTTGGAGTGCAACGCAACGTTACTGCGATTGGTTTTCGACTTTTGACCGGTCGTCAGTTATCTATTAATCTTAACATCCTTCAAAGGTCGTGGCGCCCCCTTAACTTTGTCTTAATAACCCAATATCGACACCCCGTCGTGGCATTTCGCCCCGAAACGCACCCTAAATCTGTGAACCCCCCTCGCGACTGAGTTCTGGCCGAAGCATTTGGGCTGTGGGGTACGCGCAGGGGCGAACACTGCTACGAGCATCCCATGGGGTCTTAATGAGCAATTTATCGTGTAACAGCCTAAGTGGCTCCCAACGCCGGGGCTTTGTTTTTTCCTTGTGTAGGTGTTGAAACCCAACGTATGATTTTATGCCTTGGTGAAAACAACAATAAGACCGTTTTCATTTGTTTTCCATATGTTTTTTCTTGTCACTTTGTTTCTTTTAGTGTCTTTTCTTATCCTTTGTGGGTTATCGTGCGTTTTTTTTTGTTTTCTTGCGTTTTCTATTTGTTTTTTCTTGTTCTTCATTGATTTCTATTTGTTTTTTCGTGTTTTCATTTGTTTCCTATTTGTCTTTTCTTGTTTTTTCTTTGTTTTCACTTGTTTTCTCTTGTTTTCCTTTGAGTAAGGACTTTCACTTTGGTGTTTCTTTATCTTTTCTTGTTTCTTTTCGATAATTTTCGGTTGCGGTCGTTTTGCCTTCCTGTGTTAAGAGTCCTATTAACTAAACATTGGTTATTGCACCCTTACGTATTGAAACCTTTCTGTTTTCCTTGACCTAATCATCAAAATGGTTTTGAAAATGCATATTGAACGTTTACTTCGAGCGGAAGCGAAGTATGAGTTGCGAATTAGAGGTCATGATGCCACCGGTACGGTGACCCTTTTGAGCTCTCGGTTACGTGACGTGTTAAAAGATGAGGGACGCATGGAAAAAGTAACGAGACCGGCGTACCCTTATACGTTTGAGGAGGATGTTGCAGCAGTAACATTTTTGACCGAGGAAATAGAAACAACAGTTCAAGCGTACTTAGCGGACCCGACCAAAGAATTGGCGGCGGCTATTGAAACAAAATTTTGTCACGGGTTAGGACGACTTACTAATTGTCCGGCAGTAACGGAAGAGGAAAAAGCTACAAAAGATACATTATTCGCCGCGTTGTCTCTTATGCGTTCCGGGTATGAGATTAAACAAATTAAACTCGTTTCGGCTGTAGCTGCGCTCGAGACAGACCCGGCACCTTCAAGTTTTGGCACCACGACTACCAGTAGTGCTACGCTAGCAACCTTTACGCCTACTGCCACCTCAATAACGACTACGTCATTAACTTCAGTAACGACAACCCCGAGTAAAGTCTCACTAACGCCGCGAACAATTTCATATAAAGCCACTCCTGTTTCGCGATGGAATTTACAATTTTCAGGCCACCAAAAAGGATTATCGGTGAATGCTTTCATCGAACGTGCTAATGAATTACGATTGGCTAGGAACCTTACCGAGGACGAATTATTTCCGCAAGCCATTGATTTATTTTCGGGTAACGCGCTACTGTGGTATCGAGCCAATAGAACAATACCTATCGATTGGCATGATTTAGTGCGACTTTTGCGATTAGAATTCCAGGAAACTGACTACGATGAGCGATTACTAGACGAAATTAGGCGTGGTACTCAAGGTTCGTCGGAGACTATGGGGATTTATATTGCCGTGTTGCGCACCATGTTTTCGCGTTTAACGGAAAGCGTACCGGAAGAAAAGCAGTTGCGAATTATGCTGCGTAATATTTCGCCGTTGTATCAGACTCAACTAGGACTAACGGATATTCGTTCCATCATTGATTAATTACACTTAGTGTAATTAATCAATGGTTCCATTAATGGATTACTACAGTACGGTCGAAAAATCGAGGAGCGTCGCTATGCGATTGAAACATACGTACCGCCGACTCGAAAGAAGACTGACCTTGAAACCGATTTAGCGTATGTGGAGACAACCTCTGTTGCCGAAACAACTGAATGTGTCGCCACCATTGAAGCACCTCGCGCTTCGACAAGTGAGAATAGTACTCGTAATCCGACACCGAAATTAACTCTTAAATGTTGGAACTGTGATGAGTCAGGCCATAGGGCCAGCGTATATCCGCATCCCCGCGGAAAGAAATTTTGTTATCGATTTGGTAAACCGGAAGTAACCGTCAATACGTGTCTACGCTGCTAGTCAGGATCTAAGAGAGCAACGTCGACGCGTATTTTTACTAACTCGACTAAATTCATAAAGCAGGCCATTGACAAACGTGAGACTCAATTCGTTAAGAATAAGATCATTTTGGATTATGTATTGGAGAGGTCTTTGGATGATCAGCGACTCTATGTAACAGTTAACATCATGGGCTTCAAAATGTTGGCTTTGCTAGATTCAGGTGCTAATTGCACAATTTTAGGAAATAACGGTTGGGAAGTGTTGCGAACCATGGGGTTGCGTTTGAATAGGAAGTTACGACCCGTGTGTTCAGTAGCAAACGGACAAACTGTGGAAAGTTTGGGAACTGTCCACTTGCCGATCCGATTAAATAACAAAATCATAACTATTGACGTTTTAATTGTCCCAGATGTACCGCATACTCTGATCTTAGGGATTGATTTTTGGAAATCCGTAGGTATCGTACCCGATGTGTTTCGTGGGGAATGGAAATTTTCCAAACCTAGTTTAGCTACCATTAGTACGCCTACCGGAACTTTGCAGTCAGACTTAGACTTGAGTAAAGAACAACAACTTCAATTAGAAACTCTGATTAGTCGGCATTTTTCGAATACCAAGACGGAACTTGGGTGTGCTAAATATATAGAACACAAATTTACGACTACGGCAGCACCAATTAAGCAAAGGTACTATCCACTTTCTCCCGCCATGCAAGGGCATATCGACAACGAACTAGATAAAATGCTTAAAGCAGGTGTTGTAGAGCGTTCACGATCAGCTTGGTCGAGCCCTATTTTTATATTTCTAGTGTCATGAACCTATTGTTTTTAGAATTGCTTGCTGGCCCTCTTCTGTGCAGCACGAGTATGGAAGTAGTGCGCTCCTGTGGTTTGTTATAAACATAATGCACAAGTCGCAGTTATACAGTGGGCCGAATATGTCATTTTACCCTAAAAACTGATAATCTGCTGACGTCAGTTGTCACAATAAAGCTGTCACTCATTAATTGCAACAATGTATTTTTTGTGGTCGTGAGAAAAATATCGTGCATAACTCGCTCGAAGGAGTGTCGTACGTTCGTGTTTTAAGTTATTCGGTTTCGCTACGCTTCGCCTCGTTTTTCAAATCTACTCACACGATATAGGTATGCATATTTCCCACCAATATGTGGTATATTTGGTTAGTTCCTTTTATTCTTAGAATAGTTAAGTACAGAGGGCCGAAAAAGTAACTTTACTCTCGCGAATGAAGTTTATTTGTTCGCCCAAGGGTGTAAACGTTCTTTCGTCTTGAGGTTTATGCGTAAATGTGCCTAAATTCAGTACTGAAGTGATTTACTCTAAATACACCATTGTGAACCACTTTGTGTGGTTCAACACAGGCCACTGGCCTATAATAATAATAATAATAATAACAAGAAGAAGAAGAAGAAGACACCCTCGTGAATATCTGCGCACTGAAGCTTGTAACTAGAAAACTATTAGGTGGCGCGACTAACATTTTTTATTTTCAAATGAGAAAAGCTTCAAATGCACTTTGTAATTTAATATAATCTGTTTAAAATTAAAT
Organism: Agriotes lineatus; assembly: GCA_940337035.1. Lineage (NCBI taxonomy): Eukaryota > Metazoa > Arthropoda > Insecta > Coleoptera > Elateridae > Agriotes > Agriotes lineatus. The sequence goes on along the minus strand of OW679196.1, from coordinate 17,346,530 downwards.
TGATTGATAACAATAACAGTATCTTGTTAAATATCCTCTTGCGTTCGCCCTTCAACCGCCGCGCCGTTGTAGTTCCATCAGCATACATCACCATGCAGTCAGCCTCCAGAAAACAAAAAATACAAACAGTAGCGGTCCCAGTATGAACCCTTGAGGAACCCCCATATTCATCATATAGAAATAAAGTATCCTGTCTCACCCTAACACACATTTTTTCTTTCCTTTTTATATGCCAAGCAAACGGCTGACCTCTTATTTCTAGACTACCTAATGGGTTTGTTTTTCTTAAATAAAAGTCAATACAGTTGAATGTACGGGGCATACCTATATAAAAATACTACCCCCACGACCTCACCACCTTCAGTGACCTTGCTAGAGACAATGTCCGTGAGACGATTGCCAACGGTCCCCGTCGATCTGCTCTTCATAAAACCGTGCAGCACTTCATTAAAAATATCCATTTGGGAAAAAATGCTTTAAGCCTGTGGGACATGACAACTTGAAATATCTTTGAGATCACATTTAGTAGTGATACAGGCGTATAATTAGATTTATGGGAGGACGAGGTTGTACTACAGGCGTAAACTTCAATTTCTGGAGAAATCCCTTGTTTCAAGGACAAATTAATAATATAGGCAAAAGGGTTAACAATACAAAGAGAAATGTGCTTTGACAGTTAAGCCAGAATACCATCAATATCCACACTATTTTTATTTTTAAGGATCTTTGTTATACTCATTATTTCATGCCTGTTAATAGGGCAACTTTAGTAAGTCACCTCCATCATAGGCGCCGGTTTTTCAAAATTGCTTTGGGTGCTCTGCCTTCCACCTCTCTCCTTCAATGGATACGTGGGAATGGATTTTATGTTCAATTATTTATCATGGAACCAAAATAAAGTTATAGGTACAACACAAAAGACGTAAAGACGAACAATATTTATTAGATATATATGAAAAATATAACAAAAATATAACAAAACCTTAACTAAACAAAACTTTGGTTTCTTGTTTCTAATATCACAAAAATAATAAAAATAACTTAAGAAAAAATGTAAAAGGAACAAAATCTCAGCCGGTTACATAAAAAACTTGTCGCCTTTGGCTGTTTTTAAAAATAAATATGGTGGCAACTTGCTCGTCATCAATCTCCCGAGCAAGATCTTTATAAAAGTTTAAAATAGCAATGTTATTCAAACGTGACTGTGTCATGGTAGTTCTCAGGTAAGTCTTTAGGCGTCTTAAGCCAGAAAAACCCCTTTCTGACGTACATGATGTTGATTCTGAAAATAATTCCTTTAGGTGGGTATTCTGATTGAAATACAATATTATTTCTGATACTGATTTCAAAGGATGATCTTTTGTAACATCAAAAAACATTTTTGTATGCAACTGTAATTTGTCGTGATCAAAATCTTCGAGGTAATATTTTCTGACTATATCGGTATCCTCTTCTTTTAACAAAAAAGTTTCTAATTCGATTACCCTTTTGATACCTTCCGTCTCAAAACGACTTTTATTACTTTGCATGCAGCTGTCTATAATATCAAAATATAAAGTTCTGTAGAAATCTTCCGGAGTGTTCGCAAAATATTGGTTCTTAAAACCACCTAGTTTTATGGGAACTTTCCTCTTCCTTGGTAGACCAGGCTCTTCTACTTCATATTTACATCTGTCTTCATAAATAGACCTCCAAAGGGTCGGAAATGATTTGCGGCGTTGTTCAAGAGACTTGATAAGGCTGCTTTTACTTTTCTGCTAAATTTTTTTAACCTTCTGAATGTTGGCGTTTACTTCTTCAATATTATCAAAGATATTTACTACAATTCTAAGTAAAAAGAAAAATTTATAAGATACCAACTTATCCAAATAATCACTTGCTTTGGCACCAGCTTCACTATTATCTTGACTTGGCTTTTCCATGAACTAGGTAATTTCTTTATAGTTCTCAAATATGGACTTTAATGAGACAACTCAAAGACACCACCTCGTAGGACAAAATAGTCTTAAGGACGATGCTCTAGAGTCTTCAGTATTCGTTTTAATATTTTTATAAATTTCAACCCTCATCGCCGAGTCTCTAATATAGTTTAAAGTATCTTTCGCAGTTGGTGAGAAGTCTCTTACTTTAGGCATTCCGTTAAGCGCATCTTCAACTACTACATTTAAGGAGTGTGTCATGCAATGAATGTATAGAGCTCGTGGTTCATCATTTAAGATTCGTTTTTGTAAACCAGTAGGTGCACCACTTACGTTCGCCGCGCCATCGTAGCACTGACCTATTAACAATTTATATTCGGTTTGAATCTTAGTAAAACGTCTTTCACCACTTTATACAGCGTTTGTGCGTCTGTGAATGGTGTTTCATACAGTCCTATAAAATATTTGTGTTTTTCTAAGTCCTCCGTTACTACTCGAAAACAAACTGAGAGTTGCTCTTTTTTAGATAGATCAGTGGTTTCATCCGCGACGATGGCAAACATATTATTTTTAATTTTATCTAGAATATTTTCTCGTACATTGTCGATTAAAATGTCCAGTATTTCGTTGATTACATCGTGTGATATCCACTTGTTGTGATTTCTATTTAGCCATACTTTAAGTGCAGTAGAATCTTCAGTTCGCAAACGTAACAGTTGAATAAAGTTAGACTAGTAACTAGTTAGTAACGTAACTACGGACGCAACGGTGTCGCCACTGTCGCCCGTGTCGGTGTAGTAGGACGACAGAGAGCAGAGAGCGGTTGATGTGATGATGTGTTGTGTGAGCATCATGCATGATTACATTGATTGCTATTACTATTACAATATAGTAGTATCATGATGTGTTTGTAGGAAGCGGCGGTTGCGTAAAACGAGCTTGCGATAGCCTCCACAACCAGAAAACAGAGTTTTGAAAACATCACAATAGTTTAAAACAATACATACACAACAAAATTGTTCTTCTGTTTGGGTGCTTGAGCACCCAGAGCCACCGCGGTTCCGGCGCCTATGACCTCCATCAGTACTATACATATACTGTTTATCCTTCTTTCTGCATGTTCGACTATTAACAATATTTCTAGACTTATTAACATAATTTTTAATAATATTATGGTAATTAGTTGTTTTTGCCTTCTGATTTACTTTTTTAAATCGTTCATTTTCATTATTATAATAATCTAGTACTAAATTTACAGCTTTTTCATGTCTATGCGTTGAAATTGCTATACATTCATGCTGTTTTGGTTTTTCTTTGTAATAATATAATTTTAAAGCGAAACGATCCCAAATCCGGGTAGATCTATTGAATTTTTGTTTATAGAAACTTTAATTTTGAAACAAAAATTGTGGTGACTGTTACCTGGTACACAAATTTTTGGAGATTTTTAGTACGGCCACATTTTAGAAATTTTACTCCCACTTTCTTTTGTAGGTTTTTGTCTCTCCTCAAAAAATATAAATAAATAAAGCAGGTTTTAGAAATAGGCGACACAGTTATTTTATTGTTTGTTATAAACTTTTATGTATTATTTATTCTAGTTTGCATTTCTTTAATACAAAACAATTTAGTTATGTTCTCTATTTATTATTTTGTTGACCCAATCCTTAATTAATATTTACTAGTATTTGTACCGGGTGATTAAGTTCCCTTTGAAATATTTGCTGTATGAATAGTATGTTAGTGGCACGTTATTTCGTTTAATACAAAACAAGATAATTCTTATCTAATCTACCCAAATATATAGTACAATATACAAGATATCAATAGTAATGTACATATATCCATATAAAAGAATCAGTCTTAAAAGTCCGCTTTGTATTCCTCATCCTCCTTGAACCAAATTCGATGCTCGTCCAGTTTTTCCATCCAATATTCAGTTAATTCCGCCAGGGTCCCAGCAGTGCCGCCATACTCTATAGGCAAAATGTCTTTAGAAACAAGCTCGTGCAGCGATTCATTTCCTGAAAAGTGCACTCTGACGCGCCCTTGCAGCTTCTGGGACATGAATCTCTTGAACACGTTCAAGACGACGTTGATGTACAGGGGAGCGTTGATAAACTCGAGCTGCTTGGGCCTGCAGTGGTAGTTTTGCCAAGCGTAAACCGCTTTTTTTATGACATGGGGTGGCAGCTGCCGCGCGTGGCCCAACGAGATGTTGGTCATGTCCAAAATGGCACTCACCCCGTAGATGGTGGCGTTCTCGAAGTGCTCCTTGACGGCCACGTCCAAAATCATCTTTGCCGCCTTGAAGACGTCATCCTGCTTGTGCGTGCGCGGGTCATGCGCGGCTGTTCTAACGATAACAACCAGCTGGTTCTGGTGGTAATTTTTAAGCGGCACAAACACGCCCAGCTGCACCAACTCGCGAATTTTCGGCAGACCGGGGTCCCTGTTGGTGAACCACTCGGGCCTGTCCCTTCTCATAATGTAGAAGTTGCGCATCTTTCCCTGAGTCCGCTCCAAGTCGAACTTGCAACTCCGCAGGAAGGCCAAAATCGAGTTTTCGTCGGTTTTTGCGTGTAGTCCTGGGTTTTCGCCGATCCATTCCCTCATTTTACGAACGCACTTTGCCCGATTTTCCTCGGTTTCGTTCAAATTTGCCTCGGCAAATTGCTTGGTTTCGTTGTTGGAATACAGATGCACCGCCATGGTCGCCTTCATTAAACTTCTGCGTCATTAGGTTAGAGATAATTGATTTTTGAGGGCAATCGAGTAACAATGATTAATATAATTACTAATAACGTTTGTTTGAAATGAGGTTTCTTGTTGTGTTGTACAATGTAACATGAATATGTATAAAGAACACATAAGCAACGAGCTTGCTGTTTAAGTACCTTTGTACTCGAAGTAATTGCCAAGATCATAACTGCTATCACTTTAAAGTAGCTATGCTAAACGAATAAATTGAGCATGACTTGCGATTAAACGTGAAAACTGCGTAAGAGATTAAGTAGCACTTGAACAAAACAATCTTTACCGTACCAGCTATAAATTTCTATTTTTAACCTCCGAAAGTTCAGAGTGGTGTTAATTCACTATCTCCTTTTTTAGTAAAGTTCGACTAGATAAGTAATAAGTAGTCTAGTCACTATTTCATTTTTGCTTGAAAGAGAACCGAAATTTGAAATTCCTTTCTTAGGCTGTGGGAAGGGTTCGGCAAAGCTTAACTTCAAGTTGTCGACCAAGATTTTCTATGTGGTATTTCCGCCATCTTGAAAAAGCACTGCGTTTGATTTTTTTGAGGCAACTTGTTGCTGTTAAAGCTATATGAAAATGAAATAGACCTATTTTTAGAATCGTTTGTGCCCTACAATTTATGTTGGGTTACATTTCAGCGTGTGAGCGATATTTGTCGAGATCGAATGCGAAAGGAAATTGAGAATGGTCAAGATTTTTTTTCGCACTTCTTCGTTTGTGTCCCGTTTCTCGTCCCATTTAGCGAAAAAGTAGGTATTATCAAACTTGTCAAGCTTGAAAATACCTGAAATTTTGTTTATTATAAATTGAAATTCGACTAAAATTACGACTCGTAGAGCGGATCAAAGTTGTCAAGTCGGTGCGTAATTTTGATTTCACTTCTCTTGCCGTGACGTAAATTACATAATATACCTATATTACATTATAAGAAAAATTATATTTTATAAAACAGGCAGTAAATAGTTTTGTATGACTGTATATTACTAAAATTTTCTAACTGTTTTAACAGTTGAAATGATAATTGTTAATATTTACAGTAAGATAAACTTTGACGGTTCTGTGTACAAAAGTGAAGTTAAGTTTTTGCAATTGGAAATATGTAGTTTTTGCATTTCAAAATACATAAAATAACACGTCATACCTTGTAAAAATCACATATGAACTTGAGGCTCAGAATGTAAGTCTACTTTGAATAACGTTTAGTGGTAAACAGGATTGATAAATATTTTAAAAATAGATTTTTATTGATTTAGATCGATTTTTACTTCCTTTTACAATAAAGGAAGTATTGGATTCACCCCAAAAATTCGAAATTGAGTTTTCAACAGATCTTCACGTTTCAGAGTCCCCTGATCCCAAAAAACATATTTTTTTTCATTGGTCTGTGTGTCTGTGTGTCTGTCTGTGTGTCTGTCTGTCTGTGAACAGAATATCTCAAAAACGAAAAGAGGTATGGGGTTGAAACTTCATATATAAGTTTTGTGTACTATGCAGATGCGACAGCAAGCTTTTGAAGAAAATCGCATAACCGGAAGTAGGTGTTTACTCTTGTGATTTTTCAGTTTTTTTCGATTTTTTCAAAAACGGCTCTAACGATTTTTTTAAAACTTTACATTTTTATTACATTTTTAATGTGCATTGATGTGAGATAAGCGATTTTCCAGTTGAATACTTCTAAAGTGGGTTTCTTTTGTTTTTTTTTTCTATTTTTTTTATTAACTCCTAATTTAAATAGAACACTCAGTATATTATTACATTTTTGAATTCAGCTTAAAATTCTAGAGAAAATTTGTCTCTTCAACTAACGCTCTATTTTGTACCGTTTTCGTAGAATTTGTAATTTTTTGAAAATTTTTGACAAATGCTTAAAAATAAAAATCAAATGTTTGGCTGATTATAAGATCACTGTAAAAGGAAGTTGTGTGAGTGTATCACACCAGATTTTTTAAATTTAAATCAAACATCTTTCTATTTTCGTATTTTTCTTCATTTATGTCAGTTTATGAAAATGCAAGTTCACTAATAAGTTAATTCATAGATGTAGGAGGTAACAGCGTTTTTCAGAATCAGTGTTGCCACCGCTTGTAAATTTAAATCCCTACGAAAGTAGGTATATATAATCTAATTTTTTCCTATATAGCAGAATGTATGGTTTTTTTTATATTTTACCTGTAACCTTTTAACTGACTGAAGATAAAAGAAATTAGAAGTTAAAATTTTTTTAGCATTCAGTAGTATCATACTTGCATTGTTACTGTTCATGGTGATTTTCTGTTGAAATAAAGCTTTGTCAATTAGCAATGTTTGACGGTTACTTTTTTTCTATTTTGTTTTTTTTTCAAATTTGGCAAAATATAAAAACTTTGACTTACATCACTAGATTTCAGTCACTATTTAATCGAGATTTAAATCAAATGATTTAAATCAGCTCAACCCTGGTAGTAAATTTGAAACTATCTTTTTGAGGTGTTGAGACGATCTAGAAAAGTTGAATTTAAGATTTCCTTTGCGCGATTTCTCCAATCTTGAAAAAGAGACGAGTTTACTTTTTTGCCGTAATTTGGTTCCCGTTAACGCCATATAAACATATCTGTTACAAATTAAAATTAGACTAAAATTGGGTCTTGTAGATTATTTACTCGTAATTAATTAATTGATCACTTATTCTTCTTAACATAGAATTTCGCCATAGACCGCGTAGTATTTGTGAATGAACACCCTCAATTCTCTGGCTTAATGTGCCTTGCACCTTGTGAACTCGAGCAAGGATTCACTCCATAGCCATGCTCTTTGGTGGTTGATGTTGTTTGAGTATCTTGAGAACAAGGATACTTAGGCAGAATTGGCCTTGTTGCTGTTTGTGCATCCATATTCACTAACGATTCGCAAGTCCTTGCAGCTTGCATCAGAGTGAAAGTCGCAATATGAACTGAAGGTCGGTATGGAGCTATTTATAGTTCTATGTGCCAGGCGCGTGCAGTGACGTAACGCTGATTTGTCGTTCGAGTGCAACGTAATTCGTAGGGCGTGGCCGTATGAAGCACAGTTGTTGTAATGCTTTAGATCCTGTATCACAGGAGTCCACTTTTACTAAGCTTAAAACTATGGCTTCACGTATCACTCGCGAGAAGTAGTGAGTAGTGAGGTATTCTGGCAAGTAGGTGTTCTGGCGTGCTCAAATTCTAACGTGTGGCCATTTGTAAACGTATGCTCAGCTACGGCTGATTTTCTGAGGCGTTTGTGTTTGCAATCGCCTTTATGTTCTTAAAGTCTTAGATCAACGGAACGACCAGTCTGTCCAATGTAACTCGATCCGCAATAACAAGGAACAACGATATACGCCAGCAGTTTTTAAACTTGGAATTTTGTCTTTTACGGATCTGAATCCGTTACCCAAAGTTTCCTTGCTCATTAACACAGTTTTGATGTTGCATCGTTTCAGGACACGTCATATATTATCAATCGAGCCTTTAACATAAGGTAGAAATGCTAATCGATTCTTTGGCGTTTTGTGTCATAGTCTTGTCTAGCACTTTTCGTATGGCGGTAGTTGTGTATCTGTCGCGAGGTCGCGGGTTCGATTTCCTTGGCCGGCTGCTCTGATTTAGGTTTTTAGGTGGTTTACCCGAGTCAACAGAGTACCTTCTCTGAGGCGAATGTCGGCTCAGTACTTCTCCCCCAGTTGGAGAAATTGAAATAACTCTGAACCTTTACCTTTACCTTGTGTATCCGTTCTTTTGTAAAGAGTCAAACAGATGTACTTTTTCTGTCTCTAGATTTTCTGCATTTGAGATACGAACGGCTCTTGTCGCCAAAGTCTGAAGAACTGTTGCTTTTTAAATTGGGTGATGGTGTGAGTTAGAATTTAGATATCTGTCCTTGTGTGTTTTCTCTCTGTAGACTGCATGTCTTAAACTATCACCTGACTTACATTTCACCGGGACGTCTAGAAACAGAATACTGCCATTTACCTCTACTTCCATTGTGAATTGTATGTTGGGATGTACAGAATTCAGGTGTCTTAGAAAAAGATTTAAAGTCTGGCGTCCGTGTGACCAGATGACAAAGGTATCATCTACTTATTTCAACCAGCAGGTCGGTTTTAGCTGCGTTTGTTCGAAAGCCTTGGTTTCAAATGCCTCCATATAAATATTACCGATAACATATGATAGCGGTGAACACATATTTTATTGTCCCAACTGAAGATCGGTAAAAGAAAAAATTCCAAGTTGAAAAACCGCTGGCGTATATCGCATTCCTTGTTCTTGCGTCTCGGGTTACATTGGATAGACTGATCGTTCCGTTGATCTAAGACTTCAAGAACATAAAGGCGATTGCAAACACAAACGCATAACAAAATTAGCCGCAGCTGAGCATACGTTTCCAAATAGGAACAACTTAGAATTTGAGCACCCCAGAGTACTTGCCAGAATACCTCACTACTTCCCGCGAGTGATACGTGAAGTCATAGAAATATAAAAGCATCCAAATAATATAAACAGGGAAGATGGTTTTAAGCTTAGTAAAAGTGGCCTCCTGTGATACACGATCTAAAGCATTACAACCACTGTACGTCATACGGCCACACCCCACGTACGTTGCACACGAACAACCAATCAGCGTTAAGTCACTCTGCCCGCATGGCACAGAGGACTATAAATAGCTCCACACCGACTGAAATGACCACCGAGCTCTGTAGAGTAGTGGTTATCACATCTGCTTAGCATTCGGGAAGTCGCGGGTTCGATTCCCCTGGCCCTCTGCTCTGATTCAGGTTTTTAGGTGGTTTTCCTGAGTCAACAGAGTACCTTCTCTGAGGCAAATGCCGGAGCAGTACTTCTCCACCTTTCCTGGCCTCTCTTCCATTCTCCACCCCTACTTTGTTTCACCGATCCTATAATTCCCGTTCTTGGCTGAAGAGGGACGGAAGGTCCCTATAGCAGCCCGCCCCCAGTTGGGGGAATTAAAATAACCCTGAACCTTTTTACGTTTTTATCCTGAAATGACCTTAACCTTTCTTTTTTTCCTTTTCCCTTCAGTTCTTAGTGCGACTTCCACTCTGATGATGCAAGCTGCAAGGTCTTGCGAAACGTTAGTGAATATGGATGCTCAAACAGCAACAAGGCCGAATCTGTCTAAAGCATCTTCGATCTCAAGGTTGTTGTTTGAGAATATAATTCATGTATCACGTGACGCAATTTCAACCAATGAGGGGCATGCAAATGCCTAGTTACACATTATCACAGCGGTAGCAATTTATTTTCGTAATTGTTTTTACGGGTGATCATAAATGGTTGTGATTTTTTTCTTAGGTTGGCACTGTTAATGTTGGTTACCCTGCTGTCATTTTTAAGTCCGTGTCAAATTCGACGTTAGCAGGTTAGGTTTTGTGTCAGTTTGTGTCAAAACTGACGGAAAATCTAACCTGCTAACCTCGAATTTGACATAGACTTAAAATTGATAGCAGGGTAACCAACATTAACAGTGCCAACCTAAGAACAAAAAGTAAATATTTGATATTTTGCATTTCATTCAATATATTCTCTTTCCAAATATAATTTATTCGTGTAATGATTAATGATCGATAATTTTTTACTCGTTAAAACCGAAACAGCAAATTTAACGAGTGCGTAGCACTCGTTAAATTTAGGTTCCGATTTTAACTCGGAAAAAAAAACCTTCGATACTAATCATTCCACTTGTTATATTACAACTGACAATAGATGACAGATGTAAATGACATTAAATTTAATTTTGACATGCTACAGCCCAAATCAATCAGCCTAAAACTATCTGTACCAGTTCATTGGTAGCAGAAAAAACTGGTACACATTTTGGAACAGCTTGTTTTTAGTTGGGTAATTACAGTTTTGCCTGTGATTATTTTTACATGACATTTCAATGTTTATGACAGTAACATTTAAAACTTCAAATGTCACAGTTATAAGCCATTCACGACCTTTTTGGGACAGAGTTGGCTATGATTTTTTCTTTTCATGTTGGACTAACTGATTCGATGATGTAGCGGATGCATTTTTTTTCTGTCAGTGTCTATTCGACATTTTCTTGCCATCACATTGCCAGATTTATTATTTTAATATTCGTAAGAAAATAACTGATTTATCAAATGTGTAAAAATAATTTTAATTTCCGTCAAAGGAAAAGTCAAAATGCCCAAAATAATTTTGTTACAACAAAAAATTTCCATTAAACGATGCTACTTCCAATTTAAAAAGGACAGACCAAATTTAAAAGAACACGAGTCGATGTGGACACTAGAGAATATCCGGCAACAATGTACCTATTCAGAAAATATAACCTTAAACTGAAAACAACCTAACCTAACACAAAAAGTGTCAATTTCCATGAGGGAGTTTAGTTGCAACAGAGGTTCTGCCAACAAAATTACTAGATGGTCATAGCCTCACCTGACCCAAAAAGATCGTGAACGGCTTATAGATGATTATCAGAAATCTATAATAAGCAATAGATTGCAAGAAGGGGTAAGTATAAGAAACATTCTAGATGAGATTGGCGTAAGTAAAAACAACAGTTATGCTCGCGAAGAAAAAGATTGAGCTATGGTATGATACGCCGAAATGTAGGCTCTGTGCTGCTAGACGATCAAATGCTGAGGCCAACTAGAGTTCCTATATGTACTAAGAGTTGAGCCATTGGATCCACAAATCAAGGACCATGTGATACAGCAAAGATATATTTCGGTTGTTTCGTTTGAAAGAAGTATGCATAAAGTTTAAAATTGGCAAAAAAATGGTACTCCATGGTTTGTGGATCCAAAACAAGTCACCCTACTATTACTGCTACAAATATCCCTGCATCCTGTTTTCAAGCATATCGCAGAATTAAAGAAAGCGAACTACGTAACCGTTCAACAGCTCGAAAAGTATTTCTTACTGAAGCAAACAAACATCAACGATTAGAATTTTCTCATGAATACCTCCATCAACACGATTTGTGAGATAACGTAGTTTTCTCAGATGAGAAAACATTATAATTGTATCATACTGGTAGTGTCAGAGTTTACAGACCCAGAGGAACCCGATACAATGAACAATATGTTTCATCGCAGCCAGTCACTTTTCTGTGAACGTCTGGAGATGCACTGGTTCGAGAGGTCCAGGCAGTGTTACCAGATGTCTGGTAATTACCAGAATCTACGGTAATTTAGGATGCACTATGGTAACTGGTAATGAGCTTCTGGTATTCAAGTAATCTACGGTAATTTTTCAGGAAATTCAAAAGATGTTTTATTTTGATTTATTGACAAAAATATTTAGCGACATCTTTGGCTGTAAAGAGAAAAGAATTTCTGTTTTGTTTATATCTCCGCGCGATGCACTTTTTAGTAGATGCAGCAAGCAGGCGAATCACCGGTAGGAGTAGGATGTAGGACGGAGTGGATTAACTAGGCTACAAGCTAGAACCTAGAACCCCCGAAGAGCCGATCGATGTAAACATTATTGTGAAAGGTAAATTACTTGTAACACAATTACAGCAATATGCTGATAGTGAAATAGACACTTTTTGGAATACTTTAAGGACATTTCAGGATGGAAATAATGTAGCTTTATGCAAGAATGTATCCGACTTTTGTTAAATGTCTTATGTATCCCTCACTCTAATGCAACATGTGAACGCATTTTTTCAAATGTTAACTTAATAAAAATCAAAACGCAACAAAAATAAAAACAGAGACCGCTAATAATCTTTTACCAACTTCACAATGTGTTAAAGAGGCAGAAAATTGCGTAAAATTTTTACCAAATGAAAAAATTATATCACTTATCCAAAATTAAAAAACACTGTACAAAAATAGTGAAAAAGATGATGCCGTATATGTTAATATTGATGATGATTCTATATGCGAACAAATTATTATTTGAAATAACACTATTTATACATAATATGAAGTTTTTGTATGCTTTGGGTGTCTGTAGATACACATTTTTAAATTTCTGGTAATTTTTTATAAATTCTGGTAATTTTATACTTATATTCTGGTAAACCCATTTTCACAATCTGGCAACACTGAGTCGAAGTTCCTGCATAGTTATAGAAGAGATGCTAAACGCCTAAGTGTACAGAAGGATATTGCAAGAAGTTATGCTGCTATTCGTTCGTCGCGAGTATAGCGAGAATTTCATTTTCCAACAGGTGAACTCAAACAAGTTTTCGCATTTTCAAATAAAAATTTATTAGTTGTAGGATTATTTCCTCCGTCCATCGTACTCGTATCGTTAACGAGTGGTTCGAAGAGAATCACCTCCGGGTACTAGATTGGCCATCCAAAAGTCCCGATATAAATCCAATTGAGAACGTCTGAGGGTTTGATGATATATGTATAGCCTACACATAAAATGTTCACCCTAACACATGAGACGAACTGCGACAAAAAATTACAGCAGCCTACATAAATCAAACAAGTAGAGACACTCACTGTCGGTTCCTTTGATGTCAAAATTCCGATTTAGATGACCTTGAACGACTTCTGAGGGAGGGGGGGGGGGTACTTTCCGATAGTACTAACAGATGGCGCCACTACTTTTAGCATATATGCGGAGCTGGTAATTGGTTCTGATTGGTGGAACTCTGTGCTGCCATCTGATAGTCAAGCTTAGAAATACCCCCCGAGTTACTGTCCCAGGCACTCTAGATAGGTTTCAACATGTGGCATGAGTGTCTACTTGTTTGATGTATGTACGCTGATTACAGAAGCGTGGAATCAAATAACTCCGGTGTACACAAGGAAGTTAGTCTTTTCAATGTCCCAACGACTACAAGAAATAATCGACTACAACGGTGTGGCGAGAAAATATTAAAATAATTTGTCTTTATGTTTTTATAAATATTTGGTTGACTTAATAAATTAGTTTTAAAAAAATGTCGAATATTGGATCATATCAGCTACTTCTGCATCAGTATACAAACAAAATTCGCATAGAAGCCTAATTCATGTACCTTAAATATCGGAAATATAATGGAATATTGATTCAGGTGCATTCAAAAATGTGAACCAGATTTATGTTTTGATATTTAGTGTCACTTCTATGTAAAAATTTAATATTTCACATTTCTTATTAAATGTGATAAAATAGTATAGGTACGCAAGGCGTTCGAAATGTGGTTTTACTGAACTCATATGGCCGTTTAAGTACTCCCTAATGCTTGTACTCAAACCAGCCATACGTGTCCAGCAAAACATGGCTTTTCTAAACTAATTGCATAATATACTTTTTTTTAACATCTAGGGACCTTGAAACGTTACGATCTGAATAAATCTCGAGAGGTGATTTTTTTACGATTGCAATACTTTCTTCGTCTTTTAGATGAGGGAAGTAAAAATGACAATGGTGATCTATATAATACAGTATTTTTTCATTTTATCTAAGGTTTAGATGGTAGAGCAGATAAGTGTTTGGCCTTATCTGAATCTCGCCTTGTGGTTGAACACTATATATACAACTATTTATATTTTTATGTTTATTGTTATTGCCGTTAACAATATACTCAAATATATTATTATATTTCATTATGCAGTGAACAATTTAACAGCAAGTTTTTAATCTTCATATGAAATACAAATATGCCTTTAGAAATAGCAGAAAACAACAGTCAGCAATAGACTATGTAATCACAAATAGAACATTTCACCCCAGTCAAACACTTGAAGTAAAATCACTGACCTTAGCTGCTATAAGAAGCGATCACAGTTTAGTGTCACGTAAGATCAGATTCAAAATGCCTGCAGAAAAGAAAGTAAAATCCTTACTGTTGACAAATTTAACAATGAATCTTTCATGAATGAAAACAGAAATGCTTTACAAAAACCGTCTAAAAAAATGCGACAAAGTACACAATCATACTAGACAACAATCGAGGAACAATGAAAAGTATTGGAGATAAATATCTTAAACGCAACTCAAGAAGTAATAGAACTTAGGAAAACAGACATACACCATTAAAACGTAAAACCATGGATTACTCCAAAAGTGAAAGAAAACGTATGGAAATTTTTTGAAAGATAAATCTCCTGAAAATTGGAATTTTTACATTCAATAGAGGAATATACAAAATATAAAAATAAGGGAGATAGAACAAAATTATATAAAAATGAATTTGAGCATGAGAACAAAAGAAAATTTGGGCTACGTTAAGAAATAATAAAATGAAAATTAAACCACTCAACAAATAAAATACATCTAGTAAAATGGTATTAAGCTCACAACTTGGCTCTGTTTGCAGTGCAAAATATTTAACCAAGTCAATAAAGCACAGAATATTTTATATAATTGCAATTTTAAACAGTAATAAAAGTATTAAATGCATTGGTAATGAGCTAATGAGTTCCAAAAAACAGTAATTAGTCGGATAAAGGCATGCAAAACAAAGCATATTTCAGAGGGTTTGAATTTGGCTTTTGAATAAAGTAATATAATTAAAATGATAGGTTTGTGCACATGTAAAGCCAGACCAAACGAAAGTAATTGCACAAAAAGTTGTTATGTGCATATAAATGAGCGTAGTTATCAATAAAAGCAAAGGACAGTGAAAATTGTGAGCAATCTGACGGCTAGATGAACATAAGGATAATATAGAAAATTGCAAAGAGCAATCCTGAAAGTAGGCAACAGCAGAGAAACAAGCGACGTGAAAATGATGGACTCGGATATCAGTGTATTAAAAACAAAGTGCAAAAGAGCAGAGCAGTGACATTAAAAAAAAGATTTGTGAGTGCAACGCTAAAGAATACTAGTTATAAGCAAAAGACAATATTTAGTTTTAAGAAAATGTTAGATTTGTAATTTATGTAATCAAACTTTCTTCTATTTGTAGTTAATATTATCAAAACTAATTTCCAATTACTAGTAGAACACCGTATCTTAGCAACCCAATGCATTTTTGTTATTAACGAGAGAACAATTGAAAATAGAAATTAATGTAGTTTGTCGAATTTGTGCTCCATATTTAACTACTGTTTTATGATAATAAATGTGTTTTACGATCTTCGACTACGATCAAAATTAACATCGGAACCCAGAGGTAAGCTATCAAGGACGTCAGCGGGTCTGCAAGAACGTCGCTTTCAACATCTGCACCTAGAGAAGCGACTCCAGCGGCAGAAAACCAGGAGCGTCATCTGCGACCAGCATCGAGGCTAATTTAAAAAAAGGTAGAAGTGCCTGCAATGTGAGTGTCAGCGTTCGGGAAAATTACTTAATTACGAGACTGAACCTTGCCGAAGAGGCCTAGCGCTTTTCCAAGAGTTCAATTACGTCGTGGTTTTCAAAAATCGAACGGCGTTATCCGGTTTTGCAAAACTGACGAAGTTCCAAGCATCATAAACAAATGAAAGTTGACGTGAGTTCTACGTCATCCTGAGAATAACGAAGGCGAGGGTCTACGTTATCCTAATAACGAAGGAAATGTTTATTTAATTGTTGCCAAGCGGGAATATTCGAATTATTTACTGGACGCTTTCTCACATTATTTCACGATTTTAAACGTCCAAATACACGCTGTACGCACAAACCATTTGGTGTTCATCTGTCAATTTGCGTGTATCTACTAAGAACGAGCAAATGAGCTACGTTGAGACAAATAACCTAAAATTTAAGAATATAGTGAATTTCAGAACTCAACCTGAGATAAGCAGTTTTTGTGTTCGCCGAGAGCTAGCTTAATAAATATTGTAGTTGGATAAAATAAAAACCAATACCATTCATTTTAACCAGCCTTAAATTAATGACAGGCAAAAAGTGAGCACAGTATAAAAATATAATCTGAGAATTGTGTGTATTGGATTTACCCTAAATTTTAACTTATATTAATTTCGTACCCAAAATAAGTAAACTAATTACAACATTGCATCGCACTAGATGCATAATGTACATAAGTATTTAAAAAAAAAACTATGTAGACAACTAGATGAGGACTCACCGACAGTATGTATGTATTACCTACATAAGATGCGCCCTCAAAACAGTAAGTGACTCATACACATATTTTTGAAAGGGAAAAAGGCTTCATCGAGTCTATTTCTTTGACGATCAACAATTATTCTTAGTTTTTATAAGGAGTCTCATAGTTTAAGAAGAAATTTGTCATTAAAATACAGTAATTTAATTATCGGCAAGTATCAAAATCTCTCTTCATGAGCCGACTGAAAATAAGAGTGCTTATAAATTCATCAGATCACCAGTAAGAGTATACTTTGTTTTTTTTTACAAGTGGCATCAACAGTGAAACTGCAAAGAAGCAGTACAGCTCCTTATATTCTACTAGTTGCCATCTTTTTGTACAGGAACTTTCAGGATGCTCCTGTCTATTTAGATAGCTATTAGTTCCATTATTTCTTGAGTGAAAAAAAAACAAAATATTTCAGGGCTGCATTATTATAGCCCGGAAGCCAGTGACAGATTTTTGCGACCAAATTCCTCTCAGTCGATAATTCGTATAATGCTTCATTTAGTTGCTCTATGAAGCGTTGTGAACGTCAGCTGCGGGACCATGGTCGGGATAGGCGATAGCAGCCACCCACGCACGTATAAAAAAAATTATTTTCAGTGATTTCCTCCCGGCTGAAAATTTGTTAAATAATAGCTTACATATCACTTATAGTAATAAAAGAATGTCAGCTGGCTGCTGATGTCGGATTATACGTCAGCTGCTTGTATAAACGTGTAAAAATACAAAGAATATTTGTTTTGATAAAAATAAAGTCAGCTGGCTGTATGTCGACGGGAAAGTCGTCAGCTGATGCAGTTAAAGGTGTAGCGCGGAAGCCACGTCTGACGGCCGCTCACCTATTTAAATGCATCAGCTGACGAGGTTTCCTGCGCCATTCAGCCAGCTGAATTTTTTTATTACTATAAGTGATATGTAAGCTATTATTTAACAAATTTTCAGCCGGGAGGAAATCACTGAAAATAATTTTTTTTTACGTGCGTGGATGGCTGCTATCGCCTATCCCGACCATGGTCCCGCAGCTGACGATCACTGCGCTTCACGGCACAACTAAATGAAGCGATTCTCAAATTATCGACCGGGAGGAAATAACTGACAAAAATATGTCGCTGGCTCCCGGGCTATTAGGGTTACCTTCAATTTTACAGCCACAGTTTGTGTAGTCAAATTAGTCAAATTTGGGTCATAAGCCTTTGCTGTACATGCAAAATCGCTTTTAGCTGAAGCTGCTGTTTCTGTCACATCTTCAGCTTCCCAATTGCCTTTGTCAGAATCCTCGATATTTACGAATTCAGTTCTGTCCGACAGAAAATCTTCAATGCTTTCTATAGTATCAGTTACAGCGGCATCTCTGTCATATATACCGGACCACCCATCATCACCGTCATTGTTTTCAAGCAGATCTTCGTATTCACTATCACTCTTTGCTAATAAT
Source organism: Agriotes lineatus (assembly GCA_940337035.1). Lineage (NCBI taxonomy): Eukaryota > Metazoa > Arthropoda > Insecta > Coleoptera > Elateridae > Agriotes > Agriotes lineatus. Next base: position 17,328,431 of record OW679196.1, on the reverse strand, counting down.
ACTTTAAATATTTAAGTTGTCGCGACATCCTTATTTTTATTTAAAACACCAAAACAAACATAACGTACGAGTAGCCGCTTGCAGATGCATGCAAACAAAGGAATACCTGCGATTACATCATAAGGTCCCGGGTGATGTAGCTTTAACAAGCGTCCACGTTCGATCAGTAGAGTTAAGCAACGCTCTTTCTGGTCAGAACTTGGATGGGAGTTCCACGGCTGCTTCTCTTGGCTCATTGTGATACGGCTGTCACGGAAATAGTTGATCCCGGCTCTCATAACAACATCATAATAGTCATTAGTGGGGCTGGAAGTCCCCATAAATGCACAGCGACGCCTATAATTGGCCTAACGGCTGTTGGCTGAGTGCGAATTAAATAAATAAATAAATAAAATAAATAAGAAGCGGGGAGATTCTGCTGCGATGAATGATGTTTGCAACGGATTCGCATCTGATAAGATGAAGCGAGCAAGTTTACTCGCGTACATCAGTATGATCCTATTTGTATTAGCAATGCAAATAAACTCATCTGGAGCAGTTTACGGCATTGCGAACTTATTCGTCAGGAGCAGTGAAAGGGTTAATGCAGCATTCGTCGTGTGGAATTAGTTTCTGTTTTGTGCATGGTTTGTATGTCTAGAGCAGCGGTTCCCAATCTTTTTTGAGTGGCGACCCACATTTGGTTGTAGACACACTTTCGCGATCCACTTTTAGTATGTATATATACAGGGTGTCTGCGGATTGAGTTCACATAAGGTGTAAATGACAAAAAATGTTCGAGTTAGATGTTAATATTCTAGTAATCGCCCCTGCTTGTTCTCAAACCAAGATTTTGAGAAAATCAATCAAATTAATTAATATACAGGGTGTTTATAAGAATCGATTTTTAAAAGATGGCCAAGAGTAACTACCTTTATTAGAAGAGATAACAAAAAAAAGTATTAAGAAAAGTTGTTTCGAATTAATAGTGATGGTAGATTCAATTTTCAGACAAATCCGCCTAGTTTGATTTTTATTTTTTTTAAATTTTGTATATCAACATACCTTTTATTGTAGCTGTAGGAGGCACTACATTATTTTGTTAACATCTTAGTTTATGAACCAGTTAGAGTGCCTCCTACAGCCACGATAAAAAGTATGTTGGTATAAAAACCAAACATCATTTTAAAAAATCAAAGTACGCCGATTTGTCTGAAAATTGAAAGTCTGCTATTACTCTTAATTCTAAACAACTTTTCTTAATACTTTTTTTGTTATCTCTTCTAATAAAGGTAGTTTACTCTTGGCCATTTTTTTAAATCGATTAGAAAAACACCTTGTACAGGCCCGGATTAACGGGGGGGGGGGGGGGGGGGGCAAGTGGCCCGGGCCCTGGGCCACCCACCAAGAGTGGGCCTCCCACCAATATAGGAGAAAATATCACAAAACAGGAAAAACACATGTCTCTTTGCTGTGAACTGTTTATAATGATAGGGAACATTTAACAAAAATTTCCATACATTCTATCTTACTTCTCGAGCTTGATATGAAATGCAATACTCAAAATTTATATTTTAAATTAGTTAAAATTATTTAAAATCATAAAAAGTTATTGTACTGGTGAACTGGCCTGTTCTTCCAACAACATAGTAATGCACATTTAATTTAGTTACAATGGCTGATAATTTACTAATTTACACCAGTTATAATTATTCAGTAATATAATGTATTAAGGAAAAATGATTTTGCCAGTAAAAATGTTTTTTCCACGACAGGGGGTAGATGTCGGTTTCTATAGCATCAAAATTGTGACAGAAGTAAAACCACGACCTGCTGAATTGTTTGACAAACGTCGTCACACAATTCAGCAGGCCGTGACTAAACATTTACTCCCTAGAGACTAAATAAAACAAAAATTTCCCTAGGGAGTTTTCATTATGACTGACACAACAATTATGTCAAATTCGAGGTTATCAGGTTAGGTTTTGCGTCAGTTTTGACACAAACTGACGCAAAATCTAACCCGCTAACCTCGAATTTGACATAATTGTGAGCTCTTGTCATAATGACTTACAGTGTCACCAACTTTGAAATTTACATAGGCTACTAATTTTAAAATAATTGTTAACTAAAATGTCAATAAATGACGCCCTCGAGTCAGAAATTGTACCTCAGCAAAATAACGCATTTCTCTCCCTCATTGCATAATCTACTATTACGAAAGTATTTTGTTTTGCCAATGGCACAAAACAAACTAAGTTGATCAAATTCCTGAGCCGAAGGCGAGGGAATTTGTTAAAGTTAGTTTGTCGAGGGGCATTGTCAAAAAACAACAAATGTTGAGTAAAACATTTTCCAAGCAAAATCATGAGCCCGAAATAAATTTTGTGGACTATTTCTCAAGTATCGGTTCATTTTGACATTTATACTGATGCACAATGACAGTTCTCATTTAGATGACTTGGATGTTACATTTATTGATGAACTGTGTCAGTTTGTAACATTTGCCAATATATTCACAGACGAGGAGCCAAAAGATATCAGCACTGAACTTTTTATGTACAAGCTTATCATGAAAAGGGGTGTGCAGGACACTTTCCAAAACATTGAGATAGCTCTAAGGATATATCGAATTTTGATGGTAACAAACTGCAGTAGCGACCGCTCCTTCGCAAAACTCAAATTAGTAATTGAAAACCCATTAAGGACATCCATGAAGCAGGAACGACTTGTAAATTTGGCTATCATGAGCATCGAGTCAGATATACTGCTTGAATTGGACTTTAGTGACATCATCAGCGATTTTGCAGCACGAAAATCAAGGAAAGTGCCTGTACTGTAATGGTTAAAACGTTATTCATTCGCTGATTTGTAATATATTTATGTGTTATTTGTATTATGTTATACTATACTTTTTCTACGACCACTACTAAAAGTAGGCCTTTTAGCGCTAGCTTTTTTCACTAAAAAATACGTTTTATAATTCAGCGTGTTAAAAGTTAAATCAGCTGTTTACTTTTAGCACATGTGTTATATAGTAAACAGCAGGTATTGAATTTAGAATTTCGAACTAGAAGTGAAGTTGTAAAGTTATTCTAGTTACTTCTTTCGTTAGAGGTAAAGTGTTTTTAAATAATTAAAGCATTACGTAATGAATAAAGAAAATTTGTAAATTTATAATTATTTTTGATAACTAACTTTGACAGCTACCCGCTGCAGAAACAATCACCTGCGCGTCAAGGCCGTCTCTTTACTATGACAAAAATTATAACTGTCCTAAGTGCAAACTTTTGTTAAATAAACATTTATGGATTAATAACAGTAAATTTAAGGCCGTAGAAAAAATATTGTGTGCAATCTCGTGCTATAAGTGTTTATGCAAGCGACATGTTATGAAACTCAGCCTTCGGCTTCGTTTCATAATTTTCATGTCTCGTGCATAAACATCCACGTTTAGTACTTGTTGCACAAATAGCTGTTTTAATGAAAAATTGAATAATTTTAACTGAATTTCTTTGCGTAAATAAATTTTGTAAATAAACCTTTGTTCGTTTGATTTCGTGTTTTTGCATTACATATTGCAACACCTTGAAACAATGGGCCTCACACATCTTAAATCCGGCCCTGACCCTGTATATTAATTAATTTGTTTGATTTTCTCAAAATCTTGGTTTGAGAACAAGCAAGAGCGATTCCTAGAATATTAACATCTAACTCGAAAGTTTTTTGGCATTTACACCTTATGTGAACTCAATCCGTGGACACACTGTATATCTACAGGCTGTTTCCTAAAAAACGCCGCAATCCATAACTCCGTTATTTTAAATTTTAGACCCAACAAACTATATATATTCTTAAATGGCAGGACAGGAGCTACCTTTTGACATCGCCCGTTCGTAAATATCTTTCAATTGTTTTGAGCAACGATGTTCAACTTTTTTATTTTAAATGGAACACCCTGTATATTTTTACATATTTGGATTCAGGATGAAATTCTGCATGCAGTAGTATGCTTCATTTATTTTTTGGACACTTAGAAATAATTTTTTAATATTGCATGTAGACAGTTGTACAGTACCATAAAATTTTCAAGTGTGCCGTGGAAAACAATCAGAATGTTGAAATATTTTATTGGAAACAAATTTAAACAAAACTACAAAACGTATCTACAAGTATTGCTCAAACTGACCGCCATCTTGTTGAACACACAACTGACATCTTCTAGTTAGGTCCGTGGTGGTAAGATAATGGTGACACGGTCCGGGAACTCAAATACGTCCGGTTTGCGCATGACGTCACGCTCGCTTCACTTGTCATAGTACATGCACGTAAACGTGACGTAAACCAACGGGAAATTTTGTTAATTTCACGATTGTAAGAAGAATAACTGCAAATTGTAAAATAAACAAACATAAAACAGGTCCTCTGAACTCTCTGGATTAAAAATGCCTGGTGTGCGTTTTATGGGTGTGCAAATAATTCGAAAAAAACAAGGAAGGGTGATGGCACCATCAGATATTTTTCCTTTCCTAAAGACGAGACAGTGAGACAGCGTTGGATCCATGCATGTAAAAGGGTAGACCCTTTTAACGTGGAGAAGAGTGAGTTATTTAATTTTACTTGATAGAACAACGAAAATTTAAGTAATATATTCTTTAGGTTATGTGTGCTCGGTACATTTCAAAGAGAGTGACATTGAGATTCCTCTTCGAAACCGTCTCCTAAACTATCTCCCCAAAAACGTCAGGTTATTGAAGGCAGACGCGGTACCTTTTAATATCTTGGGTGAAAAAAGACCTGTGTCTGATGGCAGTACAAAAAGAGCACAGAGGGCGAGTAAAAGACAACGGCGTGATGTCGTAAAAGAGGCAATGTTGTGTCACGACATCCAGAACCCTGGGACATCTGGAACAACGAAAAATGTCGCAGAATCGCACATGACCGCTGAAATTAGGGATAAGTCCGGAAGCCAAGAAGACTTGATCATGTAAGATTATAATAAATTAAAATAAGTGCTCATTAGATTTCATAATTCGGTTGTAGGGGTACACCAGATTCGTACAGCTCTGCTGTTCCCAAGCAAGGTCCTGAGATGAATCCAAATGGAATTATTGGCATTTTGAGAAATGAAATTTTGGAATGGGAGAAAAAATACGAAGAAGTTGTGGAGAAGAATCTTCGATTAGAAGAGGAATTGATAAAAATCAAGTCGGAAACACCTAACCTGAAAGCTCTGGAGGGACTTTTTACACCTGGACAAATAAAAAGTTTACTCGATCCCTCAAAAAAGAGGATCCGTTGGAATTCAGATGACATCGCCTCTGCAATTTCTCTCCGAAGTATCAGCCCAAGAGCCTATCGTTTCCTGAGGAATAATAAGTTTCCTTTGCCTGGGATATCAACGTTGAGAGACTGGGCAAGATGTTTGAACTTAGACAGGGGTATATTGACAGATGTGATGCGACTTTTAAAAGTTAAATCAAGAGAGCTGTCCGAACTTGATCGTCTAACAGTTTTAACATTTGACGAGATTTATGTGTCGAACAAAGTATGTATAGATCAACACACACAGCAAGTTATAGGACCACATAAAGCTTGTCAAGTTGTTATGGCCCGTGGTTTATTAAACAAGTGGAAACAGCCTCTGTACTACAATTTTGATAAAAATATGACTAAGGAGACAATGTTTGACATCATATCGCAACTTTATAACGCAGGATTTACTGTAGTCGCCATCACGAGCGATACGGGTGCTGGGAATGTTGGATTTTGGTCGAACATTAATGTTGGCTATAATAAAAATGTATTTTTTCATCATCCTGTCGATGAAAGTCTTAAAGTTCATGTTTTTGCGGATGTTCCCCATTTGTTAAAATTAATGAGAAACCACCTGTTTGATCAAGGATTCGCTGTAGATGGTGTGAGAATAGACAAGACATGCTTAGAATACCTACTGCAAGCGTCAAATTCAGATCTGACAATTGCCTTCAAGATAAGTCGCTACCATCTTGACGTAAAAGGCACTGAACGACAGAAAGTCCGTCCTGCAGCTCAAATATTTTCAAATCAAGTTGCCAAAGCAATTGAGTGGTGTGGTATGTCTGGCTCTATGGAGGGCACCTCCTGGAAAGAAAGTGCCATCATCTTCAAACTTATGAACGACTGGTTTGATTTATTCAACGCTCAGAATAAATATGGATCTCACAAGGGACAGAATGCTTTCGGTGTTAACTTCGATGAACAAATAGATTTATTAAATCGTGTGACTGAATGTATTTCCACGATGAGAGTTGGAACACATAAGAATATTATACAGTTTCAAAAAGGGATTCTCCTTGGTAATGCTTCTTTAATAAGTCTTTACAAATATTTACAAGAAAAATATAAAATCGAGTATATCCTCACTTATCGACTAAATCAAGATGTTCTTGAGAATTTTTTCTCATATATCAGGGGCATGGGTGGAGCAAACGATCATCCCTCTCCTCTGGACATGAAATTTAGACTGCGGTGAGTAGAGATAGTCATAAAGTAAAATATTCTTCATAATTCGTACTTTCCAGCTGGTATATTCTGGGAAAGCACTCGGCAACGGTTTTCACTTTAAATAAAAACACCGAGGAGAGCACCGGAGAACAATGCCTGCTTAATCCTTTGGAGGAAGAAAATCAAGAATGTTGTACCGGAAGTTTGCTACGTAATGTTGCATAGGAAAAGGATGTAGTAGATGACTTTCCTACAGATGAAGTACCACAGCTACCATATTCATTTATAGAACCGGACTATTATGATTCACAAATCAACATCATACCTGAAGAACTGCCACCAGATAATGAAGATCTTCTGTCTGAATTCGAATCGTTTATTTTCAAAGAAAATATACATGTCGAAGGTTTGAGATACATTGCTTGATATGTGGCATTTCGGTTCAGAGACAAATTTAGTTTGGGAAAACCATTACGTAATGCTGTGAAACTGAATGAAAACATCCCGGACTGGATTCAATTCATCTGGAGAGGTTCTCTTTTACATCCTTGCACCGAATTAATGGACGCGGCAACAATTTGTGAGAATGCATTTCAGGAAATGCATGGAGATTTTTTGTCAAAAGAGAAATATATTTTCAATGCATTAACAGACAAAATATGTGAAAAGACAAAAATTGAACGAGAAGTCATACATTGTTTAGTTAGAACAAGAACTTATATTAGATTACGCGAAATCAATAAAAAAATAAGTTTTAAAAATTGCCAAAAGAGATTAGATCGCAAGATGAGAAAATTTACAAATAAAAAGAATCAATTTCTCAGCTCGAGTTCAGAATTTTTAACATTATTAATTATTGTATAAACCATGGAGGTTAGAGAGGAGGAGATGGAACGATTTGTTGCGAAAGTGGCCGATTTTCGTGTCGTAAGTTCTCTAGTACAGCTCTACGTCACCGCGGCGTGAGTGTTCCACTTGTGGCTGAAAATCGTATGCTTACCGTGTTTACTACGTTTAAATTTAACAATTTTTCTGTATTACGGTTATCAAACGTGTTGTAATGTCGTCCAATTATTGTTTTGTGCCGGGTTGCAAAACTGGTAATGCTGGAAGTATGAAAGCGTGGAATAGAAAAAATGGATTGAAAAACCCTAGTTTTCCAATATTAAAATTTTGCATGAGGGGTAGCATATGAGACTTTCCTACAGAAGTTTTCGACAACACTAAAATTGCTTTGGTCAAAAAATAAAGACATCGTGGTTTTAAGAGGTTTCATTATTAATTTTAACACGCCAGATTGTTCCTACAACAAATTTAATGACCTGCTTTTATCGTATAATATGCACATCACACTGAGGGGCCCTACAAGAAGTAAAAATTGTATCGACAATATTGTAACCAATCTTAGTACTATGGTACACACCGCAGACCTAATATTCATTTAGCAGACTACAATCGTGGAGAAATTATACCTACATATTTTTAAAAAGAGTTATACTCAAACAATAAAAAACTGTAACAGTTAAACCAATAATAGAAGCGGGACTAAATAAATTCTATAAATATATGAGTTAAGTAAATTGGGCTTTTTTTATAAAGTTTTTGTTCTTGAAGTAAAATTCTGTAAATTGGTTTACTGGCGAGTTACAGACAATGCGAGAATACCTAAGATATTTAAACGTTTGTAATTTTAATGTGTAACGTATATGTATGTACATTTATGTATCAAATATCGACGAATGTAAACATCATTCATCATTGTATGTATTCACAAGATAAATAAATATTTGTTTTATTATTTTATTTACATTTACTGCATTTTATCCTAATTGAAAAGTCATAGGTAGGTATAAACATAAAGTACTTGGCAAATGAATATGTTGTCCATGTTCCATCTGCCACTGTCCTAGAGCAAATTAATCTCTGTGTGGCTTTTTTATCAAATTATTACACAACATAATATATATAAAATTTGTCGGAATAACTTGCCACAATTTGCATACATACAGTAAGAATAATGTAAGACTGTACATGGTTGAATTATGCAAAATTAGACATAGGGCGTTTACTTAATGTACCTGGAGAAATTTGGATAGAGGAAGTTCAGCACCTGCGACAAAAATGGTTATATGTGAATCAGAATCTTACACATTTTGTACATAATTCTGAGTTGTACTCATCAAACGAGACCTTCATAACTGAAATTACATAAAAGAAATTAGTTCCTTGAATGCATTGCATTAATATGTACGGAGTGGTTTAAAAAGAGCTACATGTAGCTGCCTTTCGAATTCCTTTGCATGTGAATTTGTAGGTAACGCTATATTCTTTATTGTCCTCAAACTAACCAGAGCTGTCAATACTTAAACAGATTCACAATTCTGGCTAATTTGAGAACTACAAAAAATATACCAGCACATAAAAACTAACATGGAAAGATTCAAAGGCAACTAGATGCAGCTCTTTTTTAATCAGTTTGTATATTATCAGGAAACTCTGTTTACAAGAATTAAACAAGTCAGCAATGTTCATAATGCATAAAACTGGGCTTATGATAAATATGAATGGTAAATATAAACGTTTAGCTGACAAATTTTAGCGTTTCCTCTATGAATTAATCAAAATTGCACCTGTTTCCACTGCATTCGCGGCAAAAACAAGCCCAGACTGCAACACTCTCTAACCTCCATGGTATAAACAATACCGTCATTTTATAATAAACGATTTTTTCCTTGAGGCTTTTTCATTTTCAAGTCTCCGGTTGAAAAATCTGTAAACTAAAATAATTTTATATGGGAATCTAGTGCACGGGTTTGCGATAGGAAGCGAGCGTGACGTCACGCACAAGCGAGAGTCGGTTAGAAAGAGACAGGCGAGATGCGCACCGTCCCACCATTATCTTACCACCACGGTTAGGTCCTCCATTGGTCGCATTCAATATCAAATTAGGAGGTATTTTGCGACAGGCATTGATAATCCTCTGCCTCAGAATTTCTTCGTTTTCTGGACGTGTTAGATAAAATATTTCAACATTCTGATTGTTTTTCACGGCACACTTGAAAATTTTATGGTACTGTACGACTGTCTATATGCAATATTAAAAAATTATTTTAAACATTTCTAACACCCGTATTCATAGTCGTTCGCCAGCGACTCGCCGGCGACTCGCTGGGTTTTTCCTACGCGCCGTACGAGAATTAACACTGCATAGTCGCTCGCCGGTAAAACAAAGGATGCGCGTTACTATGGTTTTCGGCGGAGCGGTGCCGACGCGCTGCATGCGCGAGCGACTATGCAGTGCACAAAGCAACCACTAATAGAGGAGTTTCTTAAATGTAGCTGTCAAATAATTGTTAGGGACTGGCCCACCCGTCGGAGGGCGCTAGTGAAGCCACTCGGCAAGGTTGTGAACCAAACTATAATTAATTATGGGTCGGTATGTGAAGAAGTGTTGTTTCAAATTGTGCCGATTTAGTGTAGGAGACACAAGTTTCCCAACGGCATAGAAAAACCTACTAATAGAAGCGTTTTCTGAATGCATCTGTCAAATCAAATAATTGTTAGAGATTGGCCCATCCGTCAGGAGGCGCTGGTGTCACCTGTCCGCCTTTTGAAAAGTGCGTAAATAGTAAACTCATACGTCAAACTGACTCCGACAAATCATTTAAAATGCGTGAAAAGCATTTTGAACCAAAGAAAATTGTTGCAATTGAGCACGACTATTGTAAGATTGACAATACCTATTAAACAATATTGCTATTTGAATTACTTAAATATATTTGTTATTCGCAAATATTTTGTTTGAATTTTCCATAATTATTGTAAACTTCAGAACCTATAAAGATTTTGCATATTCCGATTTATGCGGTTCAAAACTTTAAAATCGAGATTCTGATGAAGGCAAATTATGTATATGCAAAATTTGTATTGGTGTTGACAGTATATCCTTGATTAATCCAAATATCGTAGTAATGGCGTATTTAAATTTTGCCGCCTTGCTGGAATAGTTTCTGGCCCACCCGTTGTAGGGCGCTGAAACTTTTATTCAAGCTTACTGTTTGAGAAATCGCTCTATTAGTGGTTGCTTTGTGATGCAGTGTTAATTCTCGTACGGCGCGTAGGAAAAACCCAGCGAGTCGCCGGCGAGTCGCTGGCGAACGACTATGTATACGGGTGTAAGTGTTTAAAAAACAAATGAAGCATACTAATGCATGCAGAATTTCATCCTGAATCCAAATATGTAAAAATATAGAGGGTGTTCCATTTAAAATAAAAAAGTTGAACATCGTTGCTCAAAACAATTGAAAGATATTTACGAACGGGCGATGTCAAAAGGTAGCTCCTGTCTTGCCATTTAAGAATGTATATAGTTTGTTGAGTCTAAAATTTAAAACAACGGAGTTAGGGGTTGCGGCGTTTTTTAGGAAACAGCCTGTATACAGTGTGGTCCATTAAGTGTGCAACAAATGGGAAATGTTTCTATTAGTTGTAAAACCGAAATTTAAATACGGCCAAAAGTTAGTGCATGTTCGATAACCATATCCGATGCCCTTAGAATGGCTTCAAGTCAAACAATATACAGGGCAGGACAAAAAATATGAAATTCGTTCAAGAATAAAGTTACCTTATTTCAAAAAATATAGCAAAATTTTATTGAGAAAAGTTGTTTAGAATCAAAAGTTATGCTCAAATACAAAGTCACGGCCTCCTATTCGAATTTTGATTCTTTTTTTGTAAAATTTTGTATTATCCCCGTATGATACATATTTTTATTATTCTGATTTTATTAAGAGTTTTTCATATGTAAATTATTATTAGTAAAGCATTTGCCTTGTTAAAAAGAATATTTGCGAAATTCTAAAGTTCTGTTAAATATCGTTGCAACAAACATGAAGTGGACGCTTACCTAAAAAAATATAAATCCAAGTAAATTTTACAAATACGCTTCAAGTTGCTAAAAGTTATTTAAAAGGGATGTGGTGGTGGCTACTTTAAATACATATAAAATCAAAATAATAAAAATATGTATCATACGGGGATAATACAAAATTTTACAAAAAAGAATCAAAATTCGAATAGGAGGCCGTGACTTTGTATTTGAGCATAACTTTTAATTCTAAACAACTTTTCTCAATAAAATTTTGCTATATTTTTTAAATAAGGTAACTTTGTTCTTGAACGAATTTCATATTTTTTGTCCTGCCCTGTATATTGATTGACTTGAAGCCATTCTAAAGGCATCTGATATGGTTATCGAACATGCACTAACTTTTGGCAATATTTAAATTTCGATTGTAGAACTAATAAAAAAATTTCCCATTTGTTGCACACTTAATGGACCACACTGTATATATATATATATAAAACTGAAAGTCCTGACTCACTCATTCACTCACTCATCAACGCCCAGCCCAAACCCTTGGACCTAGAAAGATGAAATTTTGCACGGGACGGAACGGGACGGGACGGAAAGGGAAGGGATGAGTTGGAAAAGGAGGGGACGGGACGGGTCGGGAAGGGACGAGACGGGACTGGACAGGACTGGGCTGGACGGGGACACACAGGTAAATCGTGGCAAATACCATCAAAAACCTTAATGCTACTGAATGGGGGAGTGGGGCGAGTCTGGTTGGAGCCATTTAATAGGTTATCTAATCGCTATATGGAATTTTAGCGCATTTGGTAGATGGTTGTAAGCTATTGTCGCGACCCACCTAAGATCCCTCGGCGACCCACTAGTGGGTTGCGACCCACCGGTTGGGAACCACTGGTCTAGAGCAACTAATCACAGATTGGGCGAGGTCCTTGGCAATGCATGGTCGAAAAACATTCATAACGCTGAAACTGAAAGCAATTTCGGCGGAACACATATTTTGTTAATATAGGTGGCAAGTATGTATTGACCTCTTGATAGGCGAAAAAGTTACTTAAATTTTATTTCAGGACATCGCAAAAGAAGACTGAAAACGTTCCTCGGCTTCTTTAATTTTACATACTGAATTCATTTTGCCTCCCATTTTCCTCTGAATCTCAATAATAAAAAGCTTCTCCTTTTATAATTTTTAGATAAGTATCATTTGTACATTCTATTTTTTAAATTGAATGACCAAATATAAACCTAAATAAATTAAACTTTAAAACAAACCACCTTTCTACCACTTATCGTTAACGTCTAAATACATCGTCAATGTGCCCCACTTCTTAAAACTGTACTTGGTTAAGGAAAATGCCGTCAACTAAAAATGACTGACACAGCAATCAGAAAATTAATAACATACAGCAACTATTATAAATACATTTACCTTCTGTAAAATATACACAAATTAACACAACAGAGTACACTATAAATATATTAATTTAAAAAACTATCTTAAAAACTTCTTATTGAATTGCTCTGCATCGCAGCATCCAACATGAAACACCAACTCCAACTTTCCACAACTACTAATGGGTAGGACATTTGAAGACCAATTAATGATAAATGGGACAGAATTGTGATCACTTTTCATTGATCCAACTTTCAGAAAAATGATCGACTGCTTGTAATTTAGGTCAGATCCCTCTCGATTCTGATATGGCACTTTGATGAAGGCGCCCTGTTCGTCCTGTACATGCACTGCCATGATTTGAAGAGACACCTACGACATTTTCCCATTATTAAATCTCCAAGCTGCTGAAATTAAAAACTTCTGTTACCTGCGGAGTATTAAAAACCTCTTTGAGATACGAAATACTGAAAATACAGTACGAAGTCCCAGTTGCGCCATTAATTACATATGAATAATTCGATTTCTCCTTACTGCTTTGTAGTCTATTAACCAACAGTTCATAAAATGTCTGCAAAAAAAAAATGAAATCCACCATTTATTCCCATTAATGCAATTTGCCTACCAGAGGAATATAAAAGGTGAGGGATTCTACATGTTCATTTTGTTGACAAAAGAGTGTGGTATTAATTCTCTCAGTTACCGATGTGAGCCAATCATTAAAGTTCAGTGAGATTTGTTTTTCAGGTTGATCCAGCTTTGATATGAACAAGTGTGATGTGATCATACATTTTTTATCCAATTCTTGTTGCAATTTTAGGTCTGTATGACTAGATTTCTTTTTGCACACCTTCAGTTTTGTGGGTGAATGATACAATCGAACATCCTAAAAGAGTTAAATAAATATTAAACAAGCAATATAGTTTCTAATACTTACTTTGTTTTTATTTTTCAAATGTTTCAATGTTTGTACATTTGATTTTATAGGATTTGAATAATGTTCCATAGCGTTTCCATTTATAGAAGCACCATTTATTGAATATTCATTGCCAACGTATAGTAGTTCCGGGTTCAGAAAATCTATAAACTCTTCGGCAAATTTCAAATCACTTGCAAAAGCCCAAATGCAGGCATAGAAATGTATACATTTTTGGTTAAGCATTTTAAAGTTGTTACTTAAACAACTGTATCCTGCAATTACACAATTTATTAGACCATTAATTACATTTTCAACAACCAATTTACCTTTAAAATTCAAACAACTACAGTAGAATTTATCATAAGCAACTTTTCCTTTCACAACACAAAACGTAAAATGCAAATAACCAAGAGGATGCTTTGGTGTGACCTGGCATTTAACTGCCATTACAGTTTTGGACACACGCTGCACCAAGGCACCTTCAGTTTCTGTTGACAGCAACCACAGTTTCCGCTTAATCTCCTCGTTGAAATTCAAAGAATTCAAGAGGCAATTTTTGGTTTCGATTGGCACAGCAGCATTTATGCTTTTTAGAGCAGACTTGATATGGATACAGATTGAAGTGACTTTATTCTGCTCAGTTTCATGGCACTTGAGAATAGAATCATCGAAAAGCCTTTGGCACGAATCGACAAAGCATAGTGCAACCTCGGACAACGCTACATTCTTCTCTTTTGCTTCAGTGCTGCCCAGTATTAGAGGTAGTTGCACAAAGCCTCTGCAATCTGGGCCCTTGTCGCGCACCCTTACTGAAAACACTTGCCGAGAGGCACCGCTTATCAGCTTGATGGCATCCAAATTTGCTATTCGCTTTTCACCACTCTCCTTAAATACTGCATCGCACTGTTTGTTCTTACAAATTAAACCTCTGGTTCCATTGTAGGTTCCGCATTTGAAACACTTTTTTATGCCACGCTTGGTGGCTCGGCCCAAATCTGACAGGATTTTTGATGTATCTTTGGACTCCTCTCGAAAAGGGGATGGATAGAATACATAATGCTTTCTAGACATATTCTTGTGGATGTTCCAGCGTTTGAGAGAGAAATTCTGGTGGTAGTAGGGTTTAATTTTATTTTTGGCATATCTTTAAATATCACAGCACAAGTTAAAGCAAAACAAAAAACATAACCTCAGTTTCTTGACATTTCGTTACTAAGTTAACCTTAGGGTTAGGGGAGTTTTATTAAAACGTTTGGTGGTAACTACCAACAAATGCCAACATTCCAAAATTATCTAATTAGAGTAATTAGTAGTTTTCAGTATTCTGCTGATATACAGCGAACGCCAAAAGGTCCTCGTAGGGTAACAGCTTTATTATTTTGTAATGAGTCTCTGCATGATCTTTAGCATGATTAAAAACCATACTTTCAATTATCATGTTCCTTGATTAGTGATTAGCTGATTATAGTATTCCAACCAAAAATTGGAAAGCTATTAAAAATCCAGTACACCATGAAAAGAGTAAGTCATGTTTAAGTTGGTTTCATACAATCAGTAAATAATATTCTAATGTCAATCAGCTTTCAAGTAATGACAGTTCATCTGCAAATTGTACATCTAAAACTGTTAACTATTAAGGCATTGTAACATTGTGCATGATTTAAATAGATTACTAGTTGAGTTTTAAAACCGTATAGTAACATAGAAAATGTTGAAAAACGTATATGTCTTCCAAACTTCCCAATGCATCTGTCACATTTGAGGGTTATTATCGAAGTGTCATTGAATGACAATTAAACAGTAATTTTATGAATTAAATTACGAAGTGACTTACTGTTTTCAATGCTGGCCTGATTTTAAATAGCTTTCCAATTTCTGGTTGGAATACTATACCAAGGCCGTAGGCAAGGGGGTAGATTTGGGGGTTCAACCCCCCTCCCCCCTCCAAATGCCTTAACCAACCCACCGTTTTATACATATTTACTGAAATATTATAATATTAAATTTTAAAAATGCAAAACTTGCCTGTCAGTATCTTAGGCTAACTAGAATTAATTGCCCCGTTCTATATTTTATCAAATTGCAATAATCCTATGGGCTTGCTCGGGCAAAACACAAGACTGATATCTCAATTTAGGTTCAAATTTGAATTTTATATTAAAAGAATTCTGTAGAATATTTAATTCAGAGTAGCTCAAATACTCAAAATTTCAGTACAACTGCTCTACTCACTTCAATAATTTATAACCTCACAAAATTGACTTAAGGTTCGCGGGTGCATACAGCGTTTTATTTTGATATTCAAAAGCGACATTTACAAGGAAACCACAGGTAAACTGAATCGAATCTCCCTCCTAGCAACATGTAACTTGGTTTTGTTTCAGGTTGTGACGTAAAAACGACGCGCTACTATCTTTGGTCTTGGCTTCCTGTGAAAACTGCAAATTCTGGCATATATAGCATTTTCTAGCGACGCCACGGGATTTTCTGAAACTTGGACGTCTCTAGATGCTCGGAAACACGATGAATCTCTTCAGCAAGGTGTGTTCTCGAAGTCCACTGGCTTTCCGGACTCCAACCACAAAAAACCTGCCAAATCGTACCTTTTAAAATATCGTCAACCTCGCCTCTGGAGCTGCTGCGGTGACGCCAATGCCCTTATTTGCTGGAAGTCTTCTTGGCACCAAATCTACTTCTAGGATGTTGTTACACCTCTTCCCGACCTGTAGGACTTGAGATCCCTGGCTTCTGATGTAGGAATGGACTGGTATCGCAGTTTGATATTTCCAGGTTGTCGGAGCCAAACCCACGCCGATCTTGTCTTGCACAATTTTATAAACTTTTTCGGTGGAAAAACTTTTAATAACACTTCCACTTATGCCCGGTGACTTGTAGAATAACTTTGTACACTTTTTAGACTTTGCAAATAACTTTAATTACATAAAAACACCAAACATCAGGAAATTAATTTGCCCACAAGCTGACAATACAGGATTTTTTTAACAAAAGAACATCGCGTCACCTAGCAACCGCGATCGAATATTGTTGAAATGAAATAAGTTTTGGTTACAATTTCACATAAAAGAATAAAATTTTATTAACATGTTTGTTGCTTAAAACTAGAAATTGTCTTTATTTCTTATACATAAAAATTGCCCCTTTCTTGTCACCTAAACTGTTATTTATCACTGCTTTGCTATGAACGCTTAGTTTTAAATTGCACTGGCACTTGAGTTCAATTTTAACCACGTTACTAATTATTCTTCATTTCAGTTGCCCTCGTTCTGCATTGCTCTTTGCAAATTCTATCTTATCTTGCTTTGATTTCCATCTACCTTTCAGCTTGCTTGCTTTTCACTAGTCCGTACGTTTATTAATAACTCTACTCTCATATTCATTGTGCACATAACCAACCTTTTGCATTATTTACTTACATTTGGTCCGGATTCAAATAAGCTCAAACCTATCATATTACTTATATTATATTAGCCATCTTAAATCTTTCTCTTACTCATACTTCATATTCAATCCTTCTAAAACCTGCTTTTCTTATGCTAGCCTTTATCCCTCTAATTATGCTTCTTGCATCTCATTTCCAATACATTGAATAACTTCAACTACTGTCTACATTGCAATTAAATAAAATATTTCAACTCTGTGTTTTAATTGACTTTGTTCAATATTTCTCTATGCATACAGAATTAAACTGCGAGCATTAAACCATCTCAATATATGCTTATTTTAAAATAAAGTTATTACTTATTGTCTCTGGTCCTGAGCTCGACCCCGTGGATAGTTGTATCAATAAAAGATACCATGCCCGTGTAATTAAAGTATGTGAAGTTATTGGATACTGCATTCACAGTTTATTTCATTCTACTAGGTTATAAGTTAGAATACTTTATTAGTATGAATGTTTGTAGTTTTAGTCCTGGTTTTATATACATCGACGTCTGCTGATACTTGAAACTCAATTCCTTTTTTTTTAGAATGACCTGAACTTCTATGTGATCCTCATGGTGATCCTTCATGGTTTGAATTGCTAAGGTTTTTGTTATAACCGGAGCTGGCTTATACTACTGGCTAAGTAATTAACAAATTGACAGTTACTCTATAGTATGTACAGTGTACACTGGTGATGTACTGTAATGGTATGATGCTTACAACAATTCTGGTTGCATTGCTAACGTACTAAGACTAAAGAAAGATTTAAATAGGCCCAAAATTGGTATTCTATTTATTGCAACAATAAACCTTGATAATTACGTAAGACATGATTAGCAATAACTGTAATTTAATTAACAGAGGTTAGTAATTCAATAAAACAGTAGTATTTGGAGCAACGATTGAACACCATCTTGATGAATGTTTAAAAAAATCTTTTGAACCAGGATCACTATATTAACAGGAAACAGTAAAGAAGTTATCAGAAAGTTTTTATGTAGATAACTGTGTTACCAGTGTTCCTGATGAAGAAACACTACAAAAATTCGTTCGAGAATCTAGGATACTCATGTCAGAGGCAAAATTTGACCTACGAGGGTGGGAGCATACGAAATATGATTCTGATGAACTTGTGACAGTACATGTACTTGGTTTGAGCTGGAACACTAATGAAGATACTTTGAGTATCCAACAAGAAAACATCAGCAAAGATAGTGAACAGATAGTAACCAAGAGGACAATTCTTTCAAGGGCACAACAAATATTTGACCCGATTGGTTTAACCTGCCCGGCTTCATTATGTCCTAAATTGTTGCTGCAACGAACCTGGGAAAAACAATTGAATTGGGATACACATGTTCATGACGAACTGAAAAATATATTTATCAGTTGGGTCAAAGAACTCCCATATTTGACAGGAATTAAAATTCCTAGGTGGATTGGCTATGATTCTACGAAAATGGGAAAATCTAGCATTCATTGTTTTGTAGATGCTAGTCAAGAAGCCTATGCAGCGACGGTATTCCTGAGAGTTGAAACAAATGGAGTTTCTGTACATTTATTGGCTGCCAAATCAAGAGTGGCACCTTTAAAAAAGGTTTTGATTCCGAGGCTGGAATTATTAGCTGCGTCTATTGGAGCCCGATTGTACGATTCCGTACAGAAAAACTTTAAAGACAAAGTAGAATGTTATTTTTGGAGCGACTGTATTGTCTTGGATTCGACGAAAGGATGAATGGGCAACATTTGTTTGGAATAGAGTACGAGAAATTCGTGCGTTAACTCCAGTTGAATCATGGAGACATGTACCTGGTTCTCTCAATCCAGCGGATCTTCCATCTCGTGGTTGTTCTGCGCGATATCTCTATGAATCTAAGTGGTGGGAAGGCCCAAAGTGGCTATATGAGATTCCTGAACTATGGCCACAAGAAGATATCGTGTGCAATGAGGAAGAGATAAGCAGGGAGAGGAAGACAAGATTGGTCACAGTAACCTCCATGATGAATAACAGTTCTGACTATTGGCATTTGAACTACTTTTCGAAGAATAGTAAAACCCTTCGAATGATAGCATGGATCTTACGATTCATATTCAATTCAAGAAATCCAATTAAACGTAGGGATGAACTCAATGACGAAGAAATTATAAATGCCGAAAAGTTCATCTTGAAAGTAGTACAGAAGGAAAGTTTCGGAGAGGAAAATGAGAAAATCATAAACGACTGGACTGGCTCCTAGGTCGTATCATAGAACTGATTGCAGGAAAAGACAACAAAACTCGTCTAGTTCGAGTCAAAACTGTAAGAGGATCCCTGATTAGACCAGTGCAGAAAGTTTATCCTTTAGAATGGATCGATAGCTCAGGATGAATCTTTACCCTGTTCCAGCGAGCAAAATTATTCAAGGAAAGATGAAGTTCTACCTAAAAATTGTGATAGTGCGGAAGTGACAGATATCATTTCTGATATCGAAAGCAGAGCAACTAATAAAGTGAAATGTACTAGGAGTGGCCGTCAGATCAAGACGCCAAAAAGATTTGTTTCATAGTTTTTCATTTACCTTCTGTATTTGTAATTACATGAATTATGTCTCCTTTGACAGATGAGTCACTCATTATAATAAGGTAATCGTTCCTCAGGTGGGAGAATGTTGGAGACATGTGTTTTTTATGTTTGTAATTTCAGTCATGGAATATAGGATTTTTAGAAAAATATGTTAATGTCAAATTATAAATGGTGCATCGGCCGGGAATATATAATAAGGTAATCGTTCCTCAGGTGGGAGAATGTCGGAGACATGTATTTTTTATGTTTGTAATTTCAGTCATGGACTATAGGATTTTAGAACAATCTCAACAACAACAGTGTCAAAATAAAATAACTTCTAAACGTCAATTGTGCACTTGGTGTGTATAGTTTTAACAAAGTATATATATTAAATAAAGTTTGTACCGAGTAACTGTATGTACTCTCTATTTGAAGAACCTGGTGTTCTGATGTTCTGCTGGTAGCGTTTCATTCGGGGCACAACACCCGATACCAAATATCAACCTGGGCCCGGTTTATAATAAAAATCGCCTTAGACCATATTAATGCATTTTAAAATTTATAGGTGTCAGTCAAATTCAAAAGATAAACCGAAGGTATTGTAATTGCATTTCAGATTTTAGGTCGCTATCTAACGATCTAGCAATCCTAATTTAAATCGTGTTCATTGAAGAATAATCATGGTAACAAGTCAAATAAGTATGCTCTACAAACAGGCCGTCACAACGTTCACTGGCAAGAAAGAAATCTTCCACCAGAACCTTGAAATCCTTCGATCAATTCTAGATAAGACCACAGCCACTGATGTCAACTTACATCCGCAGTTCATGACTACAACCCTGTGGGCTAGGCCGAACAAAGCCCCAGTTACTTACATAGACATCTACGAGGATTCAAAGATGTCCCTCGGCATATTCATACTGAAGCCTGGTATGCGATTACCGCTGCACGATCACCCCCAAATGTATGGTTTGCTGAAAGTGATAGCTGGCACGATTAAAATAACGAGCTTTTCGTTGCATACGGATAAAACAGGTAAATTAGAGGAGACAGATTGCAAGTATTCCGGTAGTGTATTTCCAGTGACTCTGACTGCTGAACGAAATTCGGACATTGTAGCAGATGCTGCTTCAGAAACTTGTTTGCTGGATCCGAACAAGGGAAATTTACACGAGATTGAAAGTATAGGGGGCCCCGCTGCCTTCATAGACATTTTGGCACCTCCATATGACACTGATATTGATGGCAATGGCCCCAGGAAATGTACTTATTTTAGAGTGCTTAAAGAACTGGCACCACAAGTGTTCAAACTTGAAGAGATCAGCCCACCAACGTGGTTTTGGAGTGATGCCCATCCTTATGCTGGACCTGAATTAACTAAATAAGATGATGTGATTTCTATTTATAAGAACAAACAGTTGAATAAAGTGTTTTTTAAGTATATTTTAGAAGTAAATAAGTTTATTTTTAAATTAGATAAGTCATCTCTGTGATTGCTTGCATTTTTAATATATAAATTAAAATTAAGTTTGTGTTCGTACTAACGTTTACGTAAGTGTGTTTATGTTAATTGTGAACGCATAATTAAAGTGAAGTTTATTCTTTATTTTTTTTACATTTAAAATGCTTACAAAATTAAGGTGGTATTACAGTGCTAAAACTTGAGAACATACATCGAGTTTTTCAGGTTACTAATCTAGTTGAAGATCCTGATATTTAAAAGTTACATATTTAAAAATATTTGATTTCTAAAACAAGTTATGTTTTGATTAGATTACTCTGTTCTTAAATTTTGTTTTTAAGTTTCCTTTCAATTTATAGTAAATACACTATGTTACCTAGGAACTGACAAAATTATTAGTAGATTATATTATAAGTGAGAGAAATGCATCATTATTTGCGAGTGAGAATTTTGAATCGCGAGTGCCACAGCACGAGCGATACAATTTCTCACGAGCTTATAATGGCATTTCGCTCGAGCTTATAATGGCATTTCGCTCACGTGTGATATACAACGTTTTACCTTACAGTAGCAATTCGTATGCCTAAACAGTTTGAGCCGTCAGAATATATCGCAAAACAGACGATAGATAGTTACAGTAGCACCTATTACCATATAGTCTGTTCAGTTAACACAAAAACATTTTAATTTTTATGAAGTTGGCATATGCATACAATTTTTGTACTAGAGAATCTGTATTTTGTTTTGCATAGGTTTCCACGCCTGCATAAAGACAGGTTTCAATTTAAAAATGACAATTAATATTTCTCACTATTTCAGTATGAAAGTAGATATTTTTCTGGAAATTTGTCGCCAAAGTTTTATAAAATCAAAGAGCATAATGCTCTTTGATGAAATGTAATAAAAATACCTATTAATTAATTCTACGTCAATAGTATTCAACACAGTATTTGAATAATATCCTTAAAAGTATTACTTATAACATTTATGACATATGTCACACCCTTAACCTATTTGTTTTAGTAACTTTTTGTAATTACATTCCTAGACAAAAATCAAATTTGGAAGTACACTCATGACATTTTGCAAATCAAAGTCCACTTTGTGTTTTTATGTTTACTGAACAGACTATACATTATACAACTGTTTTCAGTGACTAAAATGAAGTTTTATTCACTAGTGAGTATAAAATACATTATACAACTGTTTTCAGTTGGGAGTTATCAGTAGCTTTTCATATTTTGTTTCTATGACGAAAATGTACAATATCATGTAGCTAGTAAATAAATAAGTTTTACATAATACATGTCGTACTATTATATCAGTACTGTTTGCTCGATTGAAATGTCGCCCATATTAGTTGCAACCATTAAAATTTAAAAGCCATGGACGTTATTTAACAACCATTACTACACTATTAAATTGCAAGCATTGTTTTAATTGGTTTGAAAACGAATTTGTAATCATTGATTGCTATACTACCAAAGTATGTGCGGGACTCAGGTTGCTAGTAAATTTTATTTATATTAAAATTGTAATGCTAGCCCTCGCATAGGGCTTATTTAAAATCTTACACCTCGGATAGCTCAAAATAAGTCGGAGATAATTTTGGTTCCTCAGATATATGATAGTTTAACATACAAAAACACCATCGGGATACAATTAAACAATTTAATGTATTTACCTACTGATACATTTCAACATTTATATACACAAGAAATTACAACAATAAATTCGTGTGTACGGCTGGAGCTGATAACAGGCGTTCTTATCGGGGCGGTCGGCCAGGCGTTGCAGGTGCGCTTGATAAGAGATTCTGTCCCTGCGGAGTAGGTAGCTGGAAAAATCGAATTAAACGGTCTGCCAGTTATACAATAAAACATATCACGGGTCTGGAGATTTAGCTGATAAGACGCGGGTGAAGCCCGGCGTACTACCTCTAAATTAATTTAGGGGCGTCTGGAAACGGAAAAACTAAAAACGCCGCATTGCGTTAATAAATGTGACTTTAATTTCATAGTCCGAACGTGAGCTCAATGTGGCCGCTTTTCCTCCAAAGCCGGCCGGGAAATTTCGTGCGCTCGGACTAGATAGGATGCGAGGCTGGCGAATTGGAATTACAATGTTATCGAGCTGGTGCTCGGACCTAGTGAAGAGGATGCGAGTTTTACGCCACCAATTCAACTAAGTTCTGGGTTAATTAGTAATGACTTTAGTGAAGAGGATGCAATATTTAGCCACCAATTTAACTAAGTTCTGGGTTAATTAGTAATGACTTTAGTGAAGAGGATGCAATATAGCCACCAATTCAACTAAGTCCAGGTTTAATTAATAATGGCTTTAGTGAAGAGGATGCAATATTTAGCCACCAATTCAACTAAGGCCCGGGATAATTAATAACGGTAACAGGTCGGGATTCGGCTTTCAGGGAAATAAATGGTTCCGGGAGAATCTCTTCCTCGAATTCTTTACAGGTCTGGTTATCTACTCACGGTTACCGGAAGGGAATCAGGGATGATCGGGAACGGGAGTCGGACTGGAGTCTGGAGAGTCTCTGGGAAAATCTGCTGGAATCTCGTTGGAATCTCCTTTTATGTGCCCTGGAAAAGTTTTCAAGTGGGGGATAGCGAGTGGGGATAGCGGCGCGCGACTCGACTCGGTACTTCCTTGTTATCTCTGAACGTGACGTCGGTCCCTGCGCGCTTATCATCTCGTGCATTGACATTACGGAAATTACGATAACGTGAGGTCGGACAAGGATCAAATTTAAATATTATATTAATATTCGGAAATACAAATTTGATCTGCAGGCAAACGTTACAGAATCACGTCTTAAAATTGACCACTACTATAGTAGGTATTATGAAAACTCTTAAACAACATACGGCCGATATTACAAATAACTGACTCAGATAATTTACTAAGCTCTGCCACAAAATTTATCCTCGTCCGTTATATGCACAATATTGGCCTAATGTCGTTAAATACTATATCCAACACCTAGTTATATGGCTATTACTAGATCGATTTTAGACCACTAAAGTGGCCCATAACCCTCTAATAAGGTAAAACCACAACCCACTAGTGAGATAAAAAAGATGTCACTCACTACGGTATTGTTGGTAGCTCTGTCAAGCTATGTCAAATCTGATAATGGTAGAAGTCTTTCAGTTTCTAAAGTACACCGCGTCATAGATGCGCAGAACGCTAGAAACGTCCGGACGAGTTCATTACGTTCAACAAGGTGATTTCCGCTGTTGTATTCAGTTCATTGCCGTGCGTCGTGTCATTTTGTTTTTTCGTGTGTTTATCAAAACTTAAATCTACTTTTTACTTCTTTTCGCTTTTTAAAACAGTACCTACTTTTCAGAACTAAACAGCTAGGATTGGGATTATTTTCATGTAAGTAAAACTGTTCGTTTACAGTATACATTTGAGGTTATGATTACCGTACACGCTTCGAGTAAACCCATTGCTACGCCACTGATACCGGCTATTGACGCATAACTGTAACCACGCCTATGTACTTCTTGTTTTGAAGCCACTCTACTTACTGCTTTTTCAGGAAACCAAAGTTTAAGAGTCAGACCCTGCTATCCAACGAGAAGAACAATCTATGAAATAGTTAATACCATATAGGTATGATTAATGAAGTCATTTGTCACCCTTAAAGCAGTGTTGAATTCAGACCGTTTCCTCGGGGGGAAATGGAAGTTCTAAAAAATTAAACTATAAAGATGCATATAGTGATTACTTAATTTACAGAAACAAAGCAGATTTAAATGGCAATTTCCCCATACTTTTACATATTACTTAAGAAAACCTGAATATCATGTGGTAATGTTTCCGGAAGGGAATCTGTACTGCCCGGGGGGGGGGGGGACTTCCTCCCCGGTCACCTCCACAGCCCAGGATAGCTCAAATCCTCGGTAGAAAATGGCGTGAATAAGGACTCGGCAGCGGTTCTTGAGGTTAAAAATGCATATAATAATTTGGAAATACAAACGGGCGCCACTCGTTCACTGCGACAAAAAACAGATCTAGCTATGAGTCGAAAACGCACTTACCTTTTGTGGCTTACCGTTTAACAAACCTAAACTTAAAAAAAACGAGCAGGTTGGTTGGGGAGAATAACGCATAATATGCCAGTAGTACGTGTTAAGACGCCCGACGTCTGATTGAATAAAACTTACGCTCCCATATCCTTACGCTCGTTCCCTGAAACGGAATTCCCTAAATTGGGCCAATTTCCAGACCCCGCGACCAATTTCAAAACAGAAATCGACATTTGTTGCCTTAGTTTTGCCGCAAGGCACCTTCTTGGCTTATAGAAGCGAAATCTGCAACCTTGTTACCATGTCGGTCAGATCCCGCTAATTAGTTCGCTGATGAGCATTGATGAGCTCCGCGTTTAGTCTTCAGCCGAATTCAGGTCGGACAAAGGCGGTATCAAGTTACCCCGGCCGGCGTCTGCATGACGATATTTTCCAGACCCGGGGATCCCCCACTATAATCGCTGCTTTCCGGCATCGCACATATATGTGGTGTAAGTTGAAAGGAGATGGATACATAGGAAATTTTCCTGCATGATGCAATCTCGAATACGACGCGCTTGGTCGCGTCCTGTTGAATTAGTTCCGCCTCAATAATCTAGCTGAACGTATCAGGTAATTTGTGCCCGCAATTAAAACCTTAGTTGTTTGAAGGGACGCACCGTCCTCCAGGTGGTATATAAGCTACATGCCAAGTGCCTGTGTTAAGTTAGTACCGTTGTGTACATGTTATCGCTGTCTATAAGCGGATCTTCACAAAAGTTGCGTTGCAAGCATATATACAGGATGGATCTCTGTCGTTCGTCGTTACGATCCAGTCCCAAGTATTCGTAGAAAGGATTTTAATACACTACCATTCCGGATTAAGCTGTCGGCCACCTTGTTGCCCGTCCGATCGTCCCTTAATTGCCCTATCTTCAAGCAACATCGCAGAGGACCCCCTACGTGAGGCCCTCTCCGTCTGTTTTTAGGCCTCCGCCAACACAAAAGGTACTGGGAATTGTTATGTTTTAAGAGTGCTATTTGTTCTAAAAGTGGTGTGCGTATTGCAAGCATTCGATAGACAATGCATGATATTTTATACCCTATAATATTAAACAGGTACCGCTCGCTTTGGGCTGTACGAAACGTTACATATATTGTGGTAACTTGACTTCAAGCACAGAGACAAACCTAAACGGGTATTCTATCTTTGTAGCTTCTTGGATTCAAGTACCAAAAGATTTTATTGGACGTTTTGTCTCAGTCGTAAGATAATCAACTACTGTCAAACGCTGACTAACTTCTATTTTAATGCATATTACATGTCCAGATCTATGTGTGTAAATTTTGAGTTAATAGATCACTTTCATTTAACTCAGCTCTTGTATTTTATTTGTGTAGGTTTATGTAAAGTGACAGAAACCTGTATTCTTGTCGCGCTGTGTATACTTTATTGTACAGCGAGCAAACAACTGCAGGAGGGACACCCAAAGTTAGGTGCAAACGTCTACAACCGTGGAGCTTCTCCCGGGGGTAGCAACACGATGCAACGGCTGTTGAATTTCGACTTTTGGCCAATAGTCTGTGGAATTGAGATATACATCCCCAAAAGTCGTGGCGCCCGTCGAATCTTCTTTTAAGCAATTATCGTCAACCACCCCTATCGTGGTAATTCGCCCTGAACTGTGCCCATTCGTTCAAACCTCCCTCCCAACTGGCCTTTAGTCGGAGACAAATGGGCTGGAAGGGAGACGCAGTGGCGAGTATTGCTACGTAAATTTATTATGGGTCTTAACGACCGTTTTATACCATAACATACGGATAATAGTAACTTACGTTACAAGACCGGAATGTAATGTTTCGCAGGTCGAACCAAGTAGATTCCAGGGCTCTCCTGCGGCTCACCCTGAAAGCTTGGGGAAACCTGCAAAACATTTTTCGGTCGTGTATCGTACAATATGTTTTTATAACATCCGAGTCCATACTTTCAAACTTGCGAATTTACTTTTGCAAACTCAAAAAAATTGTGACATTAGTATCTATTCTTTGACATATCCAAACAATAACACACTTGATTCCATAGTAACGAAGGCGTCAGGGACTGGTAAAAGCTTTTACCCGTTTTCCGATCTTGACCGGCAAAACGTTACCTTCTGGCGAAAAAATTCTCCAAAAACCGCATATTTTCTGGTTGGTCGTAAAAAGAAGTTTTCATTATAGTCAAATATTAAAACAATTCATTCCATATTTAGACCTGGCGTTATGAACACACAGGAAATATTTTAGGCTCAATAAAAGAAACCAATGCAAATGTACAGTTAGTGTCAACCAAGAAAATAAATAACAAATACGTCGCAATTGAAACGCCCAGGAAGATGCGATAATAAATAAAATAAACTAAGTTGGATATGATCAGATTACAAGCTGACTTTAAAATGTTAACAACGTGATCAACCCAGATGAAAGCATTATCCCCTTGTAGGTTATAGCACACGCGGGGCAAAGTAATCACTAGCATAAACTATTATTGAAGGCAGTTATCGCTGCTCAAAAAAGCTAAACTTTTATCTTATACCGAGCGCGATAAATCCCAAACGCTTTTGTATTTAAATGTCAAATTACAAAGCAGGAAAAATACACCTGATACTAATACAAAAATTCCACTTTATGTAATCCACCACCTTTAAACGAGGGGTGAGTACAGCCCTAGCTAACTCTAACTCTCGGTAGAATATGGCGTGAAAAAAACCAGGCAGCAATTCTTAAGGTTACAAAAAATTGTTAAATTTTAATACAAAATGGGCGCCAGTCGTTATACACAACATAAAACTAAATCTAGCTATCAAAACAAACTACCACCTACCTTGGATGCCTCAGGGTGCCCAAAGACACACTGCGAGTTTTTTTACGTGGTACATCCACAATTTCAGCTATCCCTATGTGGAAGCGCCATCGAGCGTTGATAAATCTAAGTATTACATTTACACGTGCCGTTTGTTCTATTGGAAGGCCTCCGCCTTAAAAACACACAAACGCCCTTTACCGACATAAACAACGCTGAAATTTAAGTTGCATGTACTTATTGTTTTTACGACGGTTTCACGAACGACCTCGGAAGCGATGACTCGTGAAGGTATCTGCAACACTCGGAGTTTCTGGAGAAATTATCTGCACGGTCATGGACCCAAAATACGAGCTGCCGGCGTACGGAAAATTTTCAATACAGCCGCCGTCAAGACTGCATGCCCAATGACGAGAACATTACGTGGTGGGAATGGCAACAACAGGCCTAATTACCACTGAATTAGTACAGAACGAATAAACTAAAAAGAAAAATCTCGCCAGAGATGGAAATCGGCCTCACGTGCGTTTTGAAAACACGCCGCCGAGCGTACGCCTCAATTGTTAACAGAAAATTATGGCTAGAAAACCGCCTACTAGATTAAGCCATTTAGATCCCACAAGAAGCTTAATTTGTCCGCAAGCACAGCCGCCCTCGACATTCGCACTCGTCAAGAATCATTTTCCAAGTACCTTTTTATCGAAGGTCGTGCGTTTTTCGGAAAAACTAAATTCTTCTGGGCCATACTCACATGTTATGTAATTAACTAATTTAAATCCAGGGCAGCAACCTGCGTAAATGGGGCGCTCTTGATGTCATTGCTGGAGGATTTTTGGGTTCCTGCCACGGACCGTTGAATCGGAATTGCTTTTTTAAAAATCTGAAGCTGCTTCCACCTGGATATTAAAATTTCGTGTGCGTCAGATCCCATAGGCCACCAACAGAACTTAACACATCTTGTGCCTTGAGGTGCTAAGCGGAAATGTTCGTTAAACTCGAAATGAGCAAAATGTTAGCTCTACTTTCACCAAAGTTGCGTGGAGCTAATGAAATTAAACAAAGGGAGTAGGCGTATTTGCCTCACAAAAAGAAATTGTACTTCTAACATCCAGTACAAAAACGGCCGTTACACCCCCCCCCCCCTTCCGTGGAAAAGGGCATTGAAATCCAAACGAAATGACTAAAGTGAAGGTTGACACCAAACATTTCTAGAAACTTCAGGGCAAAATTCTAAAAACCAAAAAATTATTCGAAAGAAATCTCGGACTGAGCCCCTAAAACAACCTCCTCGAATTTAGGTGGAACCATCGGGAACCAAGAGGAATGACTGCAAGAGTGCTACCCCAAGGTTGGGCAGCAAGACTAGCCTTCGCGCTAGATTGTAAAAACGCGCCGGTGGCTGCCTGATGGGAACCCCTCACGTGAGACAACGACCCCAAAAAAACACTCCCACAGCCCCCAAACGCTAACATAAAGCCGAAACACCCAATGCCCTACGCAAGAGCACTGACAGGGTAAGATAATAACGATCCACTCGTTTCGTGGCGACGTGTGCGTCCTAAAAGTGGTCACGCTTCTTGCTCAACCAACCACCTAAACTCTCAGAAGACCAGAGTAAACAAAACACGAAAACTTGGATCACAGCTAAACTAATTGACGTACCTACAAAGTACACGAAAAAAAGTTGGATAACCACAAAGCTATTCTATAATACAAGCTTTAGAGCCATCTACTCCACAAGGCAACTCTCCTAAGAAGGAAGCAGAAACGGAAAAACACCTGGAACACCAATTTCTAATAAATACACTACAAGGGTTTCTACTGTAATTATTCCTATTCTTGTCTACTTAAAGAATTACCGTCAAATCAAAATTCATCACATACTAAGTTTCTAAACCAGGAAGCGACAAATCAGAGAATTCTTAAAAGAGATAGAAACTAACCAAGGAACATAGTCTTAATAAACCGGATCAAATCTAAGCGGTACCACATTGGACAACACCAAAAACAAACCTTTCGTTATATTGGTTAGAAATTTAAAAAAAAAAGACTGCATCAAATAAGGCACAGTTTCTACTTCGAGAAAAACATCCCAAAAACACGGACTGCATCACATAGGATACAGTTAAGGGTTCTATGTAACAACCCTAGTAGCAGAAAAGAAGGCAAGTGAGTTGCACCCTAGTGCGAAAATCCGTAATAATATACCCCACAATGACCCTACGGAATAACGAGACTATAGAACAAAAAGTAAGCTGAAGAAAAGAAAGAAGCAAATTCCAAAAACCATAATTTTGGATAACACCTCCTGAACCTACACTACCTACTCATCTAAGCTTCGACTGGCTAGGTCTACTATTCCATCCCGAAATCTGGGTTTACGGCGACATGGACACGCTTCATGAAGAGGGAAACCATCGAAAACAAACTGCCAACTAAATTGCAAGAGAAAATAAAAACAATCCACCAAGATATAGCTAACTAACCAAACAAACGACCTAAAAAACGAAACCAACAGAACCTTGTAAGATCCTAGGCACGAATCAGGAAAAGCACTCAAAACAAATCCCAAAGCCGTATGTATCGTATGACCAACTCAATAATTGAATCCAGACCTGCAACGCGACTAAAAAAAAAGAAAAGTAAGAAAAAGAAAATTCAACCAAGCAGACTACACATCCAAAGCACACATGAGGTTTCAGCATACTTAAAAAAATCAAAAGACTCATGCTTCATTCACCAAAACATACTCCATAACTCTTACAGCATATACCAACGTAACCGTCGAAGACGAATTGACTGATGAAATTGAAATACGCCGTCGTCTACGCCAGGGTTGTATCATGTCTCCTTTGCTATTCAATATACAGTAAAGAAATCTCCCAAAAAGCACTGCAAAGAGAACAGAGAGGCGTCGTAATTAACGAAGAAATAGTGAATAACTTAATATACGCGGACGACACGGTGGTAATAGCAAGTAACTTAGAAGATTTGAAACAGTGGTAATTAAATAAGCCAAAAAGAATGAGCAATAATTCATAAGTTACAACAGTTTCAGTAAGCCGCGATAAAAACTCGATACCTGGCTCGAAAATACTAGAACACTTTTAATGACAATTTAAACTCAGTGGGAAAAAACTAGTTACTGGCAATGTATGAAAATATAAGCTAATCTCTAGCATACACCAAAAGGGATGATTGATAAAATACTTCTCGTTTGACCGAAAAACCTGTGCGTACCTAACCAACCTAATCGTTCGCCTAATTAGGCTCCACGTTGGGCGCCAATTTTTTTGAGCTATCTTTGAACGAAAGGCGACCACAGTGCTGTCTAGCTCAAACTCTCGACGATTATTTACATGAATAAGGACTACGATGTGGTTCTTAAGGTTATAAAAATGCATAGAGTAATTTGGAAACACAAGCGACCGCCAGTCGCTCACCCCGACAAAAAAAACTACAGATCTAGCGAACAGTCGAATCCTTTCATTCCCCCTCGCTTTACTATCCTAAACTCTAAAAAACAATCAGGTATCGTGGGGTTAAATAAACAGATATACCAGTAGTATGAATAAGAAGAGGCTTTTAATAATCGTTAAGGTTAGGTTGTGTCAACCAAAATAGTTATTAACGTATCAAGTTGCAAAATGAAAGTGTTTCTCACACTAGACACACAAGCGAAGCGAGTTAAGCAACACGTTGTGTGTGAAAAATACAAATTTTGCAACATGTTTTATACAATATTTTGTGTCATTTTAAATCATTAATTTTTATAGTAAATAAATTTACTTAAATCTATAGTTGTTCTACATTTTCATATTAGCACTAGTGGCATTATCAAATCTCATATTACAACTAGTGCGATTATATGCATCATTTTGTGTTCTAATTTTATTATATTAGCACTAGTGTCAATATGAAATCTCTTATTGTAACTAGTGCAAATATATGCACCGTTTTGACGCATTATAAAGCAGGCAAAATACGACAGATACAAATACAAAGATTTCGCTGTTATGTAAGCTAGAAGGAGGCATGCGCTAGTGCTCACAGCTTATGTAGTTAGATTAGATTAGATTTAGATCCACGACTGCCTTTTGCTGGCATGCGCACGTCAGCCCTTTGGGCTTTTTGTACTGTCGGGAGTTTTCAAGTTAGCAGGCCGACATCTGTATCTTTTACTAGATTTGCAATGTCCCCTACTAGCTTGCGGTTGTCAATAGAGTTAAGGCTCCAATCGAGTTGGTGTCTTTTACGCTCTAATGCTGGACATTCAAAGAGGATATGATAGGCTGTTTCATCATCCTCTTGGCATAGTCTGCAAACAGGTTCATCTCTATAGATATTGATCCTGTGCATAAATTCTCTGAAAGTTCCAGTGCCTGTTAGTAGACTGACTACTTGCTTGATTCGAGTTCTGTTCAGTCTCAACAGGGTTTTGGTGGCTTGTGGATTCGGAGTTTTTAGCAATCTTTTGCAGTGTGTTGCTTGATTGTAGTTTCTCCACTTTAGTTGGTGTGCGGTGTTGACCCATTCATTAATAGCTGAGCGGGCTTGGTTTTTCTGAATGCTTAGACCAGGTTCTGGACCGGTCATTTCATTACGGGCTGCTTCTTTTGCGAGCTTGTCCGCCTTTTCGTTTCCTTCAATAACTTGGTGACCTGGGATCCAGCATAATTTTACTGTATTTCCCTGGCTTAAAGTTTGAAGTTTGGATTTGCATTCCTTGACCAGTCTCGATGAAGTACTGAAAGCGTTTAGCGCTTTCAGTGCTGCCTGACTGTCTGAGAGAATGTGTATGTCTCTGATGTTTGCGCATACGTTAATAGCTTGTACTTCAGCCTGAAAGATGTTACAAAACTTTCCTAGACTGACTTTTTCGTTGGTTCTAGGATTGGTACTGTAAACACCGGAGCCTGTACCCCCTTCAAACTTAGATCCATCAGTGTAAAAAATAATGTTCTTATTTGTTGGAGTTGGTAGTTGGTCCGGATTCCAACTTGTGTGTACAGTAAAGTTCTTTTCAAAGTCATAGGCTTTGATTATAAGATCAGAACCCATTTCTAATATTGGGTTGTTGATGTGTGACATGTTCTTGCCATGTCCTAGATTATTAGCTGTGGTCATCCAGTGACCAGTACTTTGTAATCTGTAGGCTGCCATTCTGGCTTCACCTTCCAAGAAGATGTGCAGAGGTGGCAGATTGAAAATAGCATTCAGTGCTTGTCCTGAGGTGCCTTTAAAGGCTCCAGTGATGCACCAATTAGCTAGATATTGTATTTTGCTGATTTTGTGGATCGCAGTTGCTTGTTTTATTTTGGGCCACCAGGCGATTATTCCATATGAAATTATTGGTCGAACCATGGTTTTGTACAGCCAGAGGGTCAGTTCCGGTTTGAGCCCCCACGTACTACCTATGGCTCTTTTTCCAATAACTAATGTTTGTATACACCTGGTGATTGTTTTGTCTAAGTGGGAGTTCCAAGTTAGTTTGGAATCGATGGTTAGACCTAAGTACTTAACCTCGTTCTCCCAGTTGACATTTGTCTCAAACAGTTTTATGTTGATTCTGTTTGTGATGTTCTTTCTACGAGTGAAAGCGACGAGAGTGGCTTTGCTGGGATTAATTCTAAGATTATTCTCTAGACACCACTCTTCGGTTATCTTTAGTGCTGATTTCATTACATTGTCTACGGTTCTTTGGTATTTACCTTGAATCAGTATGACAATGTCATCAGCGTATCCTTGAGTGTAGTAGCCTTTGTTATTGAGTTGGATCAGCAGTTCATCAACTGTGAGGCACCACAGGAGTGGAGAAAGAACTCCTCCCTGTGGACATCCCCTTGTCGCCTGCACTGTCTTTTCCTTGTCAAATAACTTGACTTTTACAACTCTGGTGTTGAGCATTGCCATAGTCCATCTTATCGTGGTGTTATCGATCTGATGGTTTGTCATTGCTCTTTCAATAGAGTGGTAGGAGGCGTTGTCGAAGGCACCTTCTATGTCTAGAAATGCTCCGACTGCGTACTCCTTGTACTCCAAGGTTCTCTCAATTTTCCCCACTAGTTGGTGTAGAGCGGTTTCACATGACTTCCCTGTTTGGTAAGCATGTTGATATTTGTGAATCGGGAGTGAAGTTAGGGCTTCCTCCCTCCAGTATCTGTCTACTAATCTTTCCAACGTTTTAAGGAGGAATGACGTTAGGCTGATAGGTCTGTAAGATTTAGCTTCTGCATAGCTGCTCTTACCAGGCTTAGGGATAAATACTACTTTAGTCACTCTCCAGGATTGGGGAATGTAACCCAAGGCAAGACTTGCTTGGAACATGTCTTTGAGTGGGTTCAGCAGTATATCTATCCCTTTCTGCAGCATTACGGGTTGTGTGCCGTCGTTTCCAGCAGATTTGAAAGGACTGAAGAGGCTAGTTGCCCATCTAATCCTTTCTTTGCTGACTTTTCTCTTAGCTGTTTCCCAGTCTTCCCTCCTAGGGGTATGATTGGGTTCAGCCAGAGTAGGTTGTTCCACTGCTCCGGGTAGGTGAGTTTTTATCAAAAGAGATAAAGTCTCCTCTTCCGTTGTAGTGTATTCTCCGCTTTCTTTTTTAAGAGTGCCTACTGGGTTCATGGCTTGCTTTGAGATGATTTTGTGAAGTCTAGCTGTGGATCGCGTGGTCTCCACCTCCTGGCAAAACTTTTTCCAGGCTGCTATCTTAGCTGCCTTGATCTTTTTGCCATAGTCTGTGAGAGCCTTGTGATAGTTCTCCCAGTTATTTGTGGCTTTAGACCTGTTAAACAGACGTCTGACTTCTTGTCTGGCCTTTTCTAGGTCTTTATTCCACCAATTTGTGTGTTTTTTTGCTCTTTGCTGACTTGGGTCTATTAGAGGACAGCTACTCTGAAAGGAGTCAATCATGGCCTCTTTTAACCGGTCAGCATTTGAGTCTAATACTACTTTATTGGGAGATCTGAACTTTAGGTGTTCTATCTTCTCTTGTAGTTTTTGTTTATATAGGTCCCAGTCTGTCTTTCTTGGGTTGTAGTAAACTCTTTGGCTTACTTCCCGTTGAGACAGTTCAAAGGTTATATAATTGTGGTCAGAGAGTGATGGTTCGTCTGAAACTTGCCATTTATTCACTGATTGACTAATTCTCATAGTGGTTATGGTAATATCTATAACTTCATGTCTATTAGCTTTATAAAAGGTTGGAGTGTTACCTTTATTGACTACTACTAGATTGTTAGTTAAGATAAATTCTAAAAGTGACTCACCTCTTATGTTGCAGTTGGTGCTGCCCCAAATGGTGTGGTGAGAATTTGCGTCGCAGCCTAGGATGAGGTCTAGATCGTCTTGGGAGGCAGATGATACTAGGTTTTCTAGTTCCTCGCTAGGCGGTGGGTCCCTGGAATCGGATGGAAGGTAGACGGAGCTTATAATGGCTTGGTCACAACCTTCATTGTTATTCCATTTTATTTTAATTGTGGTTATGTCTCTAGAACAGAATTCCATTAGTGGTAAACAGTCTAGATTATTTCTTATAAGTATACATGTTCTAGGACTTGCATGATTATAAATAAGCTTACCTTTAGCACCCCCTAATCCACGGACTTGTCCCTTAACTATCCATGGTTCTTGGATCAGTCCTAAATCGATGTCATCTGCTAGCAGCTTTCTGCTTAGATTTGCAGTGGCTGCTTTGCAGTGGTGGAGGTTAATTTGGACTACTTTCAGGTGCTTCTTTCCTATCCTTGGAGCGGATAAGGAAAGTGACCTTGTTGAGGCCTAGGTGCGCTGCACAGTTGATGGATGTAAGTGCTTGTTTTGCCCTGTCATCTATCATTGCTGCGAACGTTCTACCGCCATCTTCTAGTGGAGTGACGTTGAGTATTCTCCAGGTATCGGTCTGGAGGTCTGCCTTCCGTTTGTTCTGTTTTCCGATCAAACGGAGAATAACCTCGGGTTTTTGTTTGTCGTACCACTTGGGGACGTTGAACACTACCCGGACGGAGTTAATAACTTTTGCCCGCTCTTTTACCTCCAGCTTGGCATTGGTCCACGGGTGCAGCTTAGGTACTTGCTAACTTAACCAGTGTTTTGTGAGTTCGTCCTTGCACGCAACCACGTATGTACCAGCTTCGAGATAGTGGCTGGTAAAGAGGGGTGTGTTCTCTTCTTCTTCCATCTGGAAGATGAGATTAATCAGACTGTCTCTGACTAGGTCACCTTGTTCCTTTGTCAGTTTGACGTCTGGATATGCAGCAGGGTAGATGGCCATCTTCACCGTAGTGGCTGCCTCAGCAAAATCAAGCCTGCTGGTGCCTGCCTTTGGTAAGGTCGGCTTGTCTACTTTCTGCCTAGGCCTCTTTTTGGCGTTTGCCGGGGAGGGAGTGGCTTCGTCAGAGCGTTGCCTCTTTTGTCCCTGGTTGGTTGCAGGTTTTTCAGATTTCGAAGCTGGGTCTGCTGCCCTCTTCTTCTCCATCTTCTGCTTTCTTTTAAAGTTTGGGTCGTACTTAATGCCCTTGGCTTCGCAGGCTCGCTTGGCGCGTTCTCTGCGTTCCTTGGCTGTAAGTTGGACCTTTTTGAGGGACACTTTGCCAAGTTGATCGGTTATGTCCGCTCCGGTTGCGGCCTTTTCCTGCTCGGAAGACTGTCCTTGACTGGAAGTCTGGACTGTCAACTCTGCAGTAGAGGCACACTGTTCCATTTTTGTCTCGGTCACCGAAGTCTGGGCATCAGTGATCGGAAGCGGTGATGACTCCATCGGCATCGTCTTCACCCTGTAAAAAAGCAGTTGATAAATCCATACAAGTGAGTATTTAATGCAACTGTAGGAGGTCTGGCTAAATACTTCTGGAGGGCGCCTGGTATCCAGAAGGCTCCGTTCATGACGCATATTATAAGCCCCTGCGCCTACACCTGCTGGTGCTCTGCTTTGCACGGGTCGCATAACACATTCGAAAAGGGGATTTTGGAACCAGAGAGGCTGATCTTCTAGACAGCCATGCATCTCTTGAGCCTGGTCCCCCGCCGTGAGATTTAGGATTTTTATTGAGGTTTTCTCCTCTTGGTCCGGGCGGTGAAGCCAAGACCCCCAGCACAGATATCTCCCGTAATACATGCCTACAGCAGAGATATCCATGTATGGTATAACGGCAATGACGTGACCGAGGTTCGTCTTTGCCGGCATCGTTATCCCAAGTGCAGACCCTTAGCCAAGACACGACAGCTGGGCTTGGGGGATGTTTATCGACTTCCCACTCTAGATCCGCGGGGTTCAGTCTCAACGGGGCCACCACGAGAAGGATGCAATCGCCAGGATCGCATATCACTGATCGTTGCCAGTGATACCCTGCGGTCTTCCTTGTTGTCAGGCGGGAGGTGCAAGACCTGAACAACTTGGCTGCGCTGCCTCGGCATGAATCTTCACAGCGTTTATAGCCGTTCAGTTCAGCTGGCAATGCTCGACCCCTTATGTAGTTAACTGGTCTAAATCTAGTGCAGCACGCTGCGTAAATGGGACGCTCTCAAAGGCATCGCCGGTGGATTTTAGGATCCCTGCCACGGGCCTATTGAATTGAAATGCGGTAACTCGCGGGAATACAGTCCGTCGAAGACCGAGCGTTTTGACGGCGGACTCGGATGTGGTGCACGCCGGGGAAGAAAAAGGCGTACGAGCGTTCGTAGCAGTACGTGCCGAGCGGGCGTTAGATAAAGGCCAAGGAACACATGTAGCTCGAATTGTATAGCTGGCACATTAGCCTAGAGGGCGTAGATAACGGTTCCATTTCTTTAAAAAACCTGGACTTACTTCCAACCTGGATGTTCTTAGAATTAATCGTGGACATCACTAGGGCCACCAATAGAACTCACTACCCCTCGTGCCTCATAGGTCAGAAGCCAGAAGTGTCTCGTCAAACTCGAACTCAGCGTTCGCTTTGCTTATCAGCTGGGATGTGAAACTTAACAATCAAATTCCCCCAAAATGCATCGTGCCACTAAGGATATTACAGCTGGGCACATTTTTGATGGAACCATATTGTATATTTCCAATAGTTTAAATCCAGATCTGATGGAATTTTCGTACAAGACTAGAAAGCAAATGAGAATGGATGTATAACCATCTGCTTTGTAAGAGACGCTGCTGAAGGAATTATCCCCCAAGAATAAATTTAAGCTGCCGACGCAGTTTAAATACAGCCGTTACATATTTTGTTAATATCTTGTTATTGTCGTTTACATTAAAATATATAATCCATAAATTAAATTGTCTGGATTTTCCTTAACAGTTCTGCTTTTTTTGTCAGTTCTTATTTTGTAAATAATTCATCATCATCATCAAGCCTTGCAATCCATAGGATTATGGCTTCTTCTGCTTGGGTGGAGAAGATGTAAAATCCATTTTCTGAGGTGGATCACTCCTCTACTGTTTCCATTATAAACATTTGTGTTTCCTGGCTTTGTTGACTATTTCCTTCCATTTTTTCCTGTCTCTACATGCATTGTTCCAATTTTCTACCTTCATCACTTTTAAATCTTCTTCGATGTTGTCCCACCATCTTATTCTTGGCCTTGCTCGTCCTCGTTGTTGAAGTGGTTTCCAGTCTGTTATTCTTTTTATTATATCCGTTGGTGTCCTTCTCATGATGTGCCCTAACCATTTTAGACGTTGTGCTTTTATGTGTCTTATTATATTTTCTCCTTCTAATATTTCTTCTATCTCCTGATTTGTCTTTGCTCTTCTTTCTCCCTCTTCTGTCACCTTTGGCCCTAGTATTGTCCTTACTATCCTTCTTTCTAATTTTCTCAGCTGGTCTTCCTCCAGTTTAGTGAGTGCAATCGTCTCTGTTGCATAGGTGATGGTTGGTCTTATCAATGTCTTGTAGATTGTTATTTTTGTTGCTTTAGATAGGTTTTTGTTTTTTTAGCAGTGGTTTGTTAATACCATTTGATTCCTTTCTGGATCCTTTCTTTTACTCTTTCCCTTCCATTTCCTATTAGCACTCCTAGATAACTGAATGATGTGACATTTTCGAAGGTGTGGTTATGTATCTTTAACTGTCTATCTGTGGTATTATTTCTTCCGTAGTTCATGTATTTTGTTTTTTGTTCGTTTATCTGTAAGCCTAGCTTTATTGCTTTTTTGTTTAGTCTTTGTATTGCATCTATTAATAAATATAGTACCTTAATCTATTAGATCCTACTTTGACTTACCTACTATTG
Organism: Agriotes lineatus; assembly: GCA_940337035.1. Taxonomy (NCBI): domain Eukaryota; kingdom Metazoa; phylum Arthropoda; class Insecta; order Coleoptera; family Elateridae; genus Agriotes; species Agriotes lineatus. The sequence continues at coordinate 17,289,237 of OW679196.1, read as the reverse complement.
CTAAGTCATCTGCGTACGCTATAGTTTGAAATTGATCTGTTATAATACTTTTGTTTAGTTTTGCTTTGGGATAATGCTTTCTAGTGCCAAGTTGAAGAGCGTCGGGGATAGGGCGTCTCCTTGTTTTACTCCTACATTTACGTTGAACTCTTCCGTTTTTGTACCTTGGAACTGTACTTTTGCTTTTGTATCTTTGAGACATATTTCTACTAGTTGTATTATTTTTACTGGTATTCCGAAAAGTTGCAATTCCTTATCAGTACCTTTCTGTTTACTTTGTCAAAAGCATTTTTTAAATCGATAAACATTATGTGTAAGTTTCTGTCATATTCCCAAGATTTTTGACAAATTTGCTCTAACACGTGTATTGCGTTAACCGTGGATCTGCCCGGCCTAAATCCGTTCTGGTAGTCGCCCAATATTTTTTGTGTGTGTTTTAAGTTTTTTATTGAGTATGGTAGAGAACAGTTTATACGTTGTATTCAGGAGTGTTATGGCCCTATAGTTTGCACATTATTCTTTGTCACCTTTTTACTTCCTTTTACAATAAAGGAAGTATTGGATTCACCCCAAAAATTCGAAATTGAGTTTCCAACAGATCTTCACGTTTTAGAGTCCCCTGATCCCAAAAAACATATTTTTTTCATTGGTCTGTCTTTCTGTGTATGTGTCTGTCTGTGAATAGAATATCTCAAAAACGAAAAGGTGTATTGAAGTGAGATAGGTGATTTTCCAGTTCAATACTTCTAAAATGGGTTTCTTTTGTTTTTTTTTCTATTTTCTTTATTAACTCTTATTTTAAATAGAATACCCGGTATATTATTACATTTTTGAATTCAGCTTAAAATTCCAGAGAAAATTTGTCTCTTCATCTAACTCTCTATTTTGTACCGTTTTTGTGGAATTTGTAATTTTTGAAAATTTTTGACAAATGCTTACAAATTTAAAATCAAATTTTTCGCCAATTATAAGATCACTGTAAAAGGAAGTTGTGTGCATGTATCACACCCGATTTTTTGTGTATGGGTTGTATTATCCCAATATTCCAGTCTGTTAGCAGTTCGTTTTGTTCCCATATTTGTTCAATTAATGTGTGTATTTTTTTGTATAATTGCTGTCCACCATATTTCAGCAGTTCATTTCTTATGCCATCTTCTCCTGGTGCCTTATTATTATTCATTTGGTTTATCTCTTGCTAGATCTCTTCTAGGGATGGTGCATTTGTTTCTTTGTTCTTCGGTTTCGCTATCATCTGTTGTTTGATCCTTTATTGTGTTGTTAACCTTTGTGTATAATGTCGTAGTGTAGTGTGCTGTCCATATTTTATTTAGTGGTTGTGGCTCGTTTTCTAGTAATCCCTTTTTATTTTTCATCCCTCTTATTTTTATTTTTGGTTTGTTTTTAGTCGCCTTTATCTTGTTGTAGAATTGCCTTATTTTATGGTTCTTTCTATCCTCTTCTATGTCCCTTAGCTTTTCGTCTATCCACTCGTTCTTTGTTCTCATTATTGTTTTTGCACACTTTCTTGCTATTTTGTATGCTTCTCTGTCTTGTTCTTCATTTGTGCCATTCCATTTCAATTTTTCTGTATTTTTCTTCCTAGTTTCGTCCTCGCATTCTTCACCGTACCATTCTTTTAATTGTTTCTGCTTTTGTTCTTGTTTTAAGGTCTGTTTTGTTATTTTAATTACTTTTTCCTTTATATTTTGCCATAATTCTTGGATTTCTGTTGTCACTTCTTTAATTTCTTCGCATATTTGTTTTTCGAATTCTTGTCTGATTTTGTCTTGCTGTAGATTTTCCACGTTCCAATATTCTGTTTTTTTATGTGTAGGGTTTGTCTATCGCTTGTTGCTGCATAGTAGCCTTTCATTATGACCAGGTAGTGATCGGAATCTCCATTGGCCACTCTAAAAGTTCTAGTATCTATTGTTTTTTTGTTTGTCGCCTCTGTCGCCATTATATGGTCTACTTGGTTCTCACTGCCTGTCGGATGTCTCCATGTGACGTTGTGTTTTCTTGGGTGTTCGAATTTTGTCGTTAGTATTGTCATGCCCATTGCTTCGGCTAGTTGGCATGTAGTCCAGTCAAATGGTAATTCGAGGTGGAAAGTTCTAGTGTAATTGGTTTTAGTGGCTTACTTGATGTTTTTTGGGGTGCTGAACACGAATCTGAAGTTGTCCAACAAAATTTTTTTCGGCAAATATGAGAAATCATAAAAAAACCACTAAAAATCAGAGTTTTTTGTAGTTTTTGGCTTATTACTTGCAAAGTAAGCTTTTTACGCAAGAGATGACCCTATATTAAAATAAAGACGAGAATTTTTCCTACAATTCATGTTCAAATTATTTTTTTGTACGACATATGGTTTCCGCGCTAAGAGGCGTTGAAAAACTGTCGAAAATCAGTAGATTTTGGAAAATAGAAAAAAACACATTTTTTACAGCCTTTCCGTTCATAGCACTAAAACTAAGCATTTTTCTGTAAATATTATCCTATACTTCGAAAGAGCAGATAAAATTCTGTACAATTTATGTGTAAATAATTTTTTCGGACTTTCAATAGTTATGAGAAAGGCAATGACGAATGCATGAAGTAGTCAGTCGCCTCCTTATTGGAGGCATATACTTAAATGCATCATTATACGTCTACGCAGATATGTAAAACGTTCACCTTAAGTTATATAGGTGCAACAAAAAGATAAACAGCAATTCATGGTTGATTAATATGAAAACTGTGTATTTTTATCGATATAATAAAACAGGTATGTGACGTATTGAGCTAGCGGACTATCTTGTGACCTTCAGCTCCCCCTCTTTCTACTGATAGAGATATGAACAAATATTGCTGCTGATTGGTAGTACCATGATAACTGTTTAAAAAATCTGTACATTGGTAAGCCCAAGGTTGATGTGGAAAACCAAGTTTGCCCTTATGCGAAAGAAATTGGGAGAACATTTTTACTTTTATGGAAAACAGTGATGATGAATGTCAGTTTTCATTAGACCAGTTAATAGCTCAGACAGAGGGTGAATACATTCCCCAATGGAAAACAGTAATAAACCATCTACTGAAGAGATATAGGGAGGAAGGGAGAATGTAATCATATCAAAGATTAAACAGAATACGATCGTATGTTTCAAACATACTGGCCAGATGCGTGGTACACCGAAAAACGTCTTCGATTAGTTGAAACAGTGGCTGTTATAATTCTTGAAGAGATAAGATTCCTAGCGTATGTCGTGGATGATTATCCCCCTCCAGATTCTTTCTTGCACGAAAATGAAAGCCTTGTTCCTGAGGTTCTTTTGCTTTGAAATGCTGATACTGAAGAAGAACCGTGAGGACAGTATAAATGAAAAAAAACGTTTTAGCTATTTCACAGTGTTATTAGCGTTGTCAGACCTAGTTCTTTGCCTTACAAATTGGACTATGAGCTTCTTTTTTATAAGAAGTATGGGTCACGAAAACTAATCGATATTATGTCAGCCTTGGGACTTTGCACCTCTTATTCTGAAGCTGTTCGTTTGGAAGTGTCAGTAATCATGAGACCATCTTTACAAATAGACTCCACAGCTTTCCATCAATCCGTTCATGACAACACGAATTTTAACACTCGTACACTAGATGGGTATAATACCTTTCATGCAATGGGGTGTATACATTTGATAATCCCAAGAAATGCTATTGCTCCAGATCAGAGAATTGTCCTCCGAGTGAAGAAAATACTACCAGCTCAACTAGTTGGCGAGATGGGCGCTGTTTCCTTGCAAATTTTTGAGAAAGCAGTTCTCCTGGCTTAAAGAATTTCCAAAAGTTTTTTGTTTCATCCGATACTATCACACTCTGTTTGGCAGACCTAATTTGGCTTTACAGCAAGTGGAAAGATGTGCCCAGCATTCCAGGATCGACTGGTTCATGAAGCAAACCACAAGTGGTCTCCTTTGTGACACAACCTTTGTTGCTTGCGTGCCATTTATCAATGCTCCACCGAGCGATTCAACAGTATATGTACAGCTTTACTCACTTCCGTAGAACAATTAAAATTATGAATCAGCAAGCATCTGTGAACACTTTCGACCTGCCGAGGCTGGCTTGGGAATGAAGATCCTGAACAATGGGGTTGGAAGAAAACCACAGATGGTCTAGAGCCAGTAACCACGCTGGTGGTTCACCTCAAGCCGTTTTGAAACTTATTTCTTGCAAATGCAAGAAGACCTGTCAGAAAAACTGTGGATGAAAAAAGCAAGCCTCAAGTGCTCCAATATGTGTGTGAACTGCGAAACCAGTTGCAATAACATGCCTCTTACTGAAATCGAAGAATACGGGGATGACCCGGAACTTCCTGAAGTACTTGAAGGTAACTATGCATAAATAATTCAATTTCACCTTTATTTTTTTACTCATTCACTTTTATTTATGTGTTTAAAATATGTGTCCTAATACAACTATTCAATGTTCAAACAATTGAAACTAAGCCATTATAATTATATTTAATTAATTTTTTTAGATGTAGAAGAACTGGAAGGCATCCCTGCAGAAATCATGGAACCTTTGACCAAGAGGGCTTAGTTTGACTGAGGAGGTTCACTTCAATGTAAATAATAATATAATAATAAGCGTTTTATACAATACCTACCTATGTACCCATGTTATTATATGTATTGTTTAACATTGCACATATTTCATATTAATCAACCATGAATCGCTGTTTATCTTTTTGTTGCACCTATATAACCTAAGGTTAACGTTTTACATATCTGCGCAGACATATAATTGTGCATTTAAGTATATGCCTCCAATAAGGAGGCGACTGACTACTTCATGCATTCGTCATTGCTTTTCTCATAACTATTGAAAGTCCGAAAAAATTATTTACACATAAATTGTACGGAATTTTATCTGCTATTTCAAAGTATAGGATAATGTTTACAGAGAAATGCTTAGTTTTAGTGCTATGAACGGAAAGGCTGTAAAAATATGTTTATCCGCAAACGTCACAAAAGTGACAACTTATTTGTCTTTATTGACAAGGTAAAAGTGTCACTCTATCTGCCTAAGCAGATAATATAGCGACTTTTGCATACTTTATCTGCCTAAGCACACAAAATCGTTGCCCTTTTTCTTTCTATGTTTGTTCGTTATCTCCTCCGAAGATACTGGACCGATTAAATTGTATGATGGCTTAAAATTTTGCTAATTTTTAGACGTAGATCCGTAGGCCGGTTTTATTTTCAAAGAGTACGAAAAAGTTTTTATCGGTTGCAGGATATTAATCCCTTGTTTACATATACAAAAGTAGACTGGTAACTAAATCATAACTGATCTGTACGGTAATAGTCCATTACCGTACATGGCAACCATAACCATACAGCAACCGATAAACTATTGAACAAATCACGGATGTTATGAATCATAACAGCCTCAGATGTTTTAAAATCCTCGCTCTGCGAGCTCGGATTTCAATACAACATCTGCGGCAGTTATGATACTCATAACATTCCTAGATATGTTAATAGCTATAATTTAAATAAACCTTTAAGCAGCGGATCGGAGCATCTGTCGCCGTGGTATATGGTGTGACAGTTGCTGTGGTCGTGTGCTATTAGCTCGAGTGATTCAGTATGTTCATATATCATTACAGTAGCGCATTATTTGAACAAGATCGGTTGGCGCAGCGGTACAGTGTTCGCCTGTCACGCGGGTGGCCGGGGTTCGATTCCCGGCCGATGCATCCTTTTTTATTTAAATTTATATTAATGAAATTTACCTGAATACGTTTTCGGATAAAATAGTATATGTTATTCGGAGTAAAAGTGACTTTATGTGGCTTAGCTGAATTATTTGCCTCACTAACGTTCGGCTAAATAAACTTCAGCTTCGCCACATAAAGTATCACTTTTACTCCTAATAACATAATCTACTATTTTTGCAATTTTCCAAAATCAACTGATTTTCAGCAATTTTTCAACGCCTCTTAGCGCGGAAACCATATGTCGTACAAAAAAATGATACAAACATGAATTGTAGGAAATTTTCTCGTATTTATTTTAATATAGTCATCTTTTGCGTAAAAAGTTTACTTTGCAAGTAATAAGCCAAAAACAAAACAAAAACTGTGATTTTTAGTGGTTTTTTTATGATTTCTCATATTTGCCGAAAAAAAATTGTTGGACAACTTCAGATTCGTGTTCAGCACCCTAAAAAACATATATTAAGTCACTCAAAACAATTACACCAGAACTTTCCACTTTAAGCTCTTTTTGAACACCATTTTACTGGACTAATGACCTGTGCCCGTTATCATTACTCACTTTGTGTATCGTGCCTCTGCCATTGCCTACTGCTTTTTTTAGATATTGTTCCTTACCTATCTGGGCGTTTAGATCCCCTAATATTATTATTTCATCTCTCTTTGGTATATCTTCACACGTTTTCTATATCAGATCGTAGAAATTATCTTTATCTTTCACTTCTGCTGTTTCTGTGGGTGCATATACATTAATTAATGAGGTGTTTGTCTTTCCCATCTTTACTCTTAGGGTTGCTATTCTTCCATCAATTGGCGTAAATTTGATGATGCTTCTCATTCTGCTGGTTATGAAGAAGCCTACTCCATTTCTTCCAGTTTTCCTTTTTCCACTGTAAAGAAAGCTGTAGCCTTCTTTCGTGATCTCTCCTGCCCCTTCCCATCTTACTTCTTGAATTGCCGCTATATATATTTTGTAATTTTGGATTTTCTTTGCGATTTCTTCCATTTTTCCCATCTGATCATTGTTTTTACATTCCAAGTTGCTAATCTTATCTCTTCATACTTTTTTCCTTTTATTTTCTTTTTTGTGATTTTGTAATTTTTTTTTGTTTCTTTGATGTGCCTTCTCATTGTCCATAGACTTTGCTTCTGTCGTCATCAGTGGGGTTGCCGAGCTTGTTGGTTGCTATATTTTTTGTATATGATCCTTTGAGTTACCCTGTTCCTGGGTTTTTTGTGTGATTGGTGCTAATAGCTGTTGGATCAGTTTGTCTGTTTTTTTAGTTTGTATTCTTTAAGTCCTCTTTCTTGGTTCCTTGTTCTTCGGTGCTCTTCATCTGGTTTCTGGTGAACGTCCTCGTTTTAAAGCTTTCGCCTGTCTTTTCTGGTTAAGTTTTTTGTGGCTTCTGTTTTCTACGTTTTCTGGAGACCTTTGGCTCGCTGTTCTGGTTTTTGTTGCTTTGTCTATGTTTACTTTCTCCTGCTGATCTTGCGCTCCTAGGTTTTCTTCGGTGTATATTACCTCGTTTATCACGAGTTTTGTTCCCTTAATTTTGCATTATATCCTTTTTCTCTTGCCTGGATTAACTGTTTCTTCAGCGTTTTCCTCTTCTCGAGTTCTTTGTTATACACCTCTTGATATTCCCAAATTTGTGTCTTTCAGTTTATAACTCTTGCTCAGGATCTCATATTTTTTTGTTTCTGTTGTTAACTGCATCAGTATTGGTCTAGTTTTGCCCTCTTCATGTCTTCCCATCCTTTTGGAGAAATTAATTTGGAATTCCGGTTCTATCATCACCTGCATCCGGTTACACACGTTTCTTATTTTATGGATTCGTGTTTTTCTTCCGCTTTGTCCGTTATTCCATAATATATTATGCTTTTCCTGTCAATTGCCCCTTGTAATGTCTTTATCTGTAGCTGTAGATTTTGAATTTTTTCTTTCATTTCTTGGTTCTCGTTTTCTAAGACCGCTATTTTTTCATTCCTTGTATCGCTTTTCTTTTCTATTTTGACTAGGTGCTTTGTGATCGCTTTAAGTATTGTTTTCGTGTCCAGCTCTTCCTCGTCGCTTTCCTCTGAGAGCAACTGGTTGTTTTCTTCATCACTCGCCATCTTTTGGTTGCTTGTATTCGATTGTAATTATCATTTTAATACATTAATAACATGTTCACTGTTTATTATATATTTAAAATAACGTATGAATGTATTGTTTATTATATTGCTCGCTCTTCTATAGAATATTTTTGACAGAATTAACATAAATTCACACTTAACAACGGTCTTCACAGAGAGCGTAAAAAATTGTAGTCGTCATAACTTTGCCGTGTTAAATAGTAGAAAGGTAAAATGAAAACCATTTTAAAGAGTATTTAATAGGTTACTACAAAAATAATAAGTTTTCCATTAGAACTAGTTTCTGAGATTCCACCCCCCCCCCCCCCGCGCTCTAAAAGAGCAAAGAACAGGCATCAGTATCGAATACGTTAAATAATATACTTGTGAACCTATTTATTCATAAATGTCATTGATTAGCTTCCACTTTTTTCATTATTAAGCCACTTTTTAGCTCGATTTCAACTGTACTACTTAAAAAGGAAAATTCCAGGTTACACAAAGTTTCTCAGGAAATTCCATTAAGGATGACGTGGAACTTTTGGGTTTACGGTTCCAGGTGTTCTAAAATATTCCCCCAAACACCATTTAGTACTTCGACAAGTCTCACTTAAAAGTTATGGCCTGGTCTATACGCGGAGAGCAGAAGAGGATCACATTCACAATCACAATGTGCAGTCATGACAGTGATCATACACGCACTTAATAAATACTGCACTCGTTTTCAACGATTTAGGATGTTTTTCCCATTTGACCGGCAATCGCTAGTCACTCAGCCAGGCCACACCAGCGCTGTTATAAACTATTGTGAAACCATTACACAATGCACCGAAATGATCAAAATAATTTGAACTGGTTTGGCAGGGTAAAATTGCAAGTAGCACTATTAAATTAATAAGAAATTGTTTTAAACTTACTGTAAATAGTTGACATTGATATGGAGGGATACAAAACTAGAATGAAATAATGTGAATGCATTACAAAATGCGTTCTACTTATTGTGAATTACTATATAAGTGTGAAATATGCAAAAATGTAATTGTTTGATAGTGGTCACGCTGCGTTAATTAGAAAAACTAATACTTCAATTCACATGTGTAGTCAAGAATCTAATTATATTCTGAAAGCTACTTTCACCTGAATTATTTGATTTCATTAATGTTTTAGCATAGTTGACTGTAATAGATGTTTTCGGTTTACAGCCTATTGAATCCATCCATACATGCAGCTGAATTTTACTTCCCTAAACCTTTCCTATTAACGATTTACATTTAAAAAAAGCAATAATCTAATACTTCCATAAATAATCAGCATTTGTTGCAGAATCTGCTGAAATATAAATGTTTAAAAAATCAAAACCATAAATAACAGAATTCGATAGGTAATTTACATCATCTGCAAGGGTAGGAATATCTCATCACAGAACATCGTCATTATTTTTATTAAATGTTAAAAATAAAATAATTCTTGTCGTAACTATTCCTTAAAAATTATGAATATACACCAGTTACTGAAGTTGTCAATAACAGAAAGCAAATATTAACAAAAATACGATACAACTACGTCTTTATTTTAATTTTATCGTCCAGTGGTGTTGTGCAAATAAGCAGAAATGTTTGCTTCAGTGTAGTCAAGTATCTTCCTTTGACATTGTCTAATATACTGTTGTTGCTTGTGATATATCTTCAGGCATCCTTTTATCGCAATAAAAGTCAGTCCACCTAACACAGTCCTGTGGAAGTTTGATTTTATGGAGTCGAAGAACAGTTTTCCAAACATATTGGCTATGGTTGGCATGAGCAGGGCCCCGCACAGTACTCGTGTAGCAGAGATGGGGTCCGAGAGCGGCGGTATGTCACTCTCCGTCCGCGTCAAGTTGGGGTTCACATCCAGTCTATAAGAGAAATAGTAAGCTTTGCGTTTACAATTTTGGCACGCATCATACCTAAAAGGCAAAATATGTTTAACGAGTGGTACCTTCACCAAGTATTTGCGCATAAAACTCAAGACGGCATCTTCCCAGCGCACCATCTTTCCTACAACTAGTGCTATGGGAATAGCGGGGAGTCCGATCAATAAAACTAAGGGGTCCGCCTGCTCCATCACAGCCAAACCTTCTTTCTGGCCCACGACCTTCAATAATGAAATACTCGTTAACCTTCATCCATTTACGTCAGAATAATATGATATATAAGCACCTGCATGACAGTGATAGCTCCGTAGGTCACGGCACACCAATAAATTGCACCTACAACTATACCAGCGGCTAAAAATGGGCATCCTTTATATATAAAACTGTCTACAGAATCCAAAATTAATACTAAAATGCCCATATTGGGGAAGACGATTATGTATTCTGTCTGGCACTGTGGACAGCTCACTTTTCCTATATTGCCCCCTTTCTGCTTCTCGTCCACCCATCGTTGCAGACAAGCCTGATGCACCTACAAGTTTGAGTTATAGTCGTTGACAATTTCACAGACGTCGAGTATTTACCCATTTTGTGGTGCCTCGGCAATTACACGGCTGCACCCACGCGGCCTCTACGTCGTCCTCTTCGGTCGCAAAGCACACCCAGCAGTATCGCGACGATTCTCTGCTGCGAACAGGGTGCAATTTGTTGGAAGATTCTGAGTTTTCCTCCACAGCATTTACTCCTCCGCTGGTTGAACTCATTGTGCCTCGATTAAAGTAATTTTCAAGTGCTGCGCATAATCTAGCAAAACTGTTCTAACTAGATAAAATGACGCTATAACAGATTAATTAGTTTAAAATTTCATAATGGTTTTTAGAAGTTTCTAGTGAATGTGTTTACGAGAAATTTAACAATCACCATGTGTCAAAACACGGGGTTGCCAACACCTGGGAGATACAAGTCTCCATACTGCAAATATGTATAGTTAAAGCAAGTCACTATGAACCTCAAAAAAATACTCTCAGAATAAGTGACTCGTCATGGTTAAACAAAATAAGGCCACATTGTGTTAGTTTACATACTTAATATATTTTGATTGATTTGATTTATGTAATTATTTAGTGTCCAAAAAGTGCTACTGTATTATATTAGTCTAATAAAAATAAAAAATGTGATGGATTTGTCAATGGTTCATAAATGTGTAACATATCAAGTTTGCTCATTACACCTACGTCTTATTTTTTTCTGTCACAGAACAGACGTCAAATTTACAAACTCGTTTTTAGGATTTTAGAGTTCAAATATAAAGCTTTGTATGCAACTCGAACATAATGAAACTTTATTGGACTCGTCCTCTTTATTGGCTTGATAAAATTAATTCGTGCAATGAAGTTCTACATTATGTACATTATGGCATTTTCTTCTGATTTTTATTATTTGCTACTATAGAGGGGCTATATTTGCTACAATAAAAATCAGAAAATAATGCCATGGCAGCGAGAATCCGTTCACATTTCGATGGCGCCAACCGTACTTGTTACATAAATAGCTATTGAAACTTTTTATTTTTGTTATTTTCCTTGTTCAAGTGCCCTTTTTTGTAGGAAAATAATAAACTAAAGTTGAAGAGGAATAAAAATCCTAACTATGAGTAAAACCAATCTGTAGATTGAAAACTTGAACCATATATTCATAACAATAATTTCCAATTCGTAGTATAAATGTATATTGCTCGCAGTCACATCAGGAGAGTTTAAAAAACAGAAATACCAATTAACTAAATCGTCTTCAGGATATACAAAATTAACCGGTATCAAATCTAATAAGCTGTGAAATGAGATAATAATAATGACAAAAATTGTTCGTGTTAATATATACCTATTTCGTACTAAAACTTCCACCCAGCTTCTTATATTTCTATTTAACGTTTTTTCTTTTAATCGTATGTTTTTACAATCATTTATACCCCCTACATTTGACGAGCTGGTTTCTAAGAAAATGCAAATTAAAGATGAACGACACAACTACATTAAAACTGCAAAGCTCTTGCAACATAAAAACCTGCGGTCAATAGCTTACCTATCTCAAGTAATAAGGTACGTTAGTAACCAGATGTTAACTAAAAGTTTTATCAGTACCCTTGCAGTTTTTGTTGGTTTACACTTCTAAGACATGTTTTTTGTGTTTAACTAAACTAAAATATTGTTCTATCGGCGGGTATATATTTTTAGATTAAAATTATTTTGAATTTTAACTCATAAATGGGGGCTTTTTCGAAAAAAGTGATACATAAAAGAGTTGTTTAGTTTTATGGGATCTCTGGTTGGTTCTGTATTTATGTATTAAACGCTGTATTAAAAAAGCCACTATATAACATACCGTCTAAATTGTTCGAAACGTTTTTCCTTGGGTGGAACTTCTTTTTTACAATTATGCTTCACATGTTTATATTCTTTTAAATAAATTAATAGTTTCCCGCTTATTTTGCTATTCGAATGTTACCTAACCTATTTATACAGTCCATTTTTTTCATATGAAAATGCGATATAGGGAAACCATTGAGAACAAGAATTGTCACTAGATTGAATTGTGTTAGCACACACGCTTCTGGCTATTATTTTTTAGGCACCCGTCCTGAAAATGATGTATTACTATACCACTGTTAGGCCTATACAGGACGATTTTGGAAAATTTATCTTTACAGGACCATTTGAAAATCCTACGTTTTTGATTGGTTTACAATATTCGCTGACTGTAGCTACTAAGGAAATCAACAACACTGATTAGTTTGCTTGTTTTTTATGAGTAGTAATGTTTCAGTATTTAGCTAAAATTAAGAAATTTCAAAAATTGCTTTAGCCGGTAGCACTTAGCGACGCGTGTGTTTCGTATTATACGTTTGGCAGTATTGGAGTATATTGTTTGTGGCACTGTCAATCTATGTCAAATACGACGTTAGGTTTTGCGGCAATCTGTGTCCGACTGACGTAAAACCTAACTTGCTAGTCTCGAATTTAACAGACGGAAGTCGGAAGTTCACTCCTCGGTCATGTGAGGCTTTTAAAAATTAAAATGCGGATGAAAGCTTCTACAGAATGCCATTAGCAGGTTAGATTTTCCGTCATTTTTGACATAGACTGTCGCAAAACCTAACCTGCTAGCGTCGAATTTTTACTTACCGTTCTAGTTAGAACAGTAAGCATAACTGACTGATTTGAAAACAAACGAGGTAACTAAGTAAAATCGTTCTATCTTGCCAAAAATTAATAACAAGAAGCTTACGTAATAACACAATTCAGTGATTCTAGTGATAATGGTTGTTGTCTATAGTTTCGCTAGAATTTTTCCATTTTCATTTCCACATGACAAAGAATGGACTACATGGTTTTTCTTTAATTTGCTATGAAGTGATTTTTTTTTAATGTTGAGTATATTAAAGTTGATTAGACTATTGCAATATTTTTTCCAATCTCAGGAAGTCTGTTTATTAAAAAGTATATTATACTATGTATTAGGGATGTTCGGAATATACAAAAATTCGTATTCGCGAATACGAATACCGAATACAAATACTCTTATGAATATTCGCGAATACGAATACGAATACGAATACATGACCTTCAGTGAATAATATCAACATCAACATCGTTTTTGTACGCGCTGCAAATTTTAAAAATAGTATGGAAAATAGTTTTGTTTTTTATTTAATGTTATAGAATGGTTAATATTTTTTAAAAAATGTTTTATTTAATGTATGAATACCTGTTTTATATTTTTATTAAAATTATTATCTATATTTCTATAATTTTAATGTCAAATACTCGTATAATATTCGTGTTAATTTTGACGAATACGATTACGAATACAAATATTGAAAATATAGCGAATACTCGCGAATACGAATACGAATACGAGTATTCGGAACATCCCTACTATGTACGTTTAGTTGCCAATTCATCGTTAATAGAATCCATTCAAGCTTACATCAAGATATGGCAACGTCCTTTGGTTATAAACTTTTTTCCTTTGAAAAGTCCCTACTGTTATAAACGGATAAAAGAAAAAGTTGGATAATTCTGCTATTTGGTAGCACCAATAGCTAGAAATGAAAAAAACAAAAAATTAAATTGTACGTAGGTTACTACATGCTAAGACAGTGTTTATATGTATAAAAGAAACAGCTGCTGACGATGAACAGAAGAGAGAAACTATTAAAACATTTGCATGGAGTCTGGCGCTATATGGATCTGAAACGTGGACAATAGCTTGCAGTAAAAAAGATTAAGGCATGTTAATTATGATGATACAGTACGATTCTAAAAGCGAGGTGAATTGAATAAATATTCAATAGGAAAATACTAAAAAAATACAGGGTCAAATCCAGATCATAACGGATATGGTGAAAAGAAAATTTGCGCTGATAGGACACACTACGATATGATGAACTACTGAAAACCGTCTTTGTAGTGGGCACAAATTGCATGCACTGCGGCAACAAATAATCCCAGCGAAAAATGACAAAGGATGCAGCGCATAAATCCTGGAGGTAAAACTTCCAGTGGATGTACTGACCATCATATGCCAACAGGAGGTTTGCTTGGAAATAGGCATCATGGCTGGGAGTGATTGATAATCTCCATGTGCGCGGCATTCAACGTAAATACGATAAATGAACACGCCTGCCGCATTCTGATCTGATACGCGCTGTAATAACTATCATGTTTACTTAGGAGAGGGCTACGACCATAAAACCTACAAAGACACAATGACTACGTGGTGTAACCAAAAGAATGAAGCAAGGCCTGAACTCCTTGGTAGACGCAATAGGACAGAAGTAAATATAAACAAGATCGGGGGCAAGAAACGAGCTCTGCCTTCCACAACGTATTTGTTATTTCTATTTACGTGAGTATAAACCAACAACCAAAATAGAAACGAACATCACAAGCTACAATATATGTATTTCGAATAGTATCGAACGTAAGATACTTCAGTTACAAAGAAATACAAATAGTGAGAGAATGTAGGAAAGGATACAATAATACTGTGCTGAGACAAATCAATCTGCAAGAGTGATAACCCACAGAAATAATACTCTTCTTGGTCCAGGACATATTTAATATCTGGCATAAGTATTAAACAAAATCAGTGTACCACTGCTTATGGCAAAGAAATGGTTTATTTTTTCTGTTTTTTTTCATTTAATAAAACACTCTTTTGGCTACTGAACGGAAATGTACTATATCAGGTGTCCATTCTCAAACTCGAACATAGACATCTAACAAGTATTGTACGTTTTTGCTAATTAGTACTGTCTAATTCAACTTACAAGGAAAGTAATGTTATCAATAGAAAGATAAAGTTGTTACACATCAAACGTAACTACTAATAATAATAGTTACTGATGCAGCATATAAATAATATCCAAATACTTAAAAATCGAATGCACAATGTTAATTGTCCATGTTCATTTAGAATTTTGAACATTTCTGCAGGGAAACACTTTACAATATTGAACAGAAACTTGTTTATTAAATTAGAAAATAGTATACTACAACATTGTATGTACAATAACAAATTCCACTGACTGCAAATAATCAGTGGTAAATGATAATAAAATCAGAACTTTACCACGTTGATTGCTGTACACTGAAAGAAAGTAATTCACTAATGTTCTGATTTTTTACGTTATGGAAGTCTTTATTTCATTGCTAATGTTGTTCTTCGTGCCTTGTTCAGTGTCTGCTTCGCGTTGCCCAAAAATACTACGCCTTGTTTGCCGAAATATTACTTATTCATACTTGTACATTATCTTACTCCTGTTTTTAAGTAACTTTTTATTTTGGTAAAACATTATTTCGGTAGACTTTCCGGTGATTTATTTTTTTTTGTTTTTTTATTCTATATTATTTATTTTTCATATTATTATTTTATAAAAAGAAAGGTAAGGAATCTTACTGATGGGAAAAAAATGCATCAAAACATAGTGTCAGGACATTTTTAAATTCGATGAGTGTGCAACCTTTTGGAGTATTTTCTGTTCAAAGATTACGATTTCGCTTGTATATAGTTTTTAGGTCGTATTTTCACTCCCATTAGTTCATCTAATTGTGTGCAAGCCGCTAGCGGTTCACAATTTTCTGTAAGGCACTCGTTTTGGGTAGCCTCGTTCATAATTACTTTTTCTGGCTTAGTTGGAATTTGGCACACAGATTTTCTCCAGAAGGTGTGGTGAACTGCTTTGGCCTCCACCCGTCTTATTTGCACCTGGATTGTTTCGTCACGTTGAAGCGTGTTTGTTTTGATCAAATTTGTAGCGCAGCCCGTAGGAGCAAGCGAGAAATTTTTCTAAATAATTTAATTCCTTCGCAGTCTTTCGTCGTAAGCGAGATCGTCAGTCGGGTCGTGCGAGACCGTCTGTGATTGTCTGCTTCGGGATTGGCTGCAGGTGGTGAGGTGACAAAGCGTGTCTGGCGGGAAGAGCGTTGGCTTAGCTTCAGAGAGTTTTGCTAATAATTCATGTGCATATTTGCTGAACGGTCACCCTTTTTGGGGCCGCCTGTAAACTAATTAACTTATCTGTTTGCTAATAATTCATGTGCATATTTGCTGAACGGCCACCCTTTTTAAGGCTACCTGTAAACTAATTAACTTATCTGTTTGCTAATAATTCATATGAATATTTGCTAAACGGCCACCCTTTTTGGGGCCGCCTGTAAACTATTTAACTTAGCTGTGTGTTAACTTTCATTATCCCGCCTGCAGTTTAGTGGATTAGAGGTAAAGCGTCCTCAGCTGGGTTTATAGATTTAGTCCGTTATTATATGTTCTCATTATGTTGTGCCTATTTGACCATGTGCTTAGACCAATAGATTGGTCTACTGAGCGTTGCCTTATGTTTTCCCCATGTGCTTGTGCATGTTTATTTTCAGGTTAAGTTATACTCTGTGTCAGATTTATGTACGGTAGAGCCTAGAAAGAAGAGTTCTCAAGCGTCGCGCTTGTCGCTGCAGTGTCGGGAGTCGTGAGGCTGTACACATGTATTCTACCCCGTTTGGCTTTCGAAGTTCTGTTAAACGTGGATTTCAAGAATGAATCTCGTGGCGCCCAATTATTTTGCAACACCCTATATATACCGTTACGCTTGCCCTGTGGCGTACCGTTTCTTGGACCACGCCCATCTCCCTGAGCGTATGAAGCCGTGACTTTTAGCCTGTTTTGTGAGATTTGCAGGGTAAGTGTTGACGTTTCTGGACATGATAAAGCACTCCCGCACCCTTGGGTGTCTTTAAAACCGTTTGATACCGTAACAGTTGATAAAAAGATCAATTGAAATGAAAGTAAAACAGAGGTTGAAATATCTAACAATTTTATTGGAATAAAATTAGTAAAAACGATTAATATCTAATTATAGCCCAGTGGCCAAGTCATGAAAAAGGGTAGTTACCTTGCAAAAGGTTATGTAGTTTTGGATTTTGGATATGTTGTATGTACCCAGGCCCTTATTAAAAATCCAAGTTTTCTAATTTGGCACCCCTGTGCGCCTGTCAGTACGACCACTTTTGTGTCACTTTTTTTTGTTTTTGCAAGATAACTTTTTACTAGTGCGTCCTGCAAAAATATTACTCCATCATTTTTTGTAGAGCACAAAATTAGCTAAAGTTTATTTCAATAATATTAGTTTCTAAACCTCATAGTTACCAAAATACCGAGCTTGAAAGCACCAAAATTTAGGGAAAACTACCACAAAAATACAGTGCCCATCGTTTTAACGGCTTACTGGTTCAATTTAAAGACAAAATGAGCAACACTTTGTAGCCATATGATAGATATGTACATAAAAAATTACAAATACGATTATAATACATGGAACAGATATAGATACATTGTATACAGGGTGCCCCTAAAAAGGAGGTCAATCCATTAACCGCATATTCCTTTAGCAAAAATATGATGATTTAACTCAACTTACCTATATACAAAATTGCTTAGTTTAGCCGCTAGAGGGCTTTAAAAACGATTAACTTTAAAAAAAATTCAAATAAGTCGAAAATCTTTGATAGATTTTATTCATTTTTTGGCCATGCGTTTGTACCAGTAAACCACAGCTTTTTGAAAAATAAACCCTAATTTCGAAAATTACAGGGTGTTTAAAAACTTCGTCACAATAAATTATCCATCCATATTTTTTAACCCCCTGTATAATCACTACCAATTTTTCTTTCTGAATAGTTACTTTAATTTAGAAGCTATTTTCTTTCTTACAAAATTTTAGTTGGGTAAACGGTTTAGCAAAAAAAAATTATAAATTCCTACATAGCGCAGTGGCCAGGTGATGAAAAGGGATGGTTACCTTGCAAAAGGTTATGTAGTTTCAGATTTTGGGACACCCTGTATATATACAGTGTTCGCCATAAAGTCGGCATAATATGGGAAAAATGTTTATTCTTGATTTTTCAAAAAAACCTTTTACTTCAATAATTTGTGCTTGTCTAAGAACCTATTTAGCCCATATCATATATACCAAGTGATTTTTACTTCTTTAGAAAATTAAGTTTTTCGAAATTGACAAAATCCGCAGTGCTATTTTTCGGAAACTAAGTAAGATTTCAATAAGATTTTTTAAAGCGTGTTATTTTTAGCGAACTGAACAATCTCAAGGCCAGAAAATCCCTAATTTTGTTTAACTTTAGCTAAAAATTAATTTTTCAGTTTTTTTAATATTTTTCAAAATTTCACATATCAAGACTTAATATTAAAATTCAAATTTTTTTATGCGAAGACTTTAAAGATTTATAGTGGGAAAAAATAATATAAATGTTAATTAGTTCTTTAGATTTTTTATTATTTACCGAAAAGTAGTATGTTTGCATAATTTGTACGTTTTTTATGCAAGGTGCTTTTTTGGAGAAATATTTTTCAATTCTAATTAATATCTATTTAAATGGCTTCAAGAAACTCTAATGTAGCCCTGTTAATAAATTACAGTTACAAAAATCCTCTAAATGTTTTTTTATAGTTATCTAAATGAGGAGATTTTTCTTTATCCAATTACATGTTCTAAAAAGTCTCCTCATTTAGACAACTGTAAAAGAACATTTACAGGATTTTTGTAACAGTAATTCATTTACAGGGCTAGATAAGAGTTTCTTGAAGCCATTTAAATAGATATTAATTAGAATTAAAAAATATTCCTCCTAAGAAGCACCTTGCATAAAAAACGTAAAAATTATGCAAACATACTACTTTTCGGTAAATAATAAAAAATCTAAAGAAGTAATTAACATTTTATATTATTTTTTCCAATTATAAATGTTTAAAGTCTTCACATACAAAAATTTGAATTTGAATATTGTCTTAATATGTGATATTTTGAAAAATTATAAAAAAATTGAAAAATTAATTTTTAGCTAAAGTTAAAAAAAATTAAGAGTTTTCTGGCCTTGATAAAAATAACACACTTTAAAAAAATCTTATTGAAATCTTTCTTAGTTTCCGAAAAATAGTACTTTTCAGATTTTGACAATTTCGAAAAACTCAATTTTCTAAAGAAGTAAAAATTACTCGGTATATATGATATGGGCTAACTAGGTTTTTAGACAAGCACAAATTATTGACGTAAATTTTTTTTAAAATAAAAAATAAAAATGGTTCCCATATTATGCCGACTTTTGGCGGACACAGTACATATCTATATATATTCCATGTATTGTAATCTTATTTGTAATTTTTTATATACATATCTATCATATGGCTAGAATACAGAGCTGGGCAGTATTTGTATTTGTAAATACTTTTTTTTATTTAAATACTTTGTAGTATTTAAATACTAAGTATTTAAATACTTTTTAATGTACATTATTTGTATTTCTAGGTGCAAATACTTTGCAAAGTATTTAGTATTTAAGTACAATTTTGGCAGTGTTTAAATATTTTTAGGATATTTAAATAGTTTTACAGTATTTAAATACTTTCAGAGTATTTAAATATTTTCAGAGTATTTAAATACTTTGAGAGTATTTAAATACTTTGAGAGTATTTAAATACTTTCAGAGTATTTAGCTCCTTTATCAAAATCCCAAGTTTTTACTTGAAACGCGACCACGTGTAGTGCTTCAGGTAAACAACCACCCGTGCTAGAGTGAGACAGAAACCACCAGGCAATTGTGGGCCTGAGCAAGATGCATAAAAAGCCGGTTTGACGGAGTGACGGAGACGGTGCACCCCTGCCATTCGATTATTTCGATATTCCATGCTTTGGCAGCGCGGAACAAATAGTGGTGTTTCCTCTGTACCTGTGTCGTGATTTGTGGTAAATATAAATTACTATTACAGTAAGTATACCTCTATTTAATAGTACTATTAGTAGTTCATATTCAATATACGCAATTTTATGAATAAAATATTTTATGGATTTTAAGATTTTCTTTACCGAAATATCCATAAAACACCGAAAACCAATATATTGTTTCCTTTGGAGTTTTTAATAATTCATATACAATAGTTTAAGCTATGTCATCTTTATTATTTGGCTTAATAATAGAATAAAAGGAAATTTAAAATTTTAAATTTAATTTTGAAAAACTGTTTAACTGGTATATACATGTTGTGTTACTATTTAAATATTTCACAAGTCTTTTTATATTTTAGGGATATCTAAATAGGTACTTAAGAAGTACCTATTTTAAATATTTTTAAAATATTTAAATACTTAAGAAATATAAAGTATTTAAATACGTTTAGAAAAGTATTTAACCATTAAAAGTATTTAAATACTATAGGTATTTACTATTTAACTACTGTTTGCTCAAAAAAAGTATTAAATATTTAAATACATTCAATTTTCAAAAAGTATTTAATATTTAAATACGATTTAAAAGTATTTTGCCCAGCTCTGGCTATAAAGTGTTACTCATTTTATCTTTAAATTGAACCAATAAGCCGTTAAAACGATGGACACTGTGTTTTTTGTGGTATTTTTCTCTAAATTTTGTTGCTTTCAAGCTCGGTATTTTAGTAACTATGAGGTTTAGAAAAAAATGTTATTGGAATAAAGTCTGGCTAATTTTGTGCTCTACAAAAAATGATAGAATAATATTTTTGCAGGACGCACTAGTAAAAAGTTATCGAGCAAAAACCAAAAAAAGTTACACAAAAGTGGTCGTACTGACGCGCGCACAGGGTGCCAAATTAGAAAACTTGGATTTTTAATAAGGGCCTAGAAACATACAACATATCCAAAAATTTTCGCCAGAGCTCATAATTCCCCGAACGAACTATACCTACAAATTAATAATGGCGGGAAACTAAACAAGAATTGCAACTTTTTTAAAAATGTCGCAATATGGCTAAAAAGTCAAATGTCACATCCCACACACGTCACTTACACTAGTTACAACAAACGAACATACACAATACCCAGGTACTTATACAACCGGAAACTCGAATTTCTAAAACAGAAAATTTTAAAACGCAAATATGCATACTTGTTCTATCGCAAGACGATCTCTAAGATCCTCCCATCGGCAGCTTTAAGGCATTACAAAAGACGCGTTCTACGAAACGCATTTTTAAAACTCAAAACCTACTGGTTCGATCAGCGAAAGCAATGGAGGCTTCTGCTGAGAGCCAGGCTCCATTACAAGTTTACTTTGAAGCGCAGGATGTTCGGCAATTGGAAGTATGCCTTGGTAAAAAGGACGGAGAAGCGACTACAATTAAAAATCGCCAGTTTGCATTATCAATGCAAAGTTAAAAGGAAATGCTTGGCTCACTTAATGTATGCATCAAAACTGAATACGTGCGAAGGGGTTCTCAGTGCCGCTGCCCATAAATATGCAATTTTCTTGTTTTTGAATTTGAATGTAATTGCAATGACTTGCAAGTTCCACAGGTTGAGTATTGAATATGCCACAGGGTTGCTCTATCAGAAAGCTTTTAAAAAGAGAATGCTACGACTGTGTTTTCAGAAATGCCAACTGTTCAAAGAGAGACAGGTAGTGAAACGAAATAGGGAAATTTTAGTGCGATTATTTCGCAAAGTGAAATATAAGTCGGAAGATTTACGTTGCTATTTTCAAAACTGGAACCTGTTTACACAGGAACATATTATGAAGCGCAGAAATATAGCAAAAGCTGAGCAACACTTTGATTATAAATCGAAATATTTGCATTTTTCTAAGTTAAAATCCTATGTAAATTATAGGAAAGTCACAATGGCACAGAAAAATATTGCGGAGCATCACTACTATATCAAGCTTCAAGAGAAAATATTGAATTATTGGCAACTTTTTCTCAAGGAAATGTTTGTTAAAAAAAATAAAATTAATGCAGCTGATCGATTTTGTGAACGAATGCTAAAACGGAAATATTTTGCGCAACTCGTGCAGTATAGAAATAAGCGCAAAAAACTAAGTGAGACATTTGTGTTACTTAGCGAAATAAATGATTACAGGCTTATGCGCAAATGTTTTCTCAAAACCAAACAATATTTTTTAGCAAACAAAAATAAAAAGGAACGATATTTCAAGGCACTCGCATTCTGCAATAAGCAAATAATTCGTAAATACTTTGTTTTATTCCGGGCTTACACACAAGTTTGCTTAAGCAAACGTTTGGCACAGAAAAATTTGGTTGATGGCTTCATTAAAAGCAACAATTTAAGACTAGTTGAGAAACATTTTACCCAATGGAGAACATATCAATTGTTAATTCTTCAAAGGCGGGGAAAATTCAAACTAGCACAAGAAACGTACACGAAAAGCCTCTTGCGAAAAACAATAACTTCGTGGATGGATTTTGTGAAATACAAGGCATCGAATAAAATTAAGTTCAATATCATGCAGGCACATTTTGCAACCATAATTAAGAAAACAGCGCTGGCTAAGTGGAAAGTTTATATAAGAGAAGTGACGATACAAAAAGCAAACTTACACAGAGCAAAACAAATGTACCATAGATATTTATTACGCGACGGAATAAAAATAATTTTTGCAGCAGCAGCTGAAAAGCAAAGAAATGAAAATAGAAAGGTAGAACGAAACGTCTTGCTAGCATTAAAATATTATAGAATATGGAAGTACAAAGCAATAAGCCGGACAAAACTAACAGGTTTGAATTTAAATCATAGCAAAACATTTGACGCACATGAATTATTTAATTTTAAATGGAACCCAGTTTGTTTTGAAGAACCAAGAATACCTGAATATTTGAAATAAGCTAAACGCAATGAATAATTTATTGATATTTATTGTTCTTATAAGTATTATAAGAAATGTATTGCATAGACGGATTAAAAACCTCCACACTTTACTTTCTCTTCTTTTGCCTATCCATTGCATTAAGTTCGCTCTGCTGAATATTGGCTTCTGCGAATATCCGTTTAACTTTCTCATGGCGCTGCTTGTCACTAAAATGTATAAACGTTTCACATAGATATTTTCCACAAAATGCCCATTATACCTCTGTATCCTCTGTTTAATTTTAACTCGTCCCAGAAACGATCTATCCCGTCGAATCTCTCGCAATGCACCCTTTTGCTCCTTCTTGACTTTGTGTAGCAGCTTCTCCCGTTCGGCTTTCTCCTTCGACATGGTTCGATGCTTTTTGCCGTCATACCTGCACCAATTATCATTAGCTACTTCTACCTCCTTAATATCCACATACAAATATATCTCTTTAACAACATACAACACTTACACTTTTTGAATGTTAGGTTCATACAATCGCAGTGCTTTCGGCTTCCGTGCTGCCATTATGATGTAGTCCAGTCTCCTTTCAGTTTCTAACTGGCCCAAACTCTCTGCTACAACTCCAATTTCACTTTCTACCATTTCAGGATAATTACCGAGAGGAATTTGTTGAAGATACTGTAAAACCGGTTGAAATATTTCGGGGCTGGACGATAGATTCTTGAAGTGGTCCCTAAATTCGGTGATTAACTTCAAGGATGTGTATAAGGTTCTGATTTTGAAGTCCTCTGATATTTCAGAACCTGTGAGATCGTTACTGTCCATTTTTAGGGGCATCGTGAGGGCAGAACAGTTTTTAAATAACACCAAGGCACTGGATGTGGATCGAAATGGAGGCAGAACTTTGATTAGTTTAATTCCAGATTTGGGAATGGCCATGTGTAGAATTCCACACAAAAAACTTACAGCTGCAGGCAGATACCGCTTCGATAACGATGTGTACTAAAACATTTCTTTTAAAAACATTCCGTATATCACAAAATATAGTTACAAACCTCTAAAATTAATGTAACTAAGAACAAGCCATATGTGATGTCCCTTTTTGTTCTTACTTTACATCTGTGTAGCATTTGACCCATAAAAACCATGCAAGGGGTAACAACCGGATGCCGAAAGTCCGATGTGGGGAAAAGACAACCGACTATCTTCAAAAACAAAAGCACCTCAACTCCAGGATAAGCTTTTTTATTTTTCCTATACTCCAACTGCTTTTCTTTAATAACTTCCACAATAGAATGTTGAGCACTTTCTTGGATCAGCTGAGTCAAGTCAAATAGCTGCGGAACTAAACAACTAAATATTTTGAAACATTTTGTAATGTTCTTATCGACGGATATATCACTCACGTATTGAAGCAAATACACAAAAAATGTCCCCAATTTTTCCTTATTAGCTTCACCCAAGCTCGGATGGTTGCACTTGATTATTCTTTCTAAAATAACAGTCTGATGTTCTGGTGACTGTCCTTTGAAAAGTTTCAATAGTTCTTGGTATGAATTTGGAAAAGAAAAAGTATACGGCAATTCTTGTCTGGCTTTTTCCATCATTTCCTTTCGCCTTGACAAATCGGCTTTGATTTTTTCATGCGCTTCGTCTTTTAACTTTTCTGCGGTAATTTTTTGCTTCTTATTTGGCCGTTGGAGGTTTTCTCCATTTTCTCTTTTTCCTTTCCTTAGATTAGTATCAGATGCCATACCAGTTTCAATAACACATTCAACTGTTTCTTCATCACTACGTGTTTGCTCCGTAGTAGATTTTTCATTATTACTTACAGCTTCATCGTTATCCTCATCTTCACTATCACTACTTTCTTCCTTTAAATCGGAAAGATCATCTTCAGAAGCCGTTTCTACTTCATCAGAACTATCATCCTCACCATCTGATGCTTCTTGTTCACTTTCTTCGGCCACGGCATGCTCGTCCACTAGAGCTACATTTGATTTGCCTTCAGTATTATATGACAACGTAACATCAGGATCAGAATCATAAGCAAAGTCATCATCTAAATCATCCGCACTTCGATGCTTCGCACTAGTTTCTACCTTCTCTTCAAAAATTCCCTTCATTCGCGCTAACCGCTCGCTTTCCAATTTTTCCAGCTTCTCCTTTTCTTCCTTGGCTATCTCATCTTCTGTCTTCAAGCGATCCGACGGATGTCCTCGAGCTTCAAACCTTAGCTCTTTTATAACTTTATCATAATCGTCAACGTCTGGTTTCGATTCGGCAGGCTGTTTCGTAGTTTGGTTAACAAACGGTATCAAGTCTTTCCACTCTGTATCCAACTTTTCCGTGAGTTCGAGCGTTCTTTCCTTGATTTTCTGCTTTTCAGCTTTACGTTTCTTTGATTCGGCAATTAATTGATTAATTAAGTCCTTATGGGACTTTGCACCTTCCGTTCCGGTCCTTGACAAAACGCCACCGCCGAAATGAGCTTCCTCCACAAACTCCGAATCTAACTTCCCCGATTCACCCAGTTCGTCTCCGCTGCCCTCATCGTCTGATCGCGGGTCGTCAAACTTTTCTATTTCGTTCAGTGTCTGTCCTTTATGTGTTAAAACTTCGTCGTCTGCAAGGTTGAATATCGACTTTCTATTGTGTGCCTTTGCTCGAACAGCTGCAAATCTTGCCATTGCACGGTCCTCTGGAGTTAAACCCATGTTGCGTTCCCCGATTCGCTTGTCTATAAATTTATTGGACTTGTGTTGAAGATTGTATTCCTGCAGGAGCGTACCCTTGCGTTTCTTGAGAGCTTTGGCTCTGGAGATTCCTGGCAATCCTCTGTCATTCTTCAATTTCCGCCCAAGAACCTTCATTTTCTCTTTATTTATGTGCATTTCGAACGGATTCAAAGTTTTAACATTCTGAGATTTCTTCTTGTTGTTGATGTGCTCCGCTAGATTTTTCTTTTTATTTTTTGCTTTTGCCATTGTTATTTGTAGCTATACACAAAAGATTATCAATAATGTTGTAATCACAACGTGCTAAACACTACGTAAAAGTTGGAGGTTAGGTTGATTTGATATTAGAAGTGAGGTTAGAATTTAGATTTAATTATTTATTGCTATTGTGTACCGGACGCGTCAGTAAAATGCGTACATATAGGGTGACTCACAAATAATAAACGATTGTTTCCATTATTAAATAAATATTCCTGGATTCAACATTAGTGCAATACGTACGTTTCTATATGAATACATCGGTAAAATGAAATTATCTTGATCCCAGTAAAATACTTGCTTTGCTTCATGCAGTGTATTCACGGATGGACGCAAGAATAGATAGGTATAAATGTGAAATTGAAATTCAAAATTTTATTGTCATTTATATCTATTCCTGCGTCTATTCCTAGATACACTATTCCTATATAATAATGCAATGGTTGCCTGAAAATAATCATTGTGTTTATTAACACATTTTTGAATGATCCAGTTTGGTTACCCTTATTTTTATTTTGTCTTACATTAGAGATAACATCATGAACGTATAATAACTAATTATATAACGAGTACATAACGTAAAACTTTTTTTAATGAGTCTCTTTTATATTCGAAAGATTTTGCGAGCTAGGTCAATAAGGGGCAGAGTCTTTTAGGTCATATTATATAGACAAAGCTTTATGTTTGACTGCTAAAATCGAAAAAATCGAGTTTATACATTAGACGTCTATTTTGTGACAGAAAAAATTGACATTAGAGTGCCTTGATGAATATTGACAAACATCTATTTTGATATTGACAAATTTGTAGAATTCGGGGCCAAATCCCCTTCTCTTGTTAATATTACGTAAATATTATCAACCATGCTTCTGTAGATATCATAATTAAATTTCTTTAAGAGAAGCAGTGAAAACTGCAGAATCCGAGAATCCCCTCCTATCGTTAATATTAATTATTATTCACCATGTTTCTCTAGTAGTGGGGCAGCTTAAGGTCGAATTGAAGAAATATATATTCCGATACATTTAAAAATTATGTACTTGTGTTCTCTAACCCCAAATATGTATATTTAGATACCAGGTTTGTAATCCTAAGTAATTTAGAAGCCGAGATATTGATAATATATTTATATTTCAAAATGGCAGTTATAAAATTCAAGATGGCCGACGGAGGAATTGGTTCCAATCAAAAATTGAAAGCTAAGTACCTAAGTATAACACCTGGAAAAAAATTGGTGCTTTTGTCCAGTTTGTCAGCATTTTCATGATAAGCTGCCCTACTATAGTAACCATAACTAAATTTACAAGGGAAGCAAATAAAAGGAGGGGAATTTGCCCCGATTTCTGCAGTTTAGCAGTTTAGGCCAAGCATTTATTTTGACATTGACAGCTGGCGTAAAGGTACTTTATAGTACTAGTAAAATAACGGAACGCACTTTGTAGAACTAGTAAAATAAAGTAGACTTTATTTTACTAGTAATAGCTACTTTATTATGGCGATACTATGTCATAAATAGTACTTTATAATGCAATTGCGCATAAAAATATTTTAATTTTTATTGGATTCACCCCAAAAATTCGAAATTGAGTTTTCAACAGATCTTCACGTTTTAGAGTCCCCTGATCCCAAAAAACATATTTTTTTTCATTGGTCTGTCTGTCTGTCTGTCTGTGTGTCTGTCTGTGTGTCTGTCTGTCTGTGAACAGAATATCTCAAAAACGAAAAGAGGTATGGCATTGAAACTTCATATATAAGTTTTGTGTACTATGTAGATGAGACAGCAAGCTTTTGAAGAAAATCGCATAACCGGAAGTAGGTGTTTACTCTTGTGATTTTTCAGTTTTTTTCGATTTTTTCAAAAACGGCTCTAACGATTTTTTTTTAAATTTTACATTTTTCTTACATTTTTAATGTGTATTGATGTGAGATAGGTGATTTTCCAGTTGAATACTTCTAAAGTGGGTTTCTTTTGTTTTTTTTTTCTATTTTTTTATTAACTCCTATTTTAAATAAAACACCCGGTATATTATTACATTTTTGAATTCACCTTAAAATTCTAGAGAAAATTTGTCTCTTCAACTAACACTCGATTTTGTACCGTTTTTGTAGAATTTGTAATTTTTGAAAATTTTTAACAAATGGTTAAAAATTAAAAATGAAATTTTTTAGTAATTATAAGATCACTGTAAAAGGAAGTTGTGTGAGTGTATCACACCAGATTTTTTAAATTCTGTTTGGAGCCGGAAAAGCTCTACAATATATTAAAAATACTTGTTTTCAATTGTTGGTTTTGAGAAGTGGCCAGCTTAGTCGTAAAAACGTGAAATAAACAAAGAATGAATAAACGATAACTCTGCTGAACTACCAGTGTTTTGATTCAGTTTAAAAAATATAAGCGAAAAAATATGGTGTGGTCACCGCACGACTTTCTCTATGCCTGTAAAAATTTAATTTTGCGATTTTTTCAAAACTACGTACAAAAACTTTACAAAAGTTATAGACAATTAAGTAATATACAGGGTAATTTATAATTAGATGGCAAAAATAATACGGGTAAATCCTTGAGCCAAAATAAGAAGATTAATCCAAACATAGCTCAGTACACAGTTGTACTCCTGATAACCTACATATCCTAAAAGGTAAAGTAGAAAAACATATCTAAAATTATTATTCAAGAATACCGTGACACAGAGTACCGATATTTGGCATACTTGCGTATCTATTGTTGAATAATGCGCCCGTTTAATGGTTCAGAAATTGATGGACCCCCTGTCCATTTGCGAATGATCGTTTCTATATTTTTTGGCTCACCCTGTATCATAAAAGCTTTTGAAATTTCGATAAAGCAATTTCATCTACACATTTTTGTTTCTTTAATTTTTACTTCCCGCGTTTATGTTAAAGACGAAGGCAATATTGTTATCGCGAAAAAATCACCTTCCGAGATTTCTTCAGATCTTCACGTTTCAGGGTTTCTAGATCACGAAAAACAGGTTTTCTCAATCCCGTTTATCTGTTTGGCTGTATTTTTCCGGTATAACTTAAAAGCTGTTTGTTGAAGGAAGACGATATTTTGCATGCGGATTAGATGCCTTCCTGTAACGAAACCGAGAACATTTCGGTAAAATATTGTTACGTTCTTAACGTTCGGGCTATTCAAAATTATACGACAAACATGGATTCAAATATTTATTTACAAGAATGAATTATTACGATTATTGTTTACAAGCACATGCGAGAATTATCAAGCAGATTACAAATTAATACAAGCACTAACGACTATCGGCACACGTATTTCTATTACATACGGATTTATTTATATCACTCTTAAACACTAACGATTATATATTTATTTATTTGGTCATCTATTTATTTAGTTATATGTACACGCGTTTTTATTTATATGGGGGCTTCTAACAAGCCTCGACGTGAGTTCGAACTGCCGCAGAATTATTTCAGAACTGACTCGCATCCCCGCTGCGCGAGTATTTATCTTTCACTGGAGAGGTTCCAGAAACTTCTCGGCATTCACTAGAAAATCCAGATAAAAGCATGACGCATCTGACCTCGGGCGCGCGTGAGTCACGCACTGCACCTGGCTCCAGATTTATCCGAAAGTCTGGAACTCTGTGACACATCACACCTGCTCCTGCCGGCAGCCTCTGAATCACCCGCGCACATCTGCTCTCAAGGCCGTTCTTGCGTTCGTTACAATATATACAGGATCGGCACCTTAAAAAATAAAATTATGCTTGTGTTTGCTTTAACACATGAACTATAACTTAAATGAAAATCGTACGACACTCATTAATGACCAATAGAAAAATTAGTTCACGAGCCGTATCCAAGACAACAACAAAATTTTTTGGAATTTTTTTGTAGGTAGACATTACTGCTTTTTAGGGTTTGTGTCGTTACGATTTTCTTACGGAATCTCCATTCGAGCATTAATTCATATCCGGAAATTATATTTCGTGCATTCAACAACGTCCTAATTTGCCCTCGCGTCCCGCTCGGGCAAATTAATACGACGTTGTTGGGACGCACTCAAAAAAAATTCCGGAAAGAATTAATGCTCTTATGAGATTGTATGTGAAAGTAATATTTTGCACATAGCTTAGGTTTTTAACCCTGAAAAAAGATGGCACATGTTATACAGAGTGAGTAAGGTCACTAAATCACGTTAGCTACGCGTAGCTAACGTGATTTAGTGACCTTTAAGAGTGAGCGCCTTAAACATGATTTATTTTTGCTTAAATTGAGAAATAAAGTATGATCAAAAATTATTTTCATCTAGTATAGCTAATATGCAATTATGTTTATACTTAAATGTCAAACTTGATATTTGATTATTATGTGACATAGTTGCATTCATAAATTAGGAACTATTCCACAGCCGTACTAGATGAAAATAATTTTTGACCATACCACAGATACACGCAATAATTTGCACGTAGCCCATGCTTTACCCTTGACGAAAATGGGACCCAAGAGATACAGCAACGATAAGTGCGTTATGTTTAATGCAGCCGGAACGGACAGATGCGAGGAGTCTTGTGAGGCCGCATGCGACAAATTGGCGGGTTACTCGCGGGCAATTTCAAAGCAACAAAATTGCATTCGCAGGCGCTCAAGTTCGAATCCCACCGCCGGTGATGTTTTCCTTTTAATTTAAAAATTGATGTAAATTGCATTATCAAGTGCTTTCTTGTATTGTTTCAGTACTTTTAGAAACGCGAAGATATTTTTACTCCTGGTTTCTTTTGATCTATAAAATTGTTTATAGTGACATAACGTCCACTTGCGAGGAAAGTTTTGAGTAAAGTCCTTTATAGATTCTTTAACAGACTGGAGTTATCGTTTTCAACATAAATCAGCATTTAACTTGTTTCCAAAGACAATAGATCGTGTTATCAATTAATCCAATGTTTATTAGTAATTTAGTTTGTATTGATAGAGCTAAAATATTTAAGATTTGCGAGAGGCTTCGTGACTAGGTTGGGAACGTAATTAAAGAAATTCATAATAACATAAGCATAATTTATTCAGTGCAAGAAAGCAAAATATTATAAAATAATAAACTTACATGTTTGGTATAACACAATTGGCCATTTTAATACGTAGATTAAAAATGAACGTTCTACTGCTGAATCTATTCAATAACTATCCAAGAACTCTAAGAACTCTCTAACATCGAGGAGCGGTAGCTTTATATACCTGAAGAAAACTGGGTGTGAAAACATGGCTAAAAGTCTTATATCCTGTCAACAAGGGTATGATGTACAATCTTCCACATCCTGTTATCTTACTAAGGGTAACCAGAATCCAGGAAAGTAATGACCATCATTTCCTTGACAATGACTTAAAAACATGTATATAATCCACAACTCAATGTCAGCTTGTGTCTCCCAAGCCACAGAAATATGATAACAGCAAAATACATTGTATGAATACAACAAATTTGAATTTTTCGTAACCATTGTTCCTAATTTATGAATGCAACTATAACTCACTTAAAAATCAAATGTCAATTTAAATGTAAACATAGTTGCATTCATAAATTATTAAAAAATCCATAGCCATACTAGATGAGATTAATTTTTTATCATTCTTAGTTCAAGTGCACCGGAGCTACCTCATCCGAACTTTCTCGGAGAGGATCCAAGAAAGCAACCGGACAGAACCGATCGGTATAGTGGTTGCCGGCCGTCAAGTATCATCGATCCAGATCGTTTACCAGAGGAGATTTTCTGTTATAATTCTATGTGCATATCATTACTAATTAAGATTTATTTTGTACTTAGTTAAAAACATTATACAATTTATCTCTAAACTGTTTATTCTTGTATTTATACATTTGAGAGAACGAATCCATAGGCATCTGAGCTTACCCGAGGCAAAAATAAAGTAATTAAATTAAATTAGAATTTTCCGGAATAATTCGTGATCATTACAAATGCGTTCCACAAACTAACGAAAAGTAACTGTTTGCCATTCCCAAGACCGAAACCAGATGATTACCAGGATATAACACAAAAAGCAATCTTAAAAATAAAAACGTTGACCCGTTTATGCCAATTGCGACAGTTCTTCATGTTATGAATATTGACGATAATGTTTTATGTGATATGCAACTTAAGAAAAGTATGAGAGAAAACATTTTAGATATTTTTTTAATTTCTTCGCATTTTAAATGAGATATCTGGTTGGTTGACAATTACATAAGAATTGTAGCATTTATTAATTAGGTAAACATCTTTAGGATTATTATATATAAAGCTGTTTCTGATTTGACTTAAAATGTTGTCTTTTGAGAGAATAATCATAATTCTAGGCACAAGATCTTTTAGAATGTTGAGGGTGATTAATCGAACATTTTATAGCTAGCAATGGATCTAAAAATATAAGAGATGTAAAGATCACATTATATTGCTCTGCTTCTAAATCAGTGAAAACGAAAAGTCGAGTCAAAATTCGAATGTAAAAATATATTGTAACGATACCAACTTAGTTATTATCTGTAATAGTTATTTACGTGGCAAGCTTAGTAAATTATCCTTTATGGGCGAGCCGGATAATTTGCAGGGAGAGTGACGTAGGAGCGAGCCCTGTAATCCGGTGAGCCCCAATAAAGGCTAATTGCAAGCTAGCCGCGTACAACGTTTTAGTTCCTCTTGGGGAACATCCTAAAAATTAATATTACTGATTAATGAAGCATGTCATTATTAGAAAACAAGGTGCTTGTAAAGTCGCGATGGCATTTTACAGGCACCTGGCATGTAAAGACTCTTTTATCGGTCAGTTCAGACGACAGTAACACTTTACAGGCACCTGGCCTGTAAAGACCCATTTACCGAGTCAGTTCAGACGACAGTAGTGACCGTTTAACAAGTCAAGAGGAAATAAAATTTATTAATTAGAAATGTATGATAACCAACTCAATCCATATTGATAGTTATTTAATGTGAATTAAATAATACAAACATTTAAGTCTTAGAAATAAAGTGAATTGTATGTACAACAGGCGCTCGATACTCGAAGTGTGTTCACATTGTCGAAATTTTTACATTAGCAAGCGTGATTTTATTAATAAACACATTATTAAACGAACATTTTCATAACAATAAAAAATAAAACATGTTCAAACAGTGATAAGTAATACACATTTTTAATGAGAAGAAACATAAGCTGCTATATTATTCTGCATAAATTAGCGCCTGTGTTCAACAATAACTAAAATGAAATGCAAACGCATCATAAACACCACTGCCTCCTTTGTAAACACCCATCTGATCGACTCAGCTGTGTCACAGAGGGGAATCCCTTACATAAATTGGCGATTAATCTGTGTTGCAGAGGGGAATCCCCTACATAAATCGGCGACTGACCGCCAAAAACTGTTTACGTTATCGAACTGTACAGGTTGTTTACGTTATCGGGAGTTCTGTTTGACCCTATAGTATAAATTTTGTGTTTACATTAGCGCGATGTCTTCATTATCCGGTGTTTACGTTATCGAGCGCTTGCTGTATAATGTTGATCAAGTATGTAACTTAGGTAATGTGATTTATCTTGTTTGTATCTGAAATAATTGGGTTGATTTCCTTGGAGATTTTATTTTTAAATATAAATAAAATGTTTTCCCAGAAGAGAATAAATCGTTTGTACTTCCCAAATTTGAGAAAAATAAATACAATTTTGCCAGCAAATGAGTTAATTTATCGTTTTATTGAGTGAATACATGCGTGACAAAAGGGCCGCAACTAAATCAAAGGGAAAAAACAATAAATACATTCAGAAAACATCATTTTCGTGATAGACAAGAGATGTTTCCAGAGCACTGTGGTCACTCAAAGGCACTCCTTAAGCACGGGTGCATCTACGAGGCACCTTGAACGGTAGGACCTTGATGATATCACATAGAAGGAGCTGGGATCCCGTTTCTAAGACTTAAGCTGAGGGTTTGCCGATATAAAGGGGCTCTATGACTACGAGGTTATCGGGCTGTTTTGAGACTGACGGAAGTGCCGTTTCAACGAGAACAACCATCGAATGCCGTTTCACATGTGCAGGCGTCATTAGAGACCACCTGCAGCTCACCCTGAGGACCCATGTGAATGAAAAAAACCTTAAAAAAGATGGTCAAACATATTGGAAGTTACTATTCATAGGAAATCAGGAAAATCTATCATTTATCTGTGAATTATTGTTAAAATACGTTAAAGTGTTTTGCAGAAGTGAGGTTAAAATGCGTTATATTTAGAATAGATAAAGTGAAGATCTGTTCTACTGATACGCCATATTTAATCGTCAAATTTAAATTTGAAAATGAGATTGAAGAATTATAATTTATGCATGACCCTGCTTGTTATACGGGTCAATTGTATCTAAAATAAAATAGGCTGAGCTAGCTCAAAAAACATTTGTCATTATAAAAGAAATTTGGCAATAGTGTGGGACTAATTATTATAAGATAAAACATTACAGAAATACATGTATTCTAAGTGACGCTAATAATGAAAGTTAATATCGCTTCAATACATAAAATAACAAATAAATAGTGTTAGTTAAGAGTATGTGTTGATTGATTTCCTTAAAACATTTTAGTATATTCTTTGGTTTGATATCTGTAGGTAAGTTTGTATAAAGAAGATGATCAGTTGATTACATGCGAATCTTTGTCTTATAAAGTAAATTTTTTTTCTATAATAATTTTAAAGGTGTTACAATTCCTATATACAAGAAAGGTGACAAAGGAGATACAAGTAATTATAGAGGCATAACTCTACTTGAATCCGTAATGAAACTATTCACATGCATTATAAAAGAAGAAATAAGCAAACACATAGAAATAAATGACGAACAACAGGGATTTCGACAAAACCGATCAACATCGGACGCAATATTCATAATTCGACAGGTAAGAGAAAAGTCAATAGAGTATCAAAAACCAGCATACCTCTGTTTCATAGACCTCACTAGCGCCTTTGATAGAGTAAAACTAAAAGATATAATAAAAACCCTAGAGCAAATAAAGGTACCTCAACAGCTAATACACATAATAAAGGAACTTAACACTGATAACTACACAAAAATAAAATATAACAACGAATTAACAGAAAATATAAAAATCGGAGCAGGTGTAAGACAAGGGGATAGTCTAAGCCCGTTACTATTTTGCCTAATAATGGATAAAATAATAAATGAAACCAAAACCATAACTGATGGATATCGAATGGGAGCCGAAACTATTAAAATTGTAGGATATGCAGACGACATCGTCCTGCTAGCAGAGGATGAAGATGGATTACAAAGATTATTAAACAAATTCAGGCTAACAGCACAAACCTACAACATGCAAATCAATGTTACGAAAACTAAATGTTTAACGATTTCTAAGGAACCATTACGATGCAAGCTAGAGGTAGAAAACAAGATAATTGAACAAGTTATGTCTTTTCCATATCTCGGAGTTTTAATAACTAGCTACGGCAATATACATGAAGAAGTGAAAAAACAAGCCAACAAGGCCGCAGCAGTTTCTGGCGCACTTAGGGAGATAGTATGGCGAAATAAAGACCTGCATGTAAGCAGCAAAACAAAAATATATAAGACCTGTGTTAGACCAATACTTGCATATAGTATAGAAACAAGATCAGACACACGAAAAACAAAACAAATACTAAGAACAAACGAGATGAAAATATTACGAAATATAACAGGCAAAAGATTAGTAGATAGAGTGAGCAACCGCAGCATAAGAGAAGAATGCGGCGTGGAAGACATAGTAAGGTGGGGAAGAGCAAGAAGAAAAAAATGGAGGGAACACGTACAACGAATGGACGACGATCGAATAACTAAGATATGTATGACCAGTACACCACACGGAAAGAGAACAAGAGGGAGACCTCCAAAACGCTGGAAAGACAGCTGGACCTCCACCTCCCAAGAACAGGCCTGAAGTAAATCTTAAACCCGAAGTAAAACAGGTCAATGACCTATAAAGAAGAATAAGTAAGTAAGTAAGTAAGTAATTTTAAAGGTCAACTTTCTAGGAGATAAGTTGCATTCCTGCAGGGTCCCTGGTTTTAATAATGTTGGTACATAGATTTTTAGTTCTTTTTTTCCACTAAAAAAAATCTGGTGTGATACACTCACACAACTTCCTTTTACAGTGATCTTATAATAAGTCAAAAATTTCATTTTTAATTTTTAAGCATTTGTCAAAAATTTTAAAAAATTACGAATTCTACAAAAACGGTACAAAATAGAGCGTTAGTTGAAGAAACATATTTTCTCTAAAATCTTAAGCAGAATTCAAAAATGTAATAATATACTGGGTGTTCTATTTAAAATAGGAGTTAATAAAAAAAATAGAAAAAAAAACAAAAGAAACCCACTTTAGAAGTATTCAACTGGAAAATCACTTATCTCACGTCAATGCACATTAAAAATGTAATAAAAATGTGAAGTTTGAAAAAAATCGTTAGAGCCGTTTTTGAAAAAATCGAAAAAAACTGAAAAATCACAAGAGTAAACACCTACTTCCGGTTATGCGATTTTCTTCAAAAGCTTGCTGTCTTATCTACATAGTACACAAAACTTATATATGAAGTTTCAACGCCATACCTCTTTTCGTTTTTGAGATATTCTGTTCACAGACACACAGACAGACAGACAGACAAACAGACAGACACACAGACCAATGAAAAAAAATATGTTTTTTGGGTTCAGGGGACTCTAAAACGTGAAGATCTGTTGAAAACTCAATTTCGAATTTTTGGGGTGAATCCAATACTTCCTTTATCGTAAAAGGAAGTAAAAAATGATTGTCATTTTGACAGATTTGTCATAATTTAATATTGCTTGCTCATTTTTGCATATAAAATATTTCTTGGTTTTCTTTTTTATCCGATTTTATTGATGATGATGATGATTCCATGTTAAAAAGAAGAAATTTGTCAAGAGTTCAAATTAAGAAACTTTGACATTCAAAATTGACACATAACCATAATTTTGGAAAAGTTCTACCAACACGAAGTATACAAATTTACTAGCGTTTTAATCACATATCTACCAACACTGTAACACTTTGACAGTTATTATAGAAAAAAAATACTTTACATATCTGTATAGTCAAACCGAATAATTAAACCTTACGATATTTAATTCATACAATCTTATATGGTAGTACTTTTTCTGTTTTTGTAATATTTAGTGCTTAATAGTGAATTTGGCTCTTTTGTATTTCAACAAAATTTCTGTTCATAATATATCAAATTACTGTAAAGCTTAATATTTAATATTTGTATAAATTGTATTTTTGTTTACTTGAACCTTGTGTTCAGCAACAATAAAAAAAAATTGAATGATATAAATCGCAGAAAAAGAGTGGAATAAATAATTACGACAATTGGTACTCATCCTAGAAAGGACAAATCACAAACTCTGATAACTACACAACGCTCTGTGCATTTTCTTTTTTTGCAAAATATACCTACAATCTATTAAACTGTGTTTGCTTCAAAAAGAGAGCGCGAAGGCGTATAGGTGATCATGGAATGCAACCAACAGCAATTTGGGCACAGAATAATACCCTAAATCAGAATGGCCTCTCTATGTCGGCGCTTTTGATGTCAGCATACTCAATTTTTGTGACCTTGAAATTGTCCGCCATGATCCTAGTGGTGTGCAGAGGCGGCAAATTCAAAATTATGCGCCTAAATTTTTAACTGAACAGAAATAATGCTTACGTTTAAAGTCCATGCAATTTATATGGAAATGCACAGTAAACCATGTGCCACCAAAAGATCTATTCTGTGCACTCATATTAAATTAATATTTTAAAAACACTTGCACAAAAAAACATAACCTTCTTATAAGGGGTCATTGACCGCCACAAGACACGTGTAAAATATGGAAAACAGCTGACTGCACACCACCAGAACTCGCGCATGCGCAAAGAAAAAACTAGCTGAATTTTAAGTCGACAGGCCATTCTGTATTATTCTGTGGTTTGGGTATTTTTTCGTCCAGTGTTGCCAGATGTACGATAATTATCGTTTTTGTACGATAATTTTACCAGTCGTGCGATGTACGATAGCACATGTACGATAATGGCAAAATGTACGATAATTTGGCGATTATTTGGCTCGCAAGCTCGGCAGATAACCCGTCCAGCCTCGCCACATAAAATATAACTTTTGCTCCTAATAACATAATATACTATTATTCGATCTGGCAACACTGTTTTCGTCACTAAAAACATCAAACTGTCAAATGTCAAGGTAGTGGTAAACGTCAACAATCTGAGAAATATTTTCTTAACAGTATTAGTTCGTACAAACTGTGGGCATTATAGTTTAGAAGTAACCTAGAACTTTGAGTAAATAACCAAAGCATCCCATTAATGGGTCATGAATAAAGAGGAGTTCAAAAACATCTTAGCAGTGACCGCATCCATTTCAACAATATTGCAGTTTCTAGCAGGAACGTAAGTGCTGAAATAATGTATTGACCGGCGCTCGGTAGCGGTTGCTAAATGTTGCAGGTTAATTTGCCAAAAAATAGTACAGAAGAAAAGCACGGGAGATATATCGGGCTTGCCATTTGTGTGTGGGTTTTTATCTACGAGCCTATGGTTGCGATATGGTTTCTTAATACAAGAACATTCCTTAATATTAGTTAACACAGTGGGCGCAACGTTACACTTTGCTTATGTAGTTACGTTTTATATGTACAGTATTAAAAAGGTGACTTTGAATATTTGTAAGTGTTTGTATTTTAATGATTTTTCTTATTGCAGTCAATAATATTACGACAGTTCTTTGGCTGTTTACTGGCATTATTATTAATATTAGCATATTCAGTATATGAGAGCAACAAAGATGTAGCTATGAAATATGTCGGATTCTTGTGTTGTATTATGACGATTATGTTTTTCGCTGCCCCGTTGGCATCTCTGATGCATGTTATGAAAGTAAAGTCGGCTGAAAGTTTACCATTTCCCATAATATTAATGACTTTCATTGTTTCCGCACAGTGGTTCCTGTATGGCATTCTGTTATATGACAGATTTATCCAGGTAATTACGCTTGGAATTGTTCACACTAATATATATTGCATTTTTCTTTTAGGTTCCTAACTTGCTAGGTTGTGCTCTATCAGCCTTTCAGTTGTCGTTGTTCTGTATGTATCCAAAATCGCCACAGTCTACTGGATACAGCCCGGTGCACAATTTTTAATGTGATTCAAAGTTACTTAGGTAATAATTAACTACTAGTCTGTTTTCCAAGAAAATATTTTATATAATGTGAAGTTGACTGTAACAATTTTTTAAATTAAATACCTATGAAGTTGTAAACTGGTAGTTTTTATGGAGGATATTCTATAACTATAGCAGTGGCGTAACTACCGAGGGGGCAAAGGAGGCAGCGGCCCCCGGGCCCTGAACTTCAGGGGGCCCAACGGGCCTCCTAAAGTTTAAAGCCCGGCAGGTCCAAATTCGGTCCCGTATAAAGTTTCAATGAGTTCGAGAAAAACACTCGCTATTGTTCATTTTGCTTTGATGTTTCTGTTTATGAATTAAAAAAAAATAACTGAAAAATGATAACCAAAAATGCTTTGGCAAGAATAGGACTTACACTTGGCAATTAAGGGGCCCGGTGAAGATCACGGCCCCCGGGCCCAAAATTTGAAGTTACGCCACTGAACTATAGATTCTGGGTTTAAATTTTAGATATAACATGAAATATATATAAGAACCAAATACATAAATAGAGGATGTCACACAAAGAAACGGTGGTTAACCATTTTCATATGTTTTCGCTAAACCTAAATTGTTTTTTTTACTCTGTAAACTATAGAGCGGTGTACGTATATAGAACTGATTGTTCATGTGTTCTTTGCACAATGAATAAATTCTATTTTGAATAAATTTGTTATCACTTACTGTTTTTCTTACTAGAGGATTCATCCCATTGTTGAAGACTTAAAAAAAATATGAAAACGTTACTGCAAATTTAACATTTAAAAAAAGAATTTTGTGTTAAGTGTGATCCACTTTAGGAAATATCTTTGGAACCCCATTCAAAATTAGAAAAATGCATTTTTAAAATAAATACCCTAACTGTAGTTTCTAATATCGGCAGGTAGTTATTTAGTTTGTGCCTGGGTTAACGACTACCTAATACTTCCGGATTATACAGATGGAATGCAGTTCATTTGTTGTG
Source organism: Agriotes lineatus (assembly GCA_940337035.1). Taxonomy (NCBI): domain Eukaryota; kingdom Metazoa; phylum Arthropoda; class Insecta; order Coleoptera; family Elateridae; genus Agriotes; species Agriotes lineatus. Next base: position 17,249,038 of record OW679196.1, on the reverse strand, counting down.
TGCTTCTTAAATTTGCGTTTTTGATGATTCAGTAAAATTTACATGTAATCCTCAGCAGTTAAATGAGTTTGCTTACTGGAACAGCACGTACTTAAAATGACAAAATATTTTGTTGAGTATTAATTTTCTAGTTATTTAAGCGTTTTACTCAAATTTACCCTTCATTAAAAAAGACATTGGAAATGTTTTAAATATAATAACGACGAAATCTAATCAATTTAAAGTTTTGATTTATTCTCAAAAATTTGAATTTTGCTTTAGAATGCTTGTGAATGAAAAGTGCAAGTTACACAGCACACCGAGATGTCTATCCACAAAAGCAATTTAGAAAAACTGAAGAAAACGACGCTTTCTCAAACAGTCATGAGAATCTTTACGTGGTGAAACATCTAGAAGAAACACACAAGGAGTATTCAGTTTTGAATTGTGCAGTTCTCTCGTTAAGGTTAATATTCCATTAACTCAGCTTCAAATCTGAGTTTTTGATCTATTTTAGAAAAAATTAGTAAAAATCACATGCCAGATGAAAGCACACTTAGAAAAAGTTATGAAACCATTGGACATATAAAAAAATTGTTAAAAATAAATACATTTATTTTATAGTAGATGAAACTACAGATTGTCAAGGGCGTTATGTTGCAAATTTAATGATAGGTTATTTAAGCGTAGAACAATCTAGCAAATTATATTTAATTTCTTGCAAAGTGCGTGACAAAACCAATCGTCAGATTTATAAATGCGGCTTTCATGCAGTTTTTTATTCTAGATATTGTTCCAACAGATGATTGTTTTAAGTTTTTCTGATGCCACATCATATATGGTAAAGGCCAACAATTAAAGGTATTATACGAAAACGTAATTCATGTGACATGTTTAGCGCATGGTATAAACAGAGTAGTCCAAGCAATTCAAAATGAATTTCCTTTAGTAAATAGCTTAATCAGCGGTGTAAAAAGGTGTTTGTAAAGGCTCCGACACGAATACAGTTATACAGAGAAAAACTACCCAACTTTATTTACCGCCGGAACTTGTAATTAGGTACACGTTGGGGAACGTGGTTAAATGCAGCTCTGTTTTATGCAGAAAATTTGGAAAAAATAAAGGAAGTAGTTTTAGAATTGTCTGATAATTCAAGTGCCTGTATCAATAAAGCTCAATTGGTTGTAAAGAAATCAGAATTGCACAGTTAGCATTTTTAAAAGCAAATTATTATTTGTAAGCAATTGCCAGTTAACGCGTCAATAGAACTAATTAATAATTTTCAAAAGTTAGCTTCTAGTGTTTCAGGAAATACTGGAAAAAGTATTTCAAAGAAATTAACCAAGTCTTAATAAAACCGTGGTTATCAGTTGTTAACTAAAATTATTCTTCTTAACATAGAATTTCGGCTTAGACCGCGTAGTATTTGTATATGAACACCCAGCATTTTCTGGCTTAATGTGCCTTGCACCTTGTGAAGTCGAGCAAAAACCCGCGCGATGGCCATGCTCTTTGGTGGCTCGTGTTGTTTGAGTATCTTGAGAACGAGGATACTTAGGCAGATTTGGCCGTTTTGCTGTTTGTGCATCCATATTCACTAACGTTTCGCAAGACCTTGCAGCTTGCATCATCAGAGTGAAAGCCGCACAAACTAAAATTAACAAAATTTTGACTCTAGATGAAAATCACGGAGATCTCGATATAAATTTATATTTAACCACATTAACTGCATTAAAAAATGCACCTATAACGTCTGTAGAGGTGGAATAGTAATTTTTGTATTAAGTGAGCGAAATGAGTGTTTTTTTATGGCGCGTGAGAATGTTAATTTTCGCCGAGACCGTTAGGTCGAGGCAGAAAAGTGATTTAAACGCGCCATAAAAACACGAATTTTGCCACGAAATACAAACAACGTTTTTTCTACAGCCGTCAAAAAAGAATCAAAGAATAATTTCTAGAAATAAAATACGAACATAATATGTAGTCACCTAATGTGTTGTAACTAAGGAAATGGTGTAATTAACCGTTTTTTCACTGCTAGCCGTGAAGAAATATTATTTTATTTGAAATCGGCAGTGAAGTACCTACGCCGAAATCGTCATTAAAATACGAGAAATCGGCAGTGAAGTAATCCATTGTTTTACGACTTTTTTGTATGTGGCGAGGCGACAGATAAACGTCAATCGACCGAACATAACCTACAAAAGTTGGTTAAAATGTTGTAATTTCACGATTTCTCGATTTCAAATAAAACATAGTGTACACCTCGGCACTGAAGTTCCTTTTTATCCCTCATGTGGTTTATTTGCCTTGGCCCTACGGGCCTGGGCAACTAAATCCACATTCGTGATAAAAAGTTATGCTTCAGTGCCTTGGTATACAAACTACTATTTTTACATGTTAAAAAAAGTTAAACTTCGCGTATCTATAGCGATGCATAAATGTCACGTTTTTTTACGGCTGTAGAAAAAGAAGTTTTTCGTCATCTAAATGTAGATTCTCTGACAGACGTCAAAATTTTCAACCTTAAAATATAGAAAAACATTTAATTATAAATTGTTTTGCAAATCAATATTATGAATGAGGTGTATATTAAGTGCGTATAGTTTATATTAAATCTTAACTAAAGTACGTTTTTTCCTATAAAAATTTTCAAGGTCAAAGAATTTAGGGTTTATGTTGGCATAACTTGGATTCCTTTAAGAAATATGTTGGTAGAATTTGTTTTAGTAACTTTTTAGAACTAAAAATTGGCGGAAAATTTAAAATATGGCATTAAAATTCTATGTACTTCAAAAGCTCTTGCTATTCTTTATAAACGTCTTCGTCTGGTATGTTAAGATGCAGTACCAACAGTTCCTCTGCACACTTCAGAAATGTTTTTTTTTAAATTTAGTTTTAAAAGATTCCGTTTTTTATGCATATTCAGTTTCAAAAAAGAAAAGTTGACAATTTAATTTTAAATGTCAGAATGACACAAGTCGTTTAGATAAAAACCTGACAAAAATTAACTTTCTAATAATTTTAAAAAAGCAGTTTTGCCAATTATATCCTGACCTTGAAAATTTTTATAGAAAAAAAACATACCTTAGGTGATAATTAACAATTTCCTGTGTTTACTATGGTAATAATTCTTTATAATAATCTTTTACTTATGTAACAACTTTTTTTATTAAAAATGTAAAAATCAAATGATTTTTTGCTGTTAATTTATTTTGCATATTTCAAAATTAATAATGCATGTTTTACAATTTTTAAGTGTATATATATGCACATATTTTGGTATTTTATAGTGCATAAAATCCGCTCTCTAATGATAACAGAAATGATTATGCAATCCCAGATAAAAATATGAATAACCGCATAAAAGAAATACTAAAATACCTTTTCCCTTTCGATAGTGAAGATCATTCATGCTGTATGAGAGTTAATTGTTTGGTCTTGCTACACTTCCATCTACTTCACCTTTCCAAGAAGGATACTTTTAATTGCATTCTAATTGCAAATAGTAATCAGATTCTTAGAACAGAACTCACTTCATATAAGCCTAGTGTCTTATGATATCTAGCCTAGTGCATATACAAAACAAACAGATCTAGAACAGCTGATGCTTCATTCCAAAATGTACCTTATCACTTTTCCTACCGGTGAACAATATACTAATCTGTAATTGGTTATACGTTTAGATACCTTAAGTCGGATTACAATTAACTGTAGTTGCTTCTAATCTTTTCATTTTATTAAATTATTTAATGAGCTAGATAAATAAGTCATACGTTTCCGGTCCGGAAACGATGCAAAAGGGTGGAAGATTTTCAAAGCGTGAGAAACTTTTCTTGTGTAGGTTAAGAGTTTTGGATCGAAATGCTCATAATTTTAATATCAAGTTGTATAGGTAGGTCTAGGCGAAGTGGGTTGCCTGTGAGTGAAGGTGCATGAATTGAAGCTCCGAAACAAAGTTCAAATTCTGAACTGTCTCGAACGAATCATTTTATCAGGGTGGGAGTTCTTTTATTCAAAACAGGTCAGATTAGATATGGTTGAGACCATTCCTAAGCCTAACCTATTTGCGTAGCGATAATAACAATGATAAGGAACCTGACGTCCAAAAAGTATTTAGAACCAAGTATGGCCTTGATAGCCCCTTTCGAACAGGCAACACATACAGTACATTTTGTACACCAGTAAAATAATACACGCAGCTTTAATGGAAGAGGTATGTGGGAACAACCAAAGTTCTGAATTTTGGAAGCGCAATTATGGATCAATTTGAAGTACCTACCTAATATGTACTGCAAAACGTGCTTTTCAGACATTATAACGTGTTAGAAGACTAAACTAAAATACGTGAATTTTCTCGAAGCAGAAAAAGTTATTGTAGTTGTAATGCATATTTCCGTGTGTTCCAAACGTGTAATTAGAGGCTTTGCTGCAACTCCAGTTCCCTCAAAGCGTGTCATTCAGTACCTGTTGAGATTCCAACCTTACTCGAGGTAAAATTCTTATATTATGAGACGTAATATCGGTTTTATTAGTCTAGTATATTTTCTGTACCTACTGCAAAACGTTCCAGACTTTATAACGTGTTTAAGAGGACTAAACTAAAATACTGGACATTTTCTGGAAGCAGAAAAAATTATTGTAGTAGTAATGCATATCTCCGTGTGTTCCAAACGTGTTATTAGAGGCTTTGCTACAACTCCAGTTCACCTAAGCGTGTCATTCAGTACCTGTTATTGATTCCAACCTTACTCGAGGTACAATTCTTATATTATGAGCCGTAATATCGGTTTTATTGGCCTAGTAATATTTTCGGTACCTCATATTTTCTGCAGAACGTGCATTTCAGGATGTATAACGTGTTAGACTACTAAACTAAAATACTTGAAATTTTCTGAAGGCAGAAAAAGTTATTGTAGTAGTAATCCATATCTCCGTGTGATCCAAACGTGTAATTAGAGGCTTTGCTGCAACTCCAGTTCCCTCAAAGCGTGTCATTCAGTACCTGTTGAGATTCCAACCTTACTCGAGGTAAAATTCTTATATTATGAGACTTAATATCGGTTTTATTAGTCTAGTATATTTTCTGTACCTACTGCAAAACGTGCCAGACTTTATAACGTGTTTTAGAGGACTAAACTAAAATACTGGACATTTTCTGGAAGCAGAAAAAAATATTGTAGTAGTAATGCATATCTCCGTGTGTTCCAAACGTGTTATTAGAGGCTTTGCTACAACTCCAGTTCACCTAAGCGTGTCATTCAGTACCTGTTATTGATTCCAACCTTACTCGAGGTACAATTCTTATATTATGAGCCGTAATATCGGTTTTATTGGCCTAGTAATATTTTCGGTACCTCATATTTTCTGCAGAACGTGCATTTCAGGATGTATAACGTGTTAGACTACTAAACTAAAATACTTGAAATTTTCTGAAGGCAGAAAAAGTTATTGTAGTAGTAATCCATATCTCCGTGTGTTCCAAACGTGTTATTAGTGTCTTTGCTACAACTCCAGTTCACTCTAAGCGTGTCATTCAGTACCTGTTAATGATTCCAACCTTATTCGAGGTAAAATTCTTATAAGGTATGTCAGCTTAAAGGTAGTATTTTGAGTTTTTGATTATTTACAACTTCGGAGGAGTTACGAAGGTTTGTTGTTTGAGGTGATGTGTTCCTAATAAGGCCAGCTGGTGGTGTATTGAATTTTAATAGCGATTTTATTTTCGTGTCCAAATAAGGCCACCTAAAAACAATCATAAGAACCAAACCATTCAACTAAACTTTAAAAATCCAAAATTCTAACACGTGGAAAAACCTCCAACCTTTCAGGAAGGTCATAAGTTTATCAATTTCTGCAGGTGGCCTTATAAGGTACCTGGGTCAACTAATAAGGCCAATTTCACTCTTCCGATACTCCACAAATCAAACGAAAAATTGAACATTTTTTGTAGTAGAACCAATATATTGAGATGGTCTTAAGCCCTGAGTCTCACTTCTAACAGCACAACAAAATAATGAATAATTCAGACAAGCTTAGATTGAGAAATGGCATCTAATTGCAATAAAATAAAAATTAATCAGACTTGAATTTAGGAATAATATGTGCAAAGCTATGCAAGTAATAAAGAAATTAATTCTCCTAACATAAAGAACAAGGCAGAGCTCAAATCATAGAGGTTGGATTCATGTTCTATTTAATCAATGTAAATTTGTAAGAATGAATCGATTATGAAAATAATTAGTAAATGCTGGTCGAGGGTATTTTGCAAGTCATAATTCATTAATAACAATTCTCTGTGAGCATATCATAATAAGGTAATGTGGATGAAGGCAAAGCAGGGTGCAACGAGCACGAAGTGAGATCAAAGCTAAAGGCAAATCATAAATAAAAAAGGAAAATGGAACAACAATATTGGAAATTTGCTGAATTTACAAACAGTTTATTGATTAGCAAGTATAACAATGAAATGGACTTTTAATTGAATTCAGAAGTGATCAAAAGAGGATGTGCGCGAAAAGAAACATGAGTCAGTGCAATAAGTGAATGAAAAGACATTTAAAACGGTGCAACGCGAGTGATAATGTAAGACAATGATTACAAAAATCAAAGGACAATTTAGTAAATAAGGTAGAATTGTAAAATTAGTTAGATTTTAAGAATTTATTTGTTAAAAAGGTAAATTGAACAGAGTTGATTTCCTATTTGTATTGATGTGCAATTGTTAATAACAATTAAGAATAAAATAATTTTACTGACAGCCCAGTTTTATTCTCCCAGAAAAATCTAATTTTAATATAGTAAATATTAAAACACAGCTCCGAAACTTTACCATAGTGTTCACGACATAGCAGTGTTCAAGCACAGGTGTGGGTTTTAAAATCGGCCACTACAAAATATTTCCGATCCACAACGGCTTCCGAGGGACGTTCGCCATCCTATTTTGGCCTACGTTTAACAGCAAGAGGCGGTTTCCGAGGTTCCTGACTTCGTGGCTACATCGGCGGCACACCAGTCCAGCTCCTCCAAGGCCTGCACCACGGTTCCTGCTCGCTGAGAGAAGATCTGGCACATTATCACCTCTCCGGACATCATCGGACAGCACCTGGAAAAATTGCAAGGTTAGTTGTGAAGCAAAATTGTGCATGTACCACCGTAAAACCTACCCGGGAGTGGAATAGCATCGCTGCTTGGCAGATTCATGGCGATTTAATAGCTTCAGTAGCTTCAAATTGAGAATTTAGAAGTCCAGAATTGAGGTTAGGATTTCTTGACGTCATTATTTCGAATCAACGAAGTGGAGGGTTTTTGGCTAGAAACAAAACACGATCAACCGACGCTATAAGAAAGCGGGAAAATAAAAAAGTTACCTGTTTGATTTGCTCATTGAGTAGTAATTCATATCACAAACACGAAAACGATCTGCATTTGTTTTTCATAAAGACGTAAAATTATATGACAGATTAGCTTCGTTGTAGCATTTAGGTTGCTTTTGACCTACGCACCATAGGCGTGCGATCAAAATTTTAAATCTAAAATTGTGAACCCAGACCTAGAATAAGAGCTCTGTTATGCTATGAGTTAGCCAACAATAATTCAAGTTGCAAGTATATTACATTATAAATAGGGGCGTACGATCATTCAGGTCAAGCATATCACTAGACCGCTCATTTAATTATCCCTGAGAACCAAAATTAGTTATCTGATTGGTGACGAACCCAGAATTAAAAATAATATGTATGGTGGCTCTAGATATTTTTATTAATAGAAGCAATTAATTAGTAGTGGGCGGCCATTATATGGCCAATATATGATGCACTGCTTATGTTGAATAATTTATACAATGCTTGGAATAATATTTCTCTTCTAATGATCCTTTGAACCTTAACGTGACCTTAATTGGTGCAAGTACCTTATTTTAGTTTAGTCTTCTAACACGTTATAAATTCTGAAATGCACGTTTTGCAGAAAATATGAAGTACCGAAAATATTACTAGGCTAATAAAACCGATAGTACAGCTCATAATATAAGAATTTTACCTCAGGTAAGGTTGGAATCATTAACAGGTACAGAATGACACGCTTACGCCCGTATTCATAGTCGTTCGCCAGCGGATCGCCGGCGACTCGCCAGAGTTTCGTTATGAATAGTATGTTGGCGGCACTGTACGTCTATGTCAAATTCAAGGTTAGCAGGTTAGATTTTGTGTCAGTTTCTGTCAAAACTGACTGAAAACCTAACCTGATCACCTCGAATTTGACATAGACGTACAGTGCCGCCAACATACTATTCATAACGAAACTCCGGCGAGTCGCCGGCGATCTAAGGTCACTATATCAATAAGGAACCGCCATTCCATTCCTGGCTTGAGAATGTGAGAAAATTGTGAGATAAGGATAACAAATACAAATTTCCCAAGTGCAATAGGGAAGACACTAGTTTTTGGGGATTTTCTTTTTGGTGTAATGGCACTTGTAAAGTGAGGAATCTGTTAGGTTATGTGTTTTTATCCCCAGTTGGAGAAAATTGTGCGACAAGGATAGATATAAAAAATCACTAATGGCGGTACCTTATTGATATAGTGACCTTACGGCGATCCGCTGGCGAACGACTATGAATACGGGTGTTAGAGTGAACTGGAGTTGTAGCAAAGCTTCTAATAACACGTTTGGAACACACGGAGATATGCATTACTAATACAATATTTTTTTTCTGCCTTCAGAAAATTTCAAGTATTTTAGTTTAGTCTTCTAACTTAAAGTCTGAAATGCACGTTTTGCAGAAAATATGAGGTACCGAAAATATTGCTAGGCTAATAAAACCGATATTACGGCTCATAATATAAGAATTGTACCTCGAGTAAGGCTGGAATCATTAACAGGTACTGAATGACACGCTTAGAGTGAACTGGAGTTGTAGCAAAGCCTCTAATAACACGTTTGGAACACACGGAGATATGAGATATCGAGTAACCTTGGAATCATTAACAGGTACTGAATGAGACGCATAGAGTGGTCTGGAGTTGTAGGAAACCCTCTAATAAAACGTTTGGATCACACGGAGATATGAATTACTACAGTAATTTTTTCTGCTTCCAGAAAATTCAAGTATTTTAGTTATAAAGTCTGAAAAGAACGTTTTTCAGTGCATATTAGGTACAGAAAATATTACTAGGTTAATCAAACTGTTGCACAGCTCATAATATAAGAATTTTAATTCGAGTAACCTTGGAATCAATAACAGGTACTGAATGAGACGCATAGAGTGGTCTGGAGTTGTAGCAAACCCTCTAATAAAACGTTTGGATCACACGGAGGTATGAATTACTACTACAATAATTTCTTCTGTTTCCAGAAAATTCAAGTATTTTAGTTTAGTCTTCGAACACGTTATACAGTCTGAGAAGCACGTTTTTCAGTGCATATTCAGTACAGAAAGTATTACTAGGTTAATAAAACCGATAGTACGGCTCATAATATAAGAATTGTACCTCGAGTAAGGTTGGAATCATTAACAGGTACTGAATGACACGCATAGAATGGTCTGGAGTTGTAGCAAATCCTCTAATAAAACGTTTGGATCACACGGAGATATGAATTACTACTGCAATAATTTTTTCTACCTTCAGAAAATTTCAAGTATTTTAGTTTAGTCTTCGAACACGTTATACAGTCTAAAATGCACGTTTTGCAGAAAATATGAAGTACCGAAAATATTACAAGGCTGATAAAACCGTTAGTACGGATCTTAATATAAGAATTGTACCTCGAGTAAGGTTGGAATCATTAACAGGTACTGACTGACACGGTTAAAGTGAACTGGAATTGTAGCAAAGCCTCTAATAACACGTTTGGAACACACGGAAATATGCATTACAACTGCAATAACTTTTTCTGCTTACAGAAAGTTCAAGTATTTTAGTTTAGTCTTCTAACGCGTTATAAAGTCTGAAAAGCACATTTTGCAGAGCTTATTAGGTACAGAAAATATTACTAGACTAATAAAACTGTTAGTACAGCTCATAATATAACAAGTTTACTTCGAGTAACCTTGGAATCATTAACAGGTACTGAATGACACGCATAGAGTGGTCTGGAGGAGTAGCAAATCTTCTAATAAAACATTTGAACACAGGGATATATTCATTGCAACTACAATAACTTTTTCTCCTTCAAGAAAATTCAAGTATTTTAGTTTAGTCTTCTAACACGTTATAAAATCTGAAATGCACGGTTTTGAGTACTACATATTAGGTACAGAAAATATTACTAGGCTAATAAAACTGTTAGTACTGCTCATAATATAACAATTTTACTTCGACTAAACTTGGAATCATTAACAGGTATTGAATGACACGCTTAGAGTGAACTGGAGTTGTAGCAAAGACTCTAATAACCCGTTTGGAACACACGAAGATATGCATTACTACCACAATATTTTTTTCTGCTTCCAGAAAATTTCAAGTATTTTAGTTTAGTCTTCTAACACGTTATAACGTCTGAAATGCACGGTTTTGAGTACATATTAGGTACAGAAAATAGTACTAGGCTAATAAAACTGTTAGTACTGCTCATAATATAACAATTTTACTTCGACTAAACTTGGAACCATTAACAGGTATTAATTTACAGGCTTAAAGTGTACTAGAGTTGTAGCAACACGCTCTAATAACACGTTCGGAAACAACGGAGATATTAATTACTACTACAATATTTTTTCCTCTTTCAGAAAATTCAAGTATTTTAGTTTTAGCCTTCTACGACGTTATAACGTCTGAAATGCACGTTTTGTGGAACAAATTAGTTACAATAAAAATTACTAGGCTAATAAGACTATTAGTACAGCTTAAAATATAAGAATTTTACGTCGAGTAAGCTTGGAATCATTAACAGGTACTTAATTACACGCTTAGAGTGAACTAAAGTTGTAGCAAACCTTCTAATAATACGTTTGGAACACACGGAGATATGCATTACTACCACAATATTTTTTTCTGCTTCCAGAAAATTTCAAGTATAACATAGTAAATAATACATAATGTCTCTTACATACAAAATAGCAATAGTCTAAATGCCGTAGTAATTAATAACTGTAGCCCCGCGACGTTATAAATGCCATTGCGGAACGCTTGAATAAGAAATATTGTTAAATAATTTTTTCCGTCGGTGCAGACATCTTGTTATCTGATTGAGATACTATAGGAAGACGTTGTAAGTCGCAAACGTTCGTTCTGTAGGAATTTGACAGTTCCCGAGAAGCAACTTGCACAATTTCAGTACACGAGTTTTACATTGTGCTATTTGGTTAACCTGACATAGTAAACAATACATAATGTAGCTCACATACAAAATGATAATAGTTTAAATGCCGTAGTAAATAATAACTGTAGCCCCACGACGTTATAAATGCTATTGGGACTGCTTGAAATATATAAATGTATTAAATATTCTTTCCGTGGGTGCAGACATCTGGTTTTCTGATTGAGATACTACAGGAAGAGGTTATAAGTCAAAAATGTTCGTTTTGCAGCGATTTGACCATTCCCGAGGTTTAACTTGCGCAATTTCAGTACTCGTTTTTCACATTGTGGTATTGGTTAACCTGACATAGTAAACAATATATAATGTAGCTTACATACTAAATGGCAATAGTTTAAATGCCGTAGTAATTAATAACTGTAGCACCGCAACGTTATAAATGCTACTGCGGGCCACTAGAATAATAAAAATATATTAAATATTTTTTTCCGTCTGTGCACAAATATTGTTTTATGAATGAGATACTGCAGAAAGATGTAAGTCGCAAACGTTCGTTCTGCAGCGATTTGACCATTCCCGAGAAGCAACTTGCACAATCTCAGTACACGATATTCACATTGTGCTATTTGGTTAACCTGACATAGTAAATAACACATAATGTAGCTTACATAATAAATGGCAATAGTTTAAATGCCGTAGTAATTAATAACTGTAGCCCCGCGACGTTATAAATGCTATTGCGGACCACTTGAATAATTAAAGTATGTTAAATAATTTTTTTCGTCTGTGGACACATATTGTTTTCGGGTTGAGATACTACAGAAAGACGTTGTAGGTCGCAAACGTTCGTTCTGCAGCGATTTGACCATTCCCGAGAGGCAACTTGCACAATTTCAGTACACGATATTCACATTGTGCTATTTGGGTAACCTGACATACATAATGTAGCTTACATACAAAATGGTAATAGTTTAATAACGTAGTAATTAATAACTGTAGCCCAGCGACGTTATAAATTCTATTGGGGACCACTTGAATAATAAAAATATATTAAATATTTTTTTTCGACGACTGACATCGAAAGTAGATTTTTCTCACTGTCATTTGACAACAGAAAGTTGACATTTGCCGCTGAGGGTGCGTTTTCATCATTTTTCCGCTCGCCGAGCGTTTTGGGTTTCCGCGTGAACAAAATAGGTAGCCACGTCCGAATGTTTCCTTGACAATGCCTGTCATTTGTCGAAATAATCGCTTCACATGTCTAATAGACTGCGTTAGTAATATTAACTTGATTGCCAATTAATTTTTGCAATAAAATAAAATTTGATATTTTCCTTTAATAATATGCTCAGTCGTCGAAAAAATAGTATGTATGTTTCGAGCTAAAAGTGCGCTTGCCGCTTTTGCATGATTGCTGGTTTCGACTTCGTCTCAACCAGCAATATTCATGCGCAAGCGGCAAGAATGCACTTTCAGCTCTTAACATACAATATATTATTTCCGTCGGTGCAGACATTTTGTTTTCTGATTGAGATACCACAGAAAGACGTTGTAAGTTGCAAACGTTCGTTCTGCAACGATTTGACGGTTCCCGAGAAGCAACTTGCACAATTTCAGTACACGATTTTTATATTGTGCTATTTGGTTAACCTGACATAGTAAAGAATACATAATGTAGCTTAAATACAAAATGGTAATAGTTTAAATGCCGTAGTAATTAATAACTGTAGCCCCGCAACGTTAGAAATGCCATTGGGGACAGTTTGAATAATAAAAATATATTAAATAATTTTTTTCCGTCGGTGCAGACATTTTCTTTTCCGATTGAGATACTACAGAAAGACGTTATAAGTCGCAAACATTCGTTTTGAATCGATTTGACCATTCCCGAGAAGCAACTAACATAATTTCAGTACACGATTTTCACATTGTGCTATTTGGTTAACCTGACACAGTAAATAATACATAATGTAGCTTACATACTAAATGGCAATAGTTAAAATGCAGTAGTAATTAATAACTGTAACACCGCAACATTATAAATGCTATTGCGGACCGCTTAAATAATAAAAATATATTAAATATTTTTGTCCGTCGGTGCAGACATCTTGTTTTCTGATTGAGATACTACAGAAAAACGTTATAAGTCGCAAACGTTCATTCTGCAGCGATTTGACCATTCCCGAGAAGTACAATTTCATTACACGATATTCACATTGTGCTATTTGTTTAACCTGACATAGTAGACAATACTTAATGTAGCTTACATACAAAATGGTAATAGTTTAAATGCCGTAGTAATTAATAACTGTAGCCCCGCGACGTTATAAATGCTATTGGGATCGCTGGAATAATAAAAATATATTAAACAATTTCTTCCGTCGGTGCATACATTTTGTTTTCTGATTGAGATACTACAGAAAGACGTTATAATTCGCAAACGTTCGTTCTGCAGCGATTTGACCATTCCGGAGAAGCAACTTGCACAATCTCACTACTCGATATTCACATTGTGCTATTTGGTTAACCTGACATAGTAAATAATACATAATGTAGCTTACATATTAAATGGCAATAGTTTAAATGCCGTAGTAATTAATAACTGTAGCCCCGCGACGTTATAAATGCTATTGGGGAACGCTTGAATAATAAAAATATACTAAATAATTTTTTTCCGTCCAGACAAACTCATTTCTGTTTGCGATACTACAGAAAGACGATATAAGTCGCAAACATTCGTTTTGCAGCGATTTCACCATTCCCGAGAAGCAACTTGCACAATTTCAGTACTCGATATTCAAATTGTGCTATTTGGTTAACCTGACATATTAAATAATACATAATGTAGTTTACATACTAAATGGCAATAGTTCAAATGCCGTAGTAATAAATAACTGTAGCTTCGCGACGTTATAAATGCTATTGGGGACTGCTTGAATAATAGAAATATATTAGATATTTTTTTCTGTCCGTGCAGACTTCTCGTTTCCTGCTTGAGATACTACAGGAAGATGTTCTAAGTCGCAAACGTTCGTTTTGCAGCGATTTAACCATTCCCAAGAAGCAACTTGCACAATTTCAGACCTCGCTTTTTACATTGTGCTATTTGGTTAACCTGACATAGTAAATAATACGTAATGTACCTTCATACTAAATGGCAATAGTTCAAATGCCGTAGTAATTAATAACTGTAGCCCCGCGACGTTGTAAATGCTATTTGGGACCGCTTGAATAATGAAAATATATTAAATAATTTTTTCCGTCGGTGCAGACATCTATCTTTCTGATTGAGATACTACAGAAAGAGGTTATAAGTCGCAAACGTTCGTTTTGCAGCGATCTAACCATTCCCGAGAAGCAACTTGCAAAATTTCAATACACGATTTTTACATTGTGCTATTTGGATAACCTTACAGAGTAAATAATACATAATGGAGCTTGCATACTATATGGCAATAGTTCAAATGCCGTAGTAATTAATAATTGTAGCCCCGCGACGTTGTATGTGCTATTAGGGACCGCTTGAATAAGGAAAATATATTAAATATTTTTTTCCGTCGGTGCAGACATCTACTTTTGTGATTGAGATACTACGGAATGACGTTATAAGTCGCAAACTTTCGTTTTGCAGTGATTTAACCATTCTCGAGAAGCAACTTGCACAATTTCAGTACACGATTTTTACATTGTGCTATTTGGTTAACGTGACATAGTAAATAATACATAATGTAGCTTACATACTAAATGGCAATAGTTCAAATGCCGTAGTAATTAATAACTGTAGCCCCGCGACGTTGTATGTGCTATTAGGGACCGCTTGAATAAGGAAAATATATTAAATATTTTTTTCCGTCGGTGCAGACATCTACTTTTGTGATTGAGATACTACGGAATGACGTTATAAGTCGCAAACGTTCGTTTTGCAGCTATTTAACCATTCCGGAGAAGCAACTTGCATAATTTCAGAAACGATTTTCACATTGCGCTATTTGGTTAACCTGACATAGTAAATATTACATAATGTAGACTACATACTAAATGGCAATAGTTTAAATGCCGTAGTAATTAATAACTGTAGAACCGCGACGTTGTAAATGCTATTGGGGCTAGTTGAATAATAAAAATGTATTAAATAAATTTTTTCGTCGGTGCAGACATCTACCTTTCTGATTGAGATACTACAGAAAGACGTTTTAAGTCGCAAACGTTCGTTTTGCAGCGATTTGACCATTCGCGAGAAGTAACTAGCATAATTTCAGTACCCGATCTTCACATTGTGACGGTTAACCTGACAGAGTAAATAATACATAATGTCGCTTACATACTAAATGGCAATAGTTTAAATGACGTAGTAATTAATAACTGTAGCCCCGCGACGTTATAAATGCTATTGCGGAACGCTTGAATAATAAGGATTATTAAATAATTTTTTCCGTCGGTGCAGACATCTACCTTTCTGATTGAGATACTACAGAAAGACGCTTTAAGTCGCAAACATACGTTTTGTAGCGATTTGACCATTCCCGAGAAGTAACTAGCATAATTTCAGTACCCGATCTTCACATTGTGACGGTTAACCTGACAGAGTAAATAATACATAATGTCGCTTACATACTAAATGGCAATAGTTTAAATGACGTAGTAAATGATAACTGTAGCCCCGCGATGTTATAAATGCTATTGCGGAACGCTTGAATAATAAAGATTATTAAATAATTTTTTCCGTCGGTGCAGACATCTACCTTTCTGATTGAGATACTACAGAATGACGTTATAAGTCGCAAACGTTCGTTTTGCAGCGATTTAACCATTCCCGAGAAGCAACTTGCACAATTTCAGTACACGAATTTTACATTGTGCTATTTGGTTAACCTGACAGTAAATAATACATAATGAAGCTTGCATACTAAATGGCAATAGTTCAAATGTCATAGTAATTAATAACTGTGGTCTCGCGACGTTGTAAATGCAATTGGGGACAGCTTGAATAATGAAACATATAAAATAATTTTTTCTGTCGGTCCAGACATCTACTTTTGTGATTGAGATACTACAGGATGACGTAACAAATCGCAAACGTTCGTTTTGCAGCGATCTAACCATTCCCGAGAAGCAACTTGCAAAATTTCAATACACGATTTTTACATTGTGCTATTTGGATAACCTTACAGAGTAAATAATACATAATGGAGCTTGCATACTATATGGCAATAGTTCAAATGCCGTAGTAATTAATAATTGTAGCCCCGCGACGTTGTATGTGCTATTAGGGACCGCTTGAATAAGGAAAATATATTAAATATTTTTTTCCGTCGGTGCAGACATCTACTTTTGTGATTGAGATACTACGGAATGACGTTATAAGTCGCAAACTTTCGTTTTGCAGTGATTTAACCATTCTCGAGAAGCAACTTGCACAATTTCAGTACACGATTTTTACATTGTGCTATTTGGTTAACGTGACATAGTAAATAATACATAATGTAGCTTACATACTAAATGGCAATAGTTCAAATGCCGTAGTAATTAATAACTGTAGCCCCGCGACGTTGTATGTGCTATTAGGGACCGCTTGAATAAGGAAAATATATTAAATATTTTTTTCCGTCGGTGCAGACATCTACTTTTGTGATTGAGATACTACGGAATGACGTTATAAGTCGCAAACGTTCGTTTTGCAGCGATTTAACCATTCCGGAGAAGCAACTTGCATAATTTCAGAAACGATTTTCACATTGCGCTATTTGGTTAACCTGACATAGTAAATATTACATAATGTAGACTACATACTAAATGGCAATAGTTTAAATGCCGTAGTAATTAATAAATGTAGCCCCGCGACGTTGTAAATGCTATTGGGGCTAGTTGAATAATAAAAATGTATTAAATAAATTTTTTCGTCGGTGCAGACATCTACCTTTCTGATTGAGATACTACAGAAAGACGTTTTAAGTCGCAAACGTTCGTTTTGCAGCGATTTGACCATTCGCGAGAAGTAACTAGCATAATTTCAGTACCCGATCTTCACATTGTGACGTTTAACCTGACAGAGTAAATAATACATAATGTCGCTTACATACTAAATGGCAATAGTTTAAATGACGTAGTAATTAATAACTGTAGCCCCGCGACGTTATAAATGCTATTGCTCAACGCTTGAATAATAAGGATTATTAAATAATTTTTTCCGTCGGTGCAGACATCTACCTTTCTGATTGAGATACTACAGAAAGACGCTTTAAGTCGCAAACATACGTTTTGTAGCGATTTGACCATTCCCGAGAAGTAACTAGCATAATTTCAGTACCCGATCTTCACATTGTGCTATTTGGTTAACCTGACAGAGTTAATAATACATAATGTCGCTTACATACTAAATGCCAATAGTTTAAATGACGTAGTAATTAATAACTGTAGCCCCGCGACGTTATAAATGCTATTGCGGAACGCTTGAATAATAAAGATTATTAAATAATTTTTTCCGTCGGTGCAGACATCTACCTTTCTGATTGAGATACTACAGAAAGACGTTTTAAGTCGCAAACGTTCGTTTTGCAGCGATTTGACCATTCCCGAGAAGTAACTAGCATAATTTCAGTACCCGATCTTCACATTGTGCTATTTGGTTAACCTGACAGAGTAAATAATACATAATGTCGCTTACATACTAAATGGCAATAGTTTAAATGACGTAGTAATTAATAACTGTAGCCCCGCGACGTTATAAATGCTATTGCTCAACGCTTGAATAATAAAGGTTATTAAAAATATTTTCCGTCGGTGCAGACATCTACCTTTCTGATTGAGATACTACAGAATGACGTTATAAGTCGCAAACGTTCGTTTTGCAGCGATTTAACCATTCCCGAGAAGCAACTTGCACAATTTCAGTACACGATTTTTACATTGTGCTATTTGGTTAACCTGACAGTAAATAATACATAATGAAGCTTGCATACTAAATGCCAATAGTTCAAATGTCGTAGTAATTAATAACTGTGGTCTCGCGACGTTGTAAATGCTATTGGGGAAAGCTTGAATAATGAAACATATTAAATAATTTTTTCTGTCGGTACAGACATCTACTTTTGTGATTGAGATACTACAGGATGACATAACAAATCGCAAACGTTCGTTTTGCAGCGATCTAACCATTCCCGAGAAGCAACTTGCAAAATTTCAATACACGATTTTTACATTGTGCTATTTGGATAACCTTACAGAGTAAATAATACATAATGGAGCTTGCATACTATATGGCAATAGTTCAAATGCCGTAGTAATTAATAATTGTAGCCCCGCGACGTTGTATGTGCTATTAGGGACCGCTTAAATAAGGAAAATATATTAAATATTTTTTTCCGTCGGTGCAAACATCTACTTTTGTGATTGAGATACTACGGAATGACGTTATAAGTCGCAAACGTTCGTTTTGCAGTGATTTAACCATTCCCGAGAAGCAACTTGCACAATTTCAGTACACGATTTTACATTGTGCTATTTGGTTAACCTGACATAGTAAATAATACATAATGTAGCTTACATACTAAATGGCAATAGTTCTAATGCCGTAGTAATTAATAACTGTAGCCCCGCGACGTTGTATGTGCTATTAGGGACCGCTTGAATAAAGAAAATATATTAAATATTTCTTTCCGTCGGTGCAGACATCTACTTTTGTGATTGAGATACTACGGAATGACGTTATAAGTCGCAAACGTTCGTTTTGCAGCGATTTAACCATTCCGGAGAAGCAACTTGCATAATTTCAGAAACGATTTTCACATTGCGCTATTTGGTTAACCTGACATAGTAAATATTACATAATGTAGACTACATACTAAATGGCAATAGTTTAAATGCCGTAGTAATTAATAAATGTAGCCCCGCGACGTTGTAAATGCTATTGGGGCTAGTTGAATAATAAAAATGTATTAAATAAATTTTTTCGTCGGTGCAGACATCTACCTTTCTGATTGAGATACTACAGAAAGACGTTTTAAGTCGCAAACGTTCGTTTTGCAGCGATTTGACCATTCGCGAGAAGTAACTAGCATAATTTCAGTACCCGATCTTCACATTGTGACGGTTAACCTGACAGAGTAAATAATACATAATGTCGCTTACATACTAAATGGCAATAGTTTAAATGACGTAGTAATTAATAACTGTAGCCCCGCGACGTTATAAATGCTATTGCGGAACGCTTGAATAATAAAGATTATTAAATAATTTTTTCCGTCGGTGCAGACATCTACCTTTCTGATTGAGATACTACAGAAAGACGTTTTAAGTCGCAAACGTTCGTTTTGCAGCGATTTGACCATTCCCGAGAAGTAACTAGCATAATTTCAGTACCCGATCTTCACATTGTGCTATTTGGTTAACCTGACAGAGTAAATAATACATAATGTCGCTTACATACTAAATGGCAATAGTTTAAATGACGTAGTAATTAATAACTGTAGCCCCGCGACGTTATAAATGCTATTGCTCAACGCTTGAATAATAAAGATTATTAAAAATTTTTTCCGTCGGTGCAGACATCTACCTTTCTGATTGAGATACTACAGAAAGACGCTTTAAATCGCAAACATACGTTTTGTAGCGATTTGACCATTCCCGAGAAGTAACTAGCATAATTTCAGTACCCGATCTTCACATTGTGCTATTTGGTTAACCTGACAGAGTAAATAATACATAATGTCGCTTACATACTAAATGGCAATAGTTTAAATGACGTAGTAATTAATAACTGTATCCCCGCGACGATATAAATGCTATTGCGGAACGCTTGAATAATAAAGATTATTAAATAATTTTTTCCGTCGGTGCAGACATCTACCTTTCTGATTGAGATACTACAGAAAGACGCTTTAAGTCGCAAACATACGTTTTGTAGCGATTTGACCATTCCCGAGATGTAACTAGCATAATTTCAGTACCCGATCTTCACATTGTGCTATTTGGTTAACCTGACAGAGTAAATAATACATAATGTCGCTTACATACTAAATGGCAATAGTTTAAATGACGTAGTAATTAATAAGTGTAGCCCCGCGACGTTATAAATGCTATTGCGGAACGCTTGAATAATAAAGATTATTAAATAATTTTTTCCGTCGGTGCAGACATCTACCTTTCTGATTGAGATACTACAGAAAGACGTTTTAAGTCGCAAACGTTCGTTTTGTAGCGATTTGACCATTCCCGAGAAGTAACTAGCATAATTTCAGTACCCGATCTTCACATTGTGCTATTTGGTTAACCTGACAGAGTAAATAATACATAATGTCGCTTACATACTAAATGGCAATAGTTTAAAAGACGTAGTAATTAATAACTGTAGCCCCGCGACGTTATAAATGCTATTGCTCAACGCTTGAATAATAAAGATTATTAAAAATTTTTTCCGTCGGTGCAGACATCTACCTTTCTGATTGAGATACTACAGAAAGACGCTTTAAGTCGCAAACATACGTTTTGTAGCGATTTGACCATTCCCGAGAAGTAACTAGCATAATTTCAGTACCCGATCTT
This sequence comes from Agriotes lineatus, assembly GCA_940337035.1. Taxonomy (NCBI): domain Eukaryota; kingdom Metazoa; phylum Arthropoda; class Insecta; order Coleoptera; family Elateridae; genus Agriotes; species Agriotes lineatus. Next base: position 17,228,260 of record OW679196.1, on the reverse strand, counting down.
CACATTGTGCTATTTGGTTAACCTGACAGAGTAAATAATACATAATGTCGCTTACATACTAAATGGCAATAGTTTAAATGACGTAGTAATTAATAACTGTATCCCCGCGACGTTATAAATGCTATTGCGGAACGCTTGAATAATAAAGATTATTAAATAATTTTTTCCGTCGGTGCAGACATCTACCTTTCTGATTGAGATACTACAGAAAGACGCTTTAAGTCGCAAACATACGTTTTGTAGCGATTTGACCATTCCCGAGAAGTAACTAGCATAATTTCAGTACCCGATCTTCACATTGTGCTATTTGGTTAACCTGACAGAGTAAATAATACATAATGTCGCTTACATACTAAATGGCAATAGTTTAAATGACGTAGTAATTAATAACTGTAGCCCCGCGACGTTATAAATGCTATTGCTCAACGCTTGAATAATAAAGATTATTAAAAATTTTTTCCGTCGGTGCAGACATCTACCTTTCTGATTGAGATACTACAGAAAGACGCTTTAAGTCGCAAACATACGTTTTGTAGCGATTTGACCATTCCCGAGAAGTAACTAGCATAATTTCAGTACCCGATCTTCACATTGTGCTATTTGGTTAACCTGACAGAGTAAATAATACATAATGTCGCTTACATACTAAATGGCAATAGTTTAAATGACGTAGTAATTAATAACTGTATCCCCGCGACGATATAAATCCTATTGCGGAACGCTTGAATAATAAAGATTATTAAATAATTTTTTCCGTCGGTGCAGACATCTACCTTTCTGATTGAGATACTACAGAAAGACGCTTTAAGTCGCAAACATACGTTTTGTAGCGATTTGACCATTCCCGAGAAGTAACTAGCATAATTTCAGTACCCGATCTTCACATTGTGCTATTTGGTTAACCTGACAGAGTAAATAATACATAATGTCGCTTACATACTAAATGGCAATAGTTTAAATGACGTAGTAATTAATAACTGTAGCCCCGCGACGTTATAAATGCTATTGCGGAACGCTTGAATAATAAAGATTATTAAATAATTTTTTCCGTCGGTGCAGACATCTACCTTTCTGATTGAGATACTACAGAAAGACGTTTTAAGTCGCAAACGTTCGTTTTGTAGCGATTTGACCATTCCCGAGAAGTAACTAGCATAATTTCAGTACCCGATCTTCACATTGTGCTATTTGGTTAACCTGACAGAGTAAATAATACATAATGTCGCTTACATACTAAATGGCAATAGTTTAAAAGACGTAGTAATTAATAACTGTAGCCCCGCGACGTTATAAATGCTATTGCTCAACGCTTGAATAATAAAGATTATTAAAAATTTTTTCCGTCGGTGCAGACATCTACCTTTCTGATTGAGATACTACAGAAAGACGCTTTAAGTCGCAAACATACGTTTTGTAGCGATTTGACCATTCCCGAGAAGTAACTAGCATAATTTCAGTACCCGATCTTCACATTGTGCTATTTGGTTAACCTGACAGAGTAAATAATACATAATGTCGCTTACATACTAAATGGCAATAGTTTAAATAACGTAGTAATTAATAACTGTATCCCCGCGACGTTATAAATGCTATTGCGGAACGCTTGAATAAAAAGATTATTAAATAATTTTTTCCGTCGGTGCAGACATCTACCTTTCTGATTGAGATACTACAGAAAGACGCTTTAAGTCGCAAACATACGTTTTGTAGCGATTTGACCATTCCCGAGAAGTAACTAGCATAATTTCAGTACCCGATCTTCACATTGTGCTATTTGGTTAACCTGACAGAGTAAATAATACATAATGTCGCTTACATACTAAATGGCAATAGTTTAAATGACGTAGTAATTAATAACTGTAGCCCCGTGACGTTATAAATGCTATTGCTCAACGCTTGAATAATAAAGATTATTAAAAATTTTTTCCGTCGGTGCAGACATCTACCTTTCTGATTGAGATACTACAGAAAGACGCTTTAAGTCGCAAACATACGTTTTGTAGCGATTTGACCATTCCCGAGAAGTAACTAGCATAATTTCAGTACCCGATCTTCACATTGTGCTATTTGGTTAACCTGACAGAGTAAATAATACATAATGTCGCTTACATACTAAATGGCAATAGTTTAAATGACGTAGTAATTAATAACTGTAGCCCCGTGACGTTATAAATGCTATTGCTCAACGCTTGAATAATAAAGATTATTAAAAATTTTTTCCGTCGGTGCAGACATCTACCTTTCTGATTGAGATACTACAGAATGACGTTATAAGTCGCAAACGTTCGTTTTGCAGCGATTTAACCATTCCCGAGAAGCAACTTGCACAATTTCAGTACACGATTTTTACATTGTGCTATTTGGTTAACCTGACAGTAAATAATACATAATGAAGCTTGCATACTAAATGCCAATAGTTCAAATGTCGTAGTAATTAATAACTGTGGTCTCGCGACGTTGTAAATGCTATTGGGGAAAGCTTGAATAATGAAACATATTAAATAATTTTTTCTGTCGGTCCAGACATCTACTTTTGTGATTGAGATACTACAGGATGACATAACAAATCGCAAACGTTCGTTTTGCAGCGATCTAACCATTCCCGAGAAGCAACTTGCAAAATTTCAATACACGATTTTTACATTGTGCTATTTGGATAACCTTACAGAGTAAATAATACATAATGGAGCTTGCATACTATATGGCAATAGTTCAAATGCCGTAGTAATTAATAATTGTAGCCCCGCGACGTTGTATGTGCTATTAGGGACCGCTTAAATAAAGAAAATATATTAAATATTTTTTTCCGTCGGTGCAAACATCTACTTTTGTGATTGAGATACTACGGAATGACGTTATAAGTCGCAAACGTTCGTTTTGCAGTGATTTAACCATTCCCGAGAAGCAACTTGCACAATTTCAGTACACGATTTTACATTGTGCTATTTGTTTAACCTGACATAGTAAATAATACATAATGTAGCTTACATACTAAATGGCAATAGTTCAAATGCCGTAGTAATTAATAACTGTAGCCCCGCGACGTTGTATGTGCTATTAGGGACCGCTTGAATAAGGAAAATATATTAAATATTTTTTTCCGTCGGTGCAGACATCTACTTTTGTGATTGAGATACTACGGAATGACGTTATAAGTCGCAAACGTTCGTTTTGCAGCGATTTAACCATTCGGAGAAGCAACTTACATAATTTCAGAAACGATTTTCACATTGCGCTATTTGGTTAACCTGACATAGTAAATATTACATAATGTAGACTACATACTAAATGGCAATAGTTTAAATGCCGTAGTAATTAATAAATGTAGCCCCGCGACGTTGTAAATGCTATTGGGGCTAGTTGAATAATAAAAATGTATTAAATAAATTTTTTCGTCGGTGCAGACATCTACCTTTCTGATTGAGATACTACAGAAAGACGTTTTAAGTCGCAAACGTTCGTTTTGCAGCGATTTGACCATTCGCGAGAAGTAACTAGCATAATTTCAGTACCCGATCTTCACATTGTGACGGTTAACCTGACAGAGTAAATAATACATAATGTCGCTTACATACTAAATGGCAATAGTTTAAATGACGTAGTAATTAATAACTGTAGCCCCGCGACGTTATAAATGCTATTGCTCAACGCTTGAATAATAAAGATTATTAAATAATTTTTTCCGTCGGTGCAGACATCTACCTTTCTGATTGAGATACTACAGAAAGACGCTTTAAGTCGCAAACATACGTTTTGTAGCGATTTGACCATTCCCGAGAAGTAACTAGCATAATTTCAGTACCCGATCTTCACATTGTGCTATTTGGTTAACCTGACAGAGTAAATAATACATAATGTCGCTTACATACTAAATGGCAATAGTTTAAATGACGTAGTAATTAATAACTGTAGCCCCGCGACGTTATAAATGCTATTGCGGAACGCTTGAATAATAAAGATTATTAAATAATTTTTTCCGTCGGTGCAGACATCTACCTTTCTGATTGAGATACTACAGAAAGACGTTTTAAGTCGCAAACGTTCGTTTTGTAGCGATTTGACCATTCCCGAGAAGTAACTAGCATAATTTCAGTACCCGATCTTCACATTGTGCTATTTGGTTAACCTGACAGAGTAAATAATACATAATGTCGCTTACATACTAAATGGCAATAGTTTAAAAGACGTAGTAATTAATAACTGTAGCCCGCGACGTTATAAATGCTATTGCTCAACGCTTGAATAATAAAGATTATTAAAAATTTTTTCCGTCGGTGCAGACATCTACCTTTCTGATTGAGATACTACAGAAAGACGCTTTAAGTCGCAAACATACGTTTTGTAGCGATTTGACCATTCCCGAGAAGTAACTAGCATAATTTCAGTACCCGATCTTCACATTGTGCTATTTGGTTAACCTGACAGAGTAAATAATACATAATGTCGCTTACATACTAAATGGCAATAGTTTAAATGACGTAGTAATTAATAACTGTAGCCCCGCGACGTTATAAATGCTATTGCTCAACGCTTGAATAATAAAGATTATTAAAAATTTTTCCGTCGGTGCAGACATCTACCTTTCTGATTGAGATACTACAGAAAGACGCTTTAAGTCGCAAACATACGTTTTGTAGCGATTTGACCATTCCCGAGAAGTAACTAGCATAATTTCAGTACACGATTTTACATTGTGCTATTTGGTTAACCTGACATAGTAAATAATACATAATGTAGCTTACATACTAAATGCAATAGTTCAAATGCCGTAGTAATTAATAACTGTAGCCCCGCGACGTTGTATGTGCTATTAGGGACCGCTTGAATAAGGAAAATATATTAAATATTTTTTTCCGTCGGTGCAGACATCTACTTTTGTGATTGAGATACTACGGAATGACGTTATAAGTCGCAAACGTTCGTTTTGCAGCGATTTAACCATTCCGGAGAAGCAACTTGCATAATTTCAGAAACGATTTTCACATTGCGCTATTTGGTTAACCTGACATAGTAAATATTACATAATGTAGACTACATACTAAATGGCAATAGTTTAAATGCCGTAGTAATTAATAAATGTAGCCCGCGACGTTGTAAATGCTATTGGGGCTAGTTGAATAATAAAAATATATTAAATAAATTTTTTCGTCGGTGCAGACATCTACCTTTCTGATTGAGATACTACAGAAAGACGCTTTAAGTCGCAAACATACGTTTTGTAGCGATTTGACCATTCCCGAGAAGTAACTAGCATAATTTCAGTACCCGATCTTCACATTGTGCTATTTGGTTAACCTGACAGAGTAAATAATACATAATGTCGCTACATACTAAATGGCAATAGTTTAAATGACGTAGTAATTAATAACTGTAGCCCCGCGACGTTATAAATGCTATTGCGGAACGCTTGAATAATAAAGATTATTAAATAATTTTTTCCGTCGGTGCAGACATCTACCTTTCTGATTGAGATACTACAGAAAGACGCTTTAAGTCGCAAACATACGTTTTGTAGCGATTTGACCATTCCGAGAAGTAACTAGCATAATTCAGTACCCGATCTTCACATTGTGCTATTTGGTTAACCTGACAGAGTAAATAATACATAATGTCGCTTACATACTAAATGGCAATAGTTTAAATGACGTAGTAATTAATAACTGTAGCCCCGCGACGTTATAAATGCTATTGCGGAACGCTTGAAAAATAAAGATTATTAAATAATTTTTTCCGTCGGTGCAGACATCTACCTTTCTGATTGAGATACTACAGAAAGACGTTTTAAGTCGCAAACGTTCGTTTTGTAGCGATTTGACCATTCCCGAGAAGTAACTAGCATAATTTCAGTACCCGATCTTCACATTGTGCTATTTGGTTAACCTGACAGAGTAAATAATACATAATGTCGCTTACATACTAAATGGCAATAGTTTAAAAGACGTAGTAATTAATAACTGTAGCCCGCGACGTTATAAATGCTATTGCTCAACGCTTGAATAATAAAGATTATTAAAAATTTTTTCCGTCGGTGCAGACATCTACCTTTCTGATTGAGATACTACAGAAAGACGCTTTAAGTCGCAAACATACGTTTTGTAGCGATTTGACCATTCCCGAGAAGTAACTAGCATAATTTCAGTACCCGATCTTCACATTGTGCTATTTGGTTAACCTGACAGAGTAAATAATACATAATGTCGCTTACATACTAAATGGCAATAGTTTAAATGACGTAGTAATTAATAACTGTAGCCCCGCGACGTTATAAATGCTATTGCTCAACGCTTGAATAATAAAGATTATTAAAATTTTTTCCGTCGGTGCAGACATCTACCTTTCTGATTGAGATACTACAGAAAGACGCTTTAAGTCGCAAACATACGTTTTTGTAGCGATTTGACCATTCCCGAGAAGTAACTAGCATAATTTCAGTACACGATTTTACATTGTGCTATTTGGTTAACCTGACATAGTAAATAATACATAATGTAGCTTACATACTAAATGGCAATAGTTCAAATGCCGTAGTAATTAATAACTGTAGCCCCGCGACGTTGTATGTGCTATTAGGGACCGCTTGAATAAGGAAAATATATTAAATATTTTTTTCCGTCGGTGCAGACATCTACTTTTGTGATTGAGATACTACGGAATGACGTTATAAGTCGCAAACGTTCGTTTTGCAGCGATTTAACCATTCGGAGAAGCAACTTGCATAATTTCAGAAACGATTTTCACATTGCGCTATTTGGTTAACCTGACATAGTAAATATTACATAATGTAGACTACATACTAAATGGCAATAGTTTAAATGCCGTAGTAATTAATAAATGTAGCCCGCGACGTTGTAAATGCTATTGGGGCTAGTTG
>OW679196.1:17131456-17221289 GCA_940337035.1 Agriotes lineatus | reverse complement strand
TAAATCAACTTAAAAAAGGATATTTTCCACATTTCTTCAATACAACAGAAAACCAGAACTATATTGGAAAAATACCTGATACAAAATACTATGGTGTTAATTCTATGAAAATAAAAAAAATACAAGTGTTTTTAGAATGGCATAAACAAAAAAGAAAAGAAAATTATTTGTTTGATTTAAAAAAAGGACTTACTGTAATTCTGATGTAGATATATTAAGAAGAGGATGTCTTGAATTAAGGAAACAGTTTCTAGAAATCGCTAATATAGATCCTTTTTAGATACATTACAATTGCTGGTGTTTGTATGGCTATATATAGATCAAAGTATATTAAGAAAGATACAATTGCAGTTGTTGATAATCTGAAAAAAGATCAAAATTCTCAACAATCAATTTCTTGGTTGAATAGTTTTCATAATACAAATATAAAACATGAATTAAACGATGGTGATGAAAATATGTGGAGCAAAAGTTGACGGATTTGATGAAAAAACTAATACAGTCTATCAATATCACGGTTGTTTTTGGCATGGATGTAAAAAGTGTTATAATCAAGATTTTATTAATAATTAAAATAAAACAACTATGGAAGATCTTTATGAATAAACAATAAAAAGAAGTGAGCAAATAAAAAAGGCTGGTTATAATTTAATAGAAACGTGGGGATGCAATTGGACTAAATCTAAAGAATATAAAGAAGAAATGAAACAAATTAAAAACAAATATAAATAAATTGAAGGACTTAATCCTAGAAATGCATTCTTTGGAGGAAGAACTATTGCGACAAAATTGAAAGTTGAGGGAAAGAAAATGAAATATATAGATATTTCCAGTTTATATGCAACAGTACAATGTTATGATGATTATCCAGTTGGACATCCTATTAAAATATTCAAACCTTCTACATATGATCCAAAATGGTATGCATTAATAAAATGTGCAATTTTACCACCAAAAGGTTTGTATCACCCCGTTTTATCTGTTAAGAATAAAACCAAATCTGGTGCAGAAAAGTTAGCAATTCCATTATGTCAATTGTGTGCAAAATTAAATAATCAAAAAGATATATGTACTCATACAAAATCTCGAAAAATTATCAGAGGAACCTGGTGTACAAACGAGGTAGAAAAAGCAATTGAAAAAAATTACAAAATAATAACTATTGATGAAGCTTTTACATTTTGAAAAAAAATCGAGTTATTTGTAAAAGGATATGTAAAAGCATTTATGAAAATAAAGTTAGAGACAAGTGAATGGAAAAATTATTTTGAATCAGAACAAGAATATAGAAAAGCTGTAAAAGAAAAATTAGGCATTGAATTGGGTAAAATAAAAAATAATCCTGGAAAGAGAGCTGTTGCAAAAATATGCTTAAATTCCTTATGGGGTAAATTTGGCCAGAGACAAAATATGGGCGCAACAGAATATGTTACAGATGTTAAGAGATTTTATGAAATTTTATTAGACGACAGGCTTGATAATATACATATCAATGAATTAAATAAAAATATGTTACAAATTGTTTACAAGTATAAAGATTGCTATGTAGAAAATGATTTCAATACCAATATATTCATAGCTGCTTTTACAACTGCAAATGCAAGGCTAAGATTGTACAAACTGTTAGACATATTAGGAGAAAGTGTAGTATATTATGATACAGATAGCATTGTATATATTATTATATTAAGTAGATTTCTATATAGTAACTAATTCTTAATTAATGCATATTTTAATTAGTATCAGCCCTATATAATTTCTTTCAAATCAATTATATTAAATATTACTTTTAATTATTTATTTCAATTGAGCACTCTTAACAGGGTGGTTTGCCAATCTAGTTATCTAGTATTTGAAGTTTGAATTCTAATTTTAATCATTGACTACTTAATATCATTAACTGTCCACTTCACTTTTACTTTTAATCAAACCAAGTATTGACAAATCTCTTTTACATTGACATATCCATTAATTAATTCACCAAAGTAAGTATTGTATTGTATTTTACCCCTTCTTTTATTGTTCGTTATTCAAAATGCTTTGATATTAATTACTAACACAAACCTTATCACTTCTCCAGCTCACACTACCAATATTCAAATACCACTGCTACTAACATCCAGATATCCTAATATTTACCGTCTTGAACCCATACAGCTTACTCCTGTCAATTAACTCCAAACTTCCGCAGACTCCAGCACTACTCCCCTCAGCAATGCCACCTTCACGCAAACAAACTCCTGGTAAGTTTCAGCTTTATAGATGGTTATGATCTAATTTTCTTTATTCCTTAGATAGTACACTGCACCCAGTAATCCCCACAGAAGCCGTCCAACTCCTGCAGATGCTCCTACTAACCTCCTTCCAGATGATTGACTAAACTTCCATACAACTACTAACGTGTCCAATGAATCCTAATTATATCTTGTATGTATCAATATATCCAAATCTCTTCAAATAATGTAATCTTTTGTGTTATTTATTTCCAATTCACTGTATTGCACAATCTCTTCACCGATTGTATGGCTTCACTAATTCCAGGTTATATTTTCATATTCTCACTACGTAGATTTATTAATAGCACCATTATTTTATATTTTACCAAATAATTATATAAAATAGGGCATAATTTCAACTTTTTATTCTAAAAATTAGTTTTTTCAAATTTCGATATACATTTTTCTATGAGTTTGTTTATTGACTACCCTCAAAACAACTTTTCTATCTCTAATAGTTACAATTCTTCTTGCCATCTTGTATATTTTAAATATCCCATTATTACATGCTATCAATTATTATTATTATAACAAGTACATTTGTCAATTGTAACCTTGGCTTGAAAATTGATTAAAATTGAACGCAACCATCAAAGTTTGAATACTCAATTGCTATTTAAATTTCAAATTACCTTACTCATTGTCTTAATTAATTTCCATTATTCTTATTTGACTTTAACACCCAATCTTAATTAAACCCTTCAAAATTTGATTATAATTAATCTTTCAAATTTATCATTTCTATCATTCATATTTTAAAACTACCCTTTGCATATCATAATAATATAGATAATGGCAAAAGCACTGTTAAAACAGGATATCAATTGGACCGATGAATTATGTAAGGACGTATGGATTGTTGACTGGGTATCAAGAGTTATTGTTATAAGACTAACACAGGCAGAGCTGGGCAGTAATTAATTACTTTGTAATTAAACTACTAATTAAATTCCTTTTTGTTTATTTGCTTTGAAATTGAATTACTTTTCAAAATGCGGTAATTGTAATTGGGGATTGCAATTTTTGTTAAAAAGTACTTGAAAATTACTTTTTGAAAGTTATTAATTACTACATTCACTTACTCAATTACTTTTGTGTAATGAAATTTACAAGTATTTGAATTATCGGTGGTAATTGAAATTACTGAATGTAATTGAATTACTTTGTGGTATTTCAATTACTGACCTCGATTGAGTGCTAAATTTCCAGAACGCAAAAAAATACAATAAGGTCTTATTAAGGTACATATTAAACAAATCGGGATAGGGTATTCCCCAACCAATATAAGCCTAATTTACGATTTCCTCTGACGATCGAATAGCAGCAACTTTTGTGCAACATTTGCATTTTGTACGACGCGTTTACGAATCACGAGCAAATAGTGCATTGGTGCGTGTATGTAGTAGATGTGATATGTAGGAAACTAATATTTATTGTTGAAGACGCTAAAACTATATTTGCGGTAAGTACGATTACAACACCTACGGTAAAAATATAATTTAAAATAGCTTCATTAGACGATATTGGTTCATAATAATTATTTATGCCTTTCAATTTGCTTGTTTTAAATGATGTACTAGCATAGCGCTATACTCTAACGGGCGTTTTTGAGTGAGTAATTGAACTAAACGGCCAAAATCCGATAACAACATTTAAACGGCGTAAAACACATAAATAAAATGTACCTAATTGCGAAATTGTGGGCCTGGTTGACTCAAAAATGCAGTATGGGGTATGGTACTATGTAATACAATATAAAAACACCGCAGAAGTTTACCGCACTCTTGCAATGAACATTTTGTAAATTACACTAACCATGCTTTGTAGCTTTCTTGCATTGTAATGGTCATATGCTGCTTTGTATACGGACTGCTGCAGCATGTTAGGTTTGTTTATTATTAAAAATCTGGAATAGTGTCTTATAAAAATCGTGACTTTCTTATAATTCCGATTACCTCATCCAACATTACGTCTTTACTTTATATAAGGTGCTGCGAGTTTTATTAAAAGGCCGCCGAAACGACTTTTTAAAAAACGTTTATTTTTATTTTACAATGAAATATAACATTGGAAGCACACAGCTAGCCGCCGGACAATTTCTTACATCTAGCTATGATACGAACACAATGGAACTTATCGACTGACTGGAGCTTAACTTAGAAGTGCAAGCTACTTGTATATATACTATGCCTAATCAGCTAAGATAAGCGTTATCTCTAAAAGGGAGCGTGAGACAGGAAGCCACGTGCGTTCAAGGTTGCAGACTTGCAGTTCATACAAAGAAGCTATTATTGTTCAAGGTTGCAAGCTTGCAGTTTTACACAAGGGGCCTATTGTCTATTCATAATATAACTCGTCCGCCGATAAAATGTTCAATAGCGGTATTCAAATATGCCTCTATTGAACTTACAAAAAAAGAAAAGAAAATTAAACTTATGCATTTACGTTATCTGGTTCAAAATCTTTATTTAGAAATCTAATAAGTTTAATCTTCATTGTGTTTCTATTATAATACAAATACAATATAAAAATTATTAACATAAGAATAGTACACAGAGTAAATATAATTGCAGACACACTTAAATTATCAGATTTAATATAATTAAGAGGTTTTAACAAATTTTCATATTTATTAAGCTTAATTCGGTCCTCAACCAATTTCTGGGTGTCAACAGGTATCAAGTCAATCTTTGAAACATTTATGTGGTTTGATTCAGGAATTATTAAGCGGTCAATGTTTGACATTTTTAAATTAACAATTTCATTTGAGGTTCTTTTTGCGGTGAATAACATGTGTTTTTGATTTATTGAAACAAGACAGTCTGAACTGAGGTGTAAGAGGTTAGTGCCAGATATTCCTTTTCTAAAATTCTGATTTTTACATTTGACGTCCAATATTGCTTCAGATGGGAAAGATATTAACCACGTCGCAGGATTTATTTGTGATATTTTGACCTCTGTTAAATTGAATAAATAAGGGATACATGTTTTATTTTTATTAAATGACAGAAGTTGTGTTTCGCACAATTTGTCGTTAGGGATTTCAAAGTAGTTATTTTGATTACAAAAGTAGGTGTCAAAAGTTATAAGTTTACAATCACTTATTTCAACGGGAATGCTGTTTTTAACGTTGAATAATAAAGTACTATATGTAGGTATAATCATACGAAATTGATAATTTTGGATAAAAATCGGAAATGGTATTAATTGTATCATTTGATAATCGTTAGTTTTGGAAGTAAGAGGTATTTCGAATATAAATGTAATTCTGTTTTTAACTTGGTAAACTTTTGTAATGATAATTGACTCGTATAAATGTAAATACTGTAACTCTGCAGGATATGGAATAGTTAAAGTTTTTTCTGATACGCTATTGAGATACGTCGAAATTTCATTTAGATTTTCAATTAAATCGTCATTATCAATTAATGACATATGCATCTGTTGATTTTGGGCAAAAGTTAATGCATTTTCTAGTTCCAAACAAGTGTTAATAAGTAGTTGTAAAAATTGAATTGCTTCTAGCAAGACTGCTTTTAAGGAGTATGTAGCGAGATTTTTGCCTAATTCCTCATTTTGTAAAATTATTTTATTTATATTTCTGTCTAATAATTCTTGACTCTTGGCTATATCATTGATTACTGAGATGGTATCATTTAAAATTTTAGTTTGTTCTAATATAACGTCATTTTGAATTTTATCGCTTTCTTGTAGTTTAGTAATCATAGATTCATATCTGACTCCATCATTGGCGTCGAGGTTTCCAGTTAAAAATTTGAAAGCGGATCCAAGTCCATCGAAAAGTCCTCTTTTATTAATTTTGTGTTTAACATCAGGAAATAATTGACTTAAGAGTTTATCTGTTTTTTCAAGATATTGTTTTAATATTATGAGTAAATTGTTATGATTGATAATAACATCGTCAATCCTTTTAAATTTTGTATATTCAATAACGTAACTTTTATTTTCAAGTAACGGTATTATTTTCATTAAATTAGTTCTAAGTGTGTCATAATTAACAAATATAGGGGTATAGTCTACATTTCTAATAAGCGTCCATTCGCTTTGTTTAAGCACTACGTTTCCTAAGTTTAAGGGATACAATCCAGGATTATCTTTTAAATTTTTAATAATAATATCGCTCTGTATAACTAGTGATTGAGTCAGCAGGGTACAGGCGATGAAGAAGGTAGTAATCCTGAAAAAGAGAGAGCAATAGTTCCTTTTAGTCAGGGTGTTTTATATTTCCATATTTTTTAAAAAATTAGATTTAATTTTGAATTTCAATTTTTACTTCTGAAATTTGTTTTAACAAATATTTTTTTATTTAATTGGAATGTTTGATTTTTCCGAATTGGTTTTAATTTTGAATTTCATCTTTACTTTTGAGATTTGTTTTAACAAATACTTTTTCGTTTAATTGAAATGTTTGATTTTTCTGAATTTGAATTTAATTTTAAATTGTTGTAAAGGTTTTTCTTTGTTTTCCTTTAGCAATATCAATTATAAAGGTATGTTGCTGTGAACATTTAGTTTTAACGCGAGAAATATTGTGATTATTAAAATTGTAAATACCATATGATGCTGGTCTTGTTTGTTTGTTAAGTGTAATTTTTATTTGAGTTTTTCTGATTTAAATGATTTTAGTCTTAAGTTTTTTTCTTAAGATATTATTTTTAAAAATACTTTTGATACTTGAAGTTACTGGTTTATATATTAAAATTTATTTGCAATACTTAAAGTTTTTCAAAAATTCAGGGGTGTGTACAATCTTATTTCTTTCTTTAAACACACGGTTAAAAATTTAGTTATTTTGGCAAAATTTTTGATAAATGTTCTTTAATAGACTATTTGGTTAAAAATGATTTTATTTCGATTTTTAAGTGCTGGGAAATTTTGATTATTAAATCTTTAGATGAATCTGATTTTATTCCTTCTAAAGTATTAATATAGTATTATATATAGCTACTAATCTAAATATTTTACAAATTTATGTTTGAATTACTAAATCTTATGAGTTGACTTTTATTGTCAGTTTCGTAACGGATGAAGGTATTTCGGGAGAGTAAAATACATCTCTGTGTTGAAAACATAAATTAGTCAAAAGAGTTTTTTTTCTTCGTTTGAATGGTCTAATCTTAAATTGTTCTTTAAATTGTTATTTAAAATAATTATCTAAAATACTTTTAATGTTTGGAGTTTTTATATTAAAGTTGTTAAATCTGGTAGACTGATTTTTGTTGAGTTCATAATTTTTATTTTTATAAGATTAAGGATTATAAATATTAATTTCTTGTATTACATTTAAAGTATTAATTACGCTTGTTTTAAATTGATTATTGTATGATTTCAATTGCTGAAGGCATGACTAATTTTTCATTAAATTTTAATTTTGGGGTTACTTTAGTTTCATTTTTTTATGCTGATAAATTTTACGAAAACTTCTGTACACAGGGTTAACTGTAGGTTTTGTTAAGAAAAATAAAAATCTTAATTTTTAGGTTTGGAAAAGTTACATTAGTTTCATTTTTTTTTGTTTAGTTTTTACGGGTTGTAATAAAATGGTATCGTAGCTCTTTCTATCTGAATATGCATCCATTTATAATCTATTCGTGCGGATAATTTTGAAAATAAGTCGGATCCAATAAGTCCTATATAGTCTTGGTTAAAATTATATAAATAACATGTATGTGTTCCGTTTTCATAAAAAAGACTGGAGATTGGTAAATCTGCAATTAAGTTATGTTGAGAAATTCCATGAGATGTGACTATCTCGAATTCTGTTTCATAAATATAATTTGGAAAATGTTGTTGTACAAATTCTGGAGAAATTATTGTTTGTGAGCTACCTGTATCAATTAAAAGTTTATCGCCGGTGGCGGGAATTATAATATACGGAAGATCTGATTTTGAATTTATATTAAAAGTTAAAATATGCTTTTCCGAGGCTCTTAATAAAAATTTACAGTATCGTTTGGATCTGGAAATTATTAATAATCTGATGTAATGTCCAAGTCTTGGGGTTCATTTTGAAAATATAGGTTTGATTGGTTGTATTCTGGATTTTCTTGAGAATTTTCGAATAAATGTTCAGTGAAGTTTTCATTTCCTTCAGAGGAGATTTCGAATAAATTTTCTGTTAGATTTTCATGATCAACAGGGGAATTTTCTTGTTGAACATTACTGTGATAAAATAGTTGATTAAAATTTCTATTAACATTTTGAGAATTTGCTCGATATTTATTAGGGAAATTTGATTGTTGAGTAGCTGGTCTTTTTATAGTGCTAAAGTCCATAGGTTCTGGTTTATTTGTTGGTGAAAAATTTGGTTTTGGTGCAAATGCATTAAAGCTTGAATTTTTAGTTATTCTAGAATTATTAGGATTGTTAAAATTCGTTGGACTTTTAAAATAGTTGGGATTTTGATTAAAATTACTTCGATTTTGTTGAAATGGTCTTTGCATAAAATTTGGGTTATTAAATTTTGGTTTATATGAATTTCTTGTTTGAATATTGGAAGTTAAATTTGATTTATTTAATTTTTGACTTTGAAAATTATTTTGATTTTGAGAATATCTGATATCAATTTCTTCTTTTACTATGCTTAAGGCTTGTTCTAGTGAAGTTGGGTTTCTACTTCTTACGAAGCTTCCTAAATTTTCATTTAGTCCACTTGTAAAAGTGCGAAGTGCTAAATCTTTGTTAGCCTTTAATTTATAAGTGATAATGTCTTTTGATTCTTGACTCAGAAACTTTTGAATTATAAATAGCCAAATGGGTTCTTACTTTATTGAAAAATTCTATGGGAGAGTCTTTATTCTGTTTTAATTTAGTTAAATCAATTAAAAGATTCAATTCTGACCTTTGGTCGCCAAAATTTTCAATTAAGACATTTTTTAAGTTCTTCCAAGTATCATACTCGTAACCTGTAGTTACTTCTAACGCTTGACCTTTTAATTTATTCCTTATCGAATTTAAAATTACTTGGTGGATATAATCGTTTGAGTTTTCTGTGCAAAATTTGGTTGCAATGATTTCTGCCGATCTGACAAATTCCGAAAGAGTGGCTTGATTACCATCATATGTGGGAATTTCATTTAGTAAAGCTACATTAAAATGTGGGGGAAACAATGATGCGTTTTGTTCAACCATATTTGGGTTGTTACAATTATTTAAAAATAAAATTCTAGGGATAGAATTCCTTGGTGAGCGTGATCGATCTCGTGACATAAAATTTTACAATTGTTTCAAAATATATTTACTTTTCAAATACTTCAAGATAATAGTGATCTAAACATAAAAATTTTGTAATTGTTAAAAAAAATTAATTTCTAGGTGTTTTTACTTAAGATTCTCGCCTTAACATAAGAATTTTTGTAGATAAAAATTAATTTTACTTTATTTGTTTTACTTGATTTTTAATTTTGTTTTATGTTAGTAAACAATTTATATGACTAGGGGATGCCTAACAGGGGGTAGGAGCCCTACGCGCAAGAACGCAAGCACAAATGCAAATTAAGCACACCTAGTATTTGCAGCAATTGGCCTGGCTTACTACGTTCTGCCTAATATTATAAATAAATATTAGAACTATGTTAGTATAAGTTAAAGTTTGTTTGAGATTAATTAGCTTTATAGATCAGGCGAACGCTTTAATAATTATTACTTTTGAAAATTATATTACGTTACTTTGTTGCCTTTGAAATTTTTACTTTGTTGTTTAGGCGAACGCTTTAATAATTATTACTTTCGAAAATTATATTACGTTACTTTGTTGCCTTTAAAATTAATTATTTTGCTTTTTCTTTAAAACTTGAAAATTATTACTTAGGCGAACGCTTTAATAGTCGTTACTTTGTTGCCTTTAAAATATACCTTTGCTTTTTCTCTAAAGCTTGAAAATTATTATTTTTAAAATATACCTTTGCTTTTTCTCTAAAGCTTGAAAATTATTATAAAAACATGCACTTACATTGTGCGTTAAAATTGACGAACGGCGTGCGATCTGCTACGTCCTGTTGTCTTCAAAAAGGATGCGTCGATCCTATTGATGTCGGCTGGCCTGCAAACAGCTAGGTCCTGAAGTCCGACTTTGGATAGTCTGCTTTGCGCTAGAGCGTTATCCAAAAGTTGTCCTGGGGTCGTCGTTGTTGACGTTGCCAAACCAGAGACTGATCCCAATGATCAAGAGTGGTCCCAATGACCAGATGGTTCCAATAACCACGGAGGAGCAGGAGCTGGGTCGACGGGATCTTCTCACGATCGGGCGATGTTTGTCCCTGTTGGAGATGTCCGAAGATCCGCTGGGTGGTAGGTGTCGATTTGCGGCAAAGAGCTGAACCTCAAGGAAAGTTGCTGGTCGACTCGATGTTTGTAGTTTTCCAGGTTTTCCTCCACAAATCCTACCGACTGCGCCAGTTTTATTAAAAGGCCGCCGAAACGACTTTTTAAAAAACGTTTATTTTTATTTTACAATGAAATATAACATTGGAAGCACACAGCTAGCCGCCGGACAATTTCTTACATCTAGCTATGATACGAACACAATGGAACTTATCGACTGACTGGAGCTTAACTTAGAAGTGCAAGCTACTTGTATATATACTATGCCTAATCGGCTAAGATAAGCGTTATCTCTAAAAGGGAGCGTGAGACAGGAAGCCACGTGCGTTCAAGGTTGCAGACTTGCAGTTCATATAAAGAAGCTATTATTGTTCAAGGTTGCAAGCTTGCAGTTTTACACAAGGGGCCTATTGTCTATTCATAATATAACTTGCGTTGATGGACGAAACATACAAAACCATGCTAATTACGACACATTCAAATATTGACTTCGTAATGATTTTACACAAAATTCCATTTAGTTTTCTTAAAAGAACCGTGCGTAGTGATCTAATTTATGTAATTTCAGATATTTTATTGCACTAAATTTAAAATCAATAGGTAATATTAAAAATTTGGTAAAATTAATAGGTATTATTGAAGATGTTAAAATTTTGAAAATTGAAGTAAAAATATGAAAGCAACCTGCGCCATTTGTCGAACGTTGACAGTAATTTTATCTCAGTGTGTTCAAAAAGAAATTACATAAGGATTTGCCATAAAATATAAAAGTAATGTCAACAGCATGCTTTGGAATTCATTAACTGTCATCACTTTTGTTGTGATTGTATGTATGTATGTATTATTTTTGGGGAGACTTACGTCTAGCAAGTAGGCTTTATAGGCCCTTTTTGCCAACCCCATGAACAAGGTCTAGGCATGCAGAGTACCAGGTACCTTTGTCCTACTTAGAATTTTGCAGAGACTAAGGAGTTCCAACCTTAGCAAGCGATCTTTTACATGCTACACATCGTAGTAACATGGGACCCACGGCTTTACATCACTTCCGAATGATGGCATTATGTAGAGGCTTTCATCCGCATTTTTGTATTTTTAAAAACCTCACCGGGATCGGGGATCGAACTCTCGACCCTTAGATCAGTAGCCAGAATGCTTACCACTGAGCTATGGAGCCCGGCGTTGTGATTGTAAGTTTATACTATACGCTGATACCGTGATTGAAAATTCTAAAGATTCCTTTCTCTAAAGCTTGCTGTCGACATTAGTTTCATTTTCCATGGCCAACCCTTCTGTAATTTCTTTTTAAACACATAGTATAAAGGTCTCTTGAATGTAAAAATGACTTCATTGTTACGTGCTTGAGCAAATGTCTTTTATTTTTGTATCTGATGTAAGAATTCTTATTTCAATCAGCCGTATTGTAATCAATAATCATGCAAGGGAGGAAATGACATTTTAGTCCAAATTTATACATATGACACGTTTACATTTTATGATGAGAGTATCTTTTGTATTCAGCTGCATTCAAAAATATTTAAATATGAAAATCAGGAGGCTAGTTAATCTATTACTGACCAGGGAACAAAACGTATATTTTCGGGAAACAGGCGACAGAAAATGTCACTTTCGTATAAAGGGGTAAACATTTTTTTTTTCGAACTGAGCCAACAAAAAATGCTCAAGTTACGCCAATTGGATCACCATGTAGTATTCTTTACAAAATCTAAATAGAATTTTGCTGCCAAACAATTAAGAAATCCAATGCTGCACCCTGTATACTTAAGTAGGTTACATATTTTCGTTATTCAGCCTCATGTTAGGCGTATTTAATAGTAGATTGTTCTACAAGTTCAGAAAAGTGAGTGTTTTTCAACATTTAATTTACGAGCGAACGATGCAAAGGGAGTGGATTAATTTTACACGAACATAGAAAAATTACTTTTATAACATTCAGCGTGCTGTTTTTTCTAATGCCATTACAAAATCTAGCCAAAATAAAATTCGACATTTCTTCGTATTCGAAAAAAAAAATATTTTTTTAAATCGACTTTTTATAGGTGGCGGGGCGACAGATAAACGTCAACAGACGTAAACATAACTTAAAAAAGTTGGTGGAAATGTTGTAATTTCACGATTTATCGATTTAAAAAAAAACAATGTATCCCTCGGCACTGAAGTTCCTATTTATCCCGCATGTAGTTTATTTGCATTGGCCATACGGGCCTCGGTAACTAAATCCACATTTGTGATAAAAAGTTACAATTCAGTGCCTTGGTATGCAAACTACTATTTTTTAATTCAGCAGTGAAGAACGTCGAAATCGTCATTAAAATATGAGAAATGAAGTAATCCATTGTTTTACGACTTTTTGTAGGCGGCTGGGCGAAAAGTAAACGTCAACCGACGTCAACATAATCTACAAAAGTTAGTTAAAATGTTGTAATTTCGTGATTTGATTTAAAAAAGAAGAATGTACCCCTCGGCACTAGAAGTTCCTGTTTATCCCTCATGTGGTTTATTTGCTTTGGCCCTACGGGCCTCGACAACTAAACCCACATTCGTGATAAAAAGCTCAACTACAGTGATAACCTATGTGGAAATTAATACATCATTCATCATTCATTCATAATCTATAGCCTCTTTTATACTTTTCGGTGTCGAGGACCATTAACACCCCGCGGGAAGTGCAACGGAGGTAATGCGCCGCATGCGACTTACATCACGCTCCCCCGCATGTAAACATACCACACACTCAACAACTTACAGCTAAACTTAACTAATGAGTTCAAATCCACTGCCCCTCCGAGAAAATTCTCGGCTACGGCCAGATTTGAACCCATGTCCACCTGGTTGCTATGCAGACTACAAATCCACTCAACCATCCAGGTGGGAAAATTAATTAAAAAAATTAAAAAATTGATATTGAACTTACAAGTCCCTATACCTTCTTACTGAATGGACTTTGTACTAAGGTATATTAGGTTTAATCGGTTTATTTTAACCTAAGGAATCTATGACCAATCGGTGTCCCATTCTTTTTGTGACACCCTGTATAATTGTTATCCTTGACTTTATTTATTTACTTACACCTTACATCAAAACAAAATAAAAAGTTTTGGTTTTGATGAACGGTGCATGTAGCTACAAGATTTAATTATTAAAAACCTTCATAAGTGATAAAGTATGTATTAGGTTACTATAATTAACAAAACATAAAAATTAAGCATTTTTAGATTACCATTACGCATCGACACGACACTAATGATAGTTGCAACTTGCAAGAAAGTTCTACTAAATACAACTATATGACAACTATTTTTATTGAAAGTAATTGATGTTTGCAATTACAATTACTAAGTAATTGGTACTTGAATTACGATTTTCTGTGAGTAATTGAATCTCTGGTAATTAAATTACTTCATTGGGCGATAATTGGTAATTAGTAATTAATTACTTTTTTAAAGTAATTTGTCCAGCTCTGAATACAGGTAAAGTTGTTTGTAAAATAAAAGGATTTACATTAAACTATGAAACGTTCGAAAAAATAATTCCCATACTATAAAAAATATTTTAGAAAACAAAGACAGAAAAATCAGTACACAATATAATCGAATTACAAGAGATACCAAAACTACAAAACTTTTAAATAAAATAGAAACAAAGGAATTTGGTTTTATGACAAGAGAGTTATTCTAGAAAACTTTGATACAATGCCATTTGGATATTAATCCTTTTCGTAGTTAATTAATAATGTATAATTTATTATATTATGTAATTGGAAAAATTTATTAAACAAACCATATAGTTTTGAAGTGATTAAAAACTTGTCGATAAGTGGTACGTATCGATTGAAACAGTTGAATAAATAGAATTCAGCTAAGCTGAGGCAAAGAATTTTTTATTTTTTTTACATTGACATTTGTTTGTGTTGTTCGTTTTGTCTATGATTGTTGAGTTCTAAAAGAATTGTTAGGTCTGGTAAATTTCAGTTGAACATATTTGATATTCATTCTCCTGTTAAAGGAATATTAGAAGAAATTAAATCAAGTGTCGCACTAATAATAGTAAGAATGTACCTGCTTATACATATTAACTTTGTTTATTTATCGAACAAAGAAGTTTGTGAAATTAATAACATAAGCAACACAGATACAGATTTCACAACAAATATTTTAGATTTTAACTTGTTAGCAAGGTTGGCAACACTAACCGAACCGACTGTCAATTGTGCTATCAATCTAATGGATTTAGTTATTGTTTTGTGTCTAATGCTGTCTATCAATTCGTTAACGCTGTCAGAAGCTGTTGTTCACGTGTGCGGTGGGGAAATATTTTATTACAAGTTTTTCGAATAAAGCAAAAAAGCAAGGTATGTAATGTTCTACCCTTTTGGTAATCTTGCAGTTTACGCCCCTAACTGTGCGCACTTTTACTGCGCCGTGACGTCAAATAGGCTACATGGTTGCCAGATGTTTGCACAAGTTGTACCTAGAGCTATTAATAATAATAGGGAGGCTCCACCACTGAGGTAGTAAAGTTCAGCACGGATTCTATGAACTATTTTGCTTGTCTACAGGTGCTTTTCAAAGGCGGTTGTTAGTCAAAGTTTGATATAACCAGGTTAAATTTAATTGAATATGTAAATAATAGCATACTATGTTATTAGGAGCAAAAATGAAGCTTTATTTGCAAAGGCAGGTAGCACTTAGAGCCAAATACATACCATCCGTTCTTTTTAAAAGTATACATAAAGGATACTCGTATGTATACTAAAAAGAAAAATTCCGTTATTTTTACCACAGCATGCTATTTGTTTTAAATTACAACTTAAAATTGAAGATTGCTGTATTCCTAATTGGTTGCCGACATATATGGGACAGCATACATACGAGTATACTGTGTATACTTTTAAAAGCATGGTATACTATAATTTTATTATCAGTTGAAACAACAAGTGCTTGAAAATTTTCCAGAAATATTTGGAAGACAGTTCTGCAACTATTTTTTCAATAAAAGCATGGTGCATGCCAACTGAAAAAATCTCGACGCCGAAGGAATAGGATTTTACCTGCATCCACAATTGAACACTGGCGTGGACGTCTAATGCCCTCCATTGCTGTCACGAAAGTAGTAAACAATGACAGCGGAAAATTGCTGTTCCACTATACAAATATTTGGCAACGCTGCTGGTGATTTGACCAGCGCTACCGTTCGTAAAATTATCGACCCACAACAGATGCCGAAAATACCCGATTATACCCGATTTTACCCTCAAGTGCAAAACAGCAGAAAGTCCACGAATTCAAATAATTTTATTTTTAATGTTTATTATTTTAATACTCCATAACTTAATAAAAATCAAATTTTAATTATTATTCTGTTTATTTATTAAAAATACAGCATAAATCCTTTGAAGTAAAACAAATCTGGTGTGATATACGCACACAACTTCCTTTTACAGTGATCTTATAATTAGCCAAAAATTTGATTTTTAATTGTTCAGCATTTTTCAAAATTTTTCATAAATTACAAATTCTACAGTAGGTAACCCTACAAAATAATACAAATTTTAGAGGTATTCAACTGAAAAATCACCTATCTCGCATCAGTACACATTAAAAATTAATAAAAATGTAAAATGTTCATTTTACAATCAAATGCGGTAGAAAGCTATTGATATTTATCTAATATTGTTTTTTACGTTTGAAATCTTGAAGAAATAAAGCAAAGGGTAGCTTCAGCTTCATAATACCCGAAATTACCCGTAATATTTAATACCCGCGTAATTACCCGCAAATGTATGAACCACCCGCATTTCGGGTAATTACCCGCAGATTGGCAGCATTGGATTTGACCTAAAATAATCGGCGCAGTAAAAGTGCGCACAGTTAGGGACCTAAACTACAAGATTACCACCCTTTTTTATGGACGGAGACAAATTAATCTTTTTTCTCTGCTTATAAAAATTTATGCGACATTTTTATTTTACAGGTTTAACCGTAAAGTAGCAAAATGGGTATTTTTGATCTGGTGAGAAGGAACATTGCAGAACAGAATTTCGATTTCATACATTTCTTAGAGACGAAATCACCTCTTGGCCCAAACTGTGAAGATGTTATAATCAATATGGAAACATTGGATCTGGATGTTCTACGAGACAGCATCATCTGGAATCTCTATCGCCAAGGATTGACCTTAAAGACCGAAACATCACGCATACTTATCAAATTTTTGGAAGGTGATTTCATCAACATAACAGAAACAATATCTCTCCAAGTTCTGCTCCACTATACAAAAATGGATATAACCAAAATATATGGTAGCTATTCCACCAATTTTGATAAAAGTGGGATGATGCCAAGCACGAAGTGCAGCATGGATGATTACTTTGATTGTATGATCGCGAACTTTGTATGCGTTGCGCTAGAACAAAGAAAAACCGTGTGTGACATGGAAGAGATTTCTGGAGAAATGAAAGATCTAATTTGTAAGGCATTGTTAATTGATGCAGTGCTACTAGCATTCCAAGTTTGCTTAAACGATGTTTTAACAACAGATTACAAGTTCGATGACATCAGCTTAGACTGGTTAAAAAGTCAAATTTCTACAATGAAGATTTACGTGGTGAAAAATTTTCTGCCATTAATGAGATTGCGAGGCGCTTGCCTTATTGATGGAGTTTTGCTTTGCACCAGTGAATTGGCACAGAGAACAAAAGTAAACAAAGCCGACATGATCACCATCGCAATCCATGAATGCTGTCACTACTTGGCACGTTGTAAATGTAAAAACTTTAATTTTTCCAGTCCATTTTCATACTTACCAACTGGGTGTGAAAAGAGAGCGGATATAGCTGTACTGGAAAATAAGTTGGAGATGGGAAGATGCATTGAACTGTTACTATTTGATGGAATTCAACCACATTGGTCTCTTTCATCAAATAAAGCTGCAGAGAGGTTTCTTGATCTATTGTGGACTTCCTCGAAGTACCCTATTCTTCCAGAATCTGAGCATGAAAGCCTTGGCTTGATGTCCCGTATACCTCCATCCTCATCGTATGGTATCGATGTTGATGAAGACGAATATCACCTGCTTTGTTAGTGTCTTCTGGGACATTTTTTTCAATCATGTGTAACATTTTCGGGGTTGCCTAAATAGAATTAAACTCTAGTATTCTATATATTTTTTTACTATTTATAAAAGTTTGCCAGATTATAAAAATTATTTAATAGTATTGCTTAGTTTTATTGTTATAAATACTCTTATGAATCTAGTTTTATTGTGTCATTTTTTAAATATTTTCTTACGGTAATGGCATGAAATGCTAAATTAAGCAATGTTAAAGATGCATGGTCATCTGTGTAGCGACCTGAAGGCAATGGACATATGCTGTGCACAGAGTGTTACCATAATCGCAGTGAATAAATATTGCAGAGTTGAGCTGCTATTTTAAAAATTTAGTCAGTTTTTGTAGTTTTTGTACTGAATACTGTAAAGTGTCTTTTAAAACACAGCTAAATAAATATTAAAAAATTCGCTGATTCTTCAAAATTATCATTTAGAAAAACTATGAGTAAATCACCCTAGGATGAAGCGTCACAATTTTGTTTTGTTTTGTTTTTTTCGATTTTTCATAATTGACGTTTTATGTTATTTCGTTGTTATTCGATTTTCGTAATGTACGTTTTGGGTCATTTTCGTTACTTCCTTGTTTTGACGCGTTTTCAATGGTGAATTCGTTTCGCTCATAAGGATCTTGTCCGAATTTGTTTGGACGAAACCGTATTCATTTTTGTGCTGAAGTGGCCCAACAAAAAACCAGGGGAAAAAGGCGAATTTTAACTTTTTAAAAAGGTACCTTAAAAGCGGGGTAGATTTCTTAAATATCAGCACAGCCTCATGAGCCAAATGCAAATTTTGACTTTTTTAAAAAAGGGTGCCTTTGGAAAAACAGGGCAAAATCCTCAAATTTAAAGTGTTTTTAAAAGGGGAATATTTTTGGACGAAACCGTATTCACGTTTAGAAAAACAGGGTAGATTCCTTAAAAAAATTATGTGTTCTGACGGGCCTTACTAGTAGTGTTGTTTTACAAAATGCCTAAAATTTTACAGCCGAATTGTAAAAATTCTGAATTGAGTCATCATTTACAAGGTACCTAGTCCTTTATAAAACGACTGAATTTGTAATTAGCCTGCATTATATGCACAAATGTAAACTGCAGGACTTACAAATTTTTCTTTGAATTAATAAATATCAAATTGAATGCAATTATTCACGCTAACTTTGATTTGTGTGTCATCTGAGGTCTATTTGTAAGTAGAATTTCGTTTTTCTACTCCTTTATTAGTAAATTGCTCATTAAGCACTGTTTACTTGATTAGTAAATTCGATGTTACAAACAGTGTTACGTAATGATAATGACTAACACGTAATTTTTTTTATTACGTTACAGTTAGCTTCTGTTGTTTGTACGAAGCGGTGTAGGGATGTGACTGCAGCCGCCTAATTTTTAAAATGGTGTGACAGATGATTTGACAGTTAATAAAATATTTCTTTTTCGTTTAACGAAATGAGTGTGACCGTAGAAAAAGTATAGTACGCAACTCGGGCTATAGAGCAATTACACGCTCGTGGAATTCCAACTCGCGTGTAATATGCTTCCTACAGCTCTCGTTGTGTAATATACTATTTTACAACACAATAACAAAATAGGAAAAAATAAAGCTGTTAAAATTTACAATAAAATGAAAATGGTACTTATTGTTCAATGATGAATGCTTCCGTATGACTAATTTTATTGTAAGTTAACGACAACATTCTTTTCTTGTAGGTGTGAACATATTTAAATGCCGTTTGCTGACATATCATTAAAGGGATGAACTCTGACGTTTCAACAAATATGAATATCAAGCAAGCAGATGGTCAATCTTGTAGTTCTACAGGAACAGCACCATGCATATCACAGAACATGTATAACAATGAAGTTGATAAGTTATTCATCAAACAAGAAAGCATTGAAAGTACTAATTTAGTGACACCGAAAAGGACTCGTAGAAAAGGAAAACCGTATAGTTGTTCTGTTTGTGGATACAAAACCACACAAAAATCATTTCGTTATACCTTATACATATAAGATCACATACAGGAGAAAAGCCTTATAGTTGTTCTATGTGTGATTAGAAAGCAACTGTAAAAAGTAGTCTAATTATACATATGAGGACACACACAGGAGAAACGCCTTTCAGTTGCTCTGTTTGTGGATACAAAACAAGACATCAAAGTCATCTAGTTAGACATATGAGGTCACATACAGGAGAAAAGCCTTATATTACCGTGTTTGGGTCTACAAAGCAGTTGAAAAAAAAAGTTTAGTTTTACATATGAGGACTGGAGAAACGCCTTATAGTTGCTCTATCTGTGAATATAAAGCAGCACAAAGAATTCGTTTAGTTGCACATATGAGGACTCATACTGGAGAAAAGCCTTACAGCTGCTGTGTTTGTGAATACAGAACAGCACATAAATGTCACTTAGTTACACATATGAAAACTCATACAGGAGAAATACCTTATAGTTGTTATGTTTGTAAATACAAAGCAACACAAAAAAGTAGTTTAGTTATGCATATGAAGACTCATACAGAAGAAAAACCTTACAGTTTTTCAGTTTGTGAATACAAAGCAACTATAAAAACTAGTTTAGTTGTACATATGAGAACACATACAGATGAAAAACCTTACAGTTGCTCTATGTGTGAATACCGAACAACAGAAAGAAGTAGCTTAGTTAAACATATGAGGATTAATACAGGCGAAACGCCTTTTAGTTGCTCTATTTGTGAATACAAAGCAGCACAAAAAACTAGTTTATAGTTAGACATATGAGGACTCATGAATAAGAAAAACCTTCCAGTTTTTCAGTTTGTATATTCAAAGCAACACAGAATTGTGAGTTGAACATTTCAATATGACTACTGATAATTTCATTGCAAATAAGTTTTTATAATGCATTAATTATCATAATCGTGCACAATTATCTTGGTCATAAACAGAGTCAATGGTATTTCTTGGCTTTGTGAGCAGTGTAACCAAACAGCAATAAATTGTCGTAGCCGGACATGCGGCAGGGGCGGACTGGGACTAATAAGCCCGGGATGCTGAGTGCCTAGGGGGGCCCGCGGCCCGCACAAGGTTATGCCGTATAGCTCGAGCCTGGGCGACGCGCCAGCCACCGGAGGCAATATCGCCGAAGCTGAAAACTTTTTTCGCTGGTGCGATACATTTTATAGCCTAAAACGCTATTTTAGGACGCGACTAACAGGCACGAACTAGTAAAAACCACCTACTAGTAACACTACACGAGCGCGCAATTCAAATCTTGCAAATATTATATTCGAGGAAGGCCTACGACCAATAATGTAACTCGCAAGTACCAAGTTGGCACTCGCAACCTGCGAGCTTGTGAGTGGATTTGGTAAGGGGCAAGGTGGCGGTCAGCGAAGAGTCTCAATGTACTGAACATGTTGATTGAATCATGCATTGCATAACTTTCTAATAATCATCTTATTGAATATATTGATGTATAAATTATATTTTGTTGCAGGCTTTCGTGATCCATTGGTATTAATGTTTTTAAGTTTATGGTAATGACCACACAACAAACTGCTTTTTTATTTTTCTTATCTTCTACGTTTCGAAAGACTAGGCTTTAATTCTCAAGAAGATTGGGCCATAAAAACATAAATAAAATCATCAAAAATACTTCATAAACAAGCAATATATAAATACGTATGAATGAAACTATATACTGGGTGACAATGAGACCAGGGCCATGCCTCTATCTTCGTTACTTATGAATGCATTTGGATGAAATTTGATACAAGGATACTAGACATAATTTCGGATTGACGTACAAATATATGTATAATCAAAATAGCCGACTTCCGGTTTCGCCGGAAATAGCACTAACTTTGATTTTTTTTTCGCAATCTACGACTCAAATTGCATACAACAGTGCTGCCGAATTTACTTAGATATTATACAGAAATATTAAGAAAAATAATTAATTATTCTTCAATATTAAATAAAGATAAAGTAGTGGATGATGCATATCGTTAGATTGATAATTAAATTTTCTGCTTAATGGCAAGATGGCCCTTGGTTTGGGCCATTTAAAAAAGTGACTTTTTCTTTAAAAACGTGTTTAGCAAAATTTGTTCTTTTATTAAGAGTTTGTTATTGACATTATTAATAAAATAGCTATTATTATTAGTTGCTAGAGTCAATTCGAACATATTTTTTGAAGTCACAGCTTTCTATCGTAAAAATAAAAGTAAAAAAAAATATTTTTCTGTTTGAAAAATTGAAAATTTGGCCAGAGTAGTTTATGTAATTTGATTTGTAGATTCCGAAAAACATAAAATATACAGATTGAAAAAATCAAAGTTGGTGTAATTTGTGGTGAAACCGGAAGTCAACCATTTTGACTATATCTATCGGTCAATCCTAAATTATCTCTAGTATCTTCATATAAAATTTTATCTAAATCAATTCATAAATAAAAAAGATATAAGCTTGGCCCTGGTCTCATTGTCACCCGGTATATCCTCATTGTGTAAGTAACATCATTTTGTTTATTAAAATTTAGAGTGGGATTATTATTATTATCTATACATTACATATTACCAAATGAACTACTTCAACAACATTTTACTGAGGAGTTTAGAACTTTCTCCAAGTGCATCTATGATTGATTCGGTGCTTGGAATCTAATTCTATACTGATTAGTAAAAGAACCTTCAGGAGATCCTGCTTCATTGAAGATCGCAGTCGAGTTCACACTATTTTTTTAACTTTGAAAACGAGCTCTCACAGTTTATTTGCGTACACGCCAGTGTCATTAGAAATTTGTACGCAACGTATAGGGTTGTATACGCTGACGAGTGAAAGTTATATATTTTTTAGCTATACACAAAGAAGTATTTACATCAATAAGATATTTCCGGTGCTATGGGATTTTGGAGCCCCTAAAGAGCTATTTTTAATCACATTTACATAATACATACAAATTAATTGCGGGGCGGGGCCCCGGGGCCAAAATGTGCCTGTGTAAACCCACTAGTGGTGTTGCATTTTAGTTTAAAGCCTTAGGGCCCGGATGGCCCAAGGGCCCGGGATGCGATCGCATCCCGGCATCCCTAGCCAGTCCGCCCCTGTGCGGCCTTGAAAACCAACTGTTGAAATGTCACAAAATGCTGAAAATAGAAAATGAGTGCTTAAAACAGGAAGCCTAATTATTTTTTGAAATCAAAAATTATTGCAACTGCAAACAGTTCATTGGACGAAAAAACAGCTGAATTTATCTGTCAGCAGGTACAAAAGTTGGTTAACAGTCTATGTCCTATAGCTTCTAATCAAATCAAGCGTTGATAAAGAATCTAGCAAAAACGTAGAGAATTCTATACTGAAAACAATCGTAAAAATTTAAAATATGTGTAAATAATAGAAAGAAAATTAAGAGTGGTGTTACTGTATTCTGTGATAATCAAAATGATTTGAACAAAGTTCAAGACTCATTGCAATCTCAAATGGGAGATATACTTAAAATCAGTGAATAAAAAAATGTAATTCTTAAGGTTGTTATCGAAAAATCTATTGCTTGGAGGTCTTCTGAATTAAAGATGGTTACCTAACTAACTATTGCAAATCGTCGATATTTCGTAATACTGGTGTCTCCAGAGCTCAGAACAATTGTTTTCTTTGACTCAAGTGAAATAAAAATGTGTGGTGAAAGATAAGTGCACGTTATTCAGCATCATAAGTGCTTGGTTTTTGACCATATTGCAAATGAAAGTAAATCCAAGCATGTATTTGAATTGTTCTGGGATCAACTTTTCAAAAATTGTTATGCACTGAAAAAATATGTATAAATTGTGTCAGACATAATGATAAGCATGATTCTATTATATGCAAAGCATTGTACCAATGATGAAACAGGCTTGATTTATATCACATTTGCTAGTTAATATTTAAACATGCTAGAGTAAAGCTGAACTGTACCTTTTTATATTTTAGTAATTAGATTAAGAACACATTAGATATTTAAAATGCGCACCAAGTGAGTTCGCACGCTCAGCTGCAAGACAGACCCGATGCATCTATACGAATGGAAGAGCGCTGTGACGTGTGTCACGGGCTCTTGGGTGGAAGCAAGGCAGTCGCAGGCCAGTTGCGACCACGAGCGGAGTTCTGACCAGATAGGACCGATGTTTAAGACTTGAACTGAAATTTAGAACGTGCAGTGTGGCGTACTTAAATAACAGCCAACGCTTTGATTTCTTGGGGATAATGCCCTGCTTTGCAAGTATAGTGCTATCTTGGAAGGTTTCTTTGAGGTCCAGATAATTCCCAGCCGGGAGCTGCTACATCGGCTTCAAGGTGGAGCCAACCGATTTTAGTATTGAACATGCCAAGGGAAAACCAGGTTAGTTCATTCAAAAAAAGTTATTTGATCGTGGTCACGATACAGTGCTAAATTGCTAAATACTTTAGCATAGCACCTGATTGCGCAAGATGGTATCATATCCTAATGAGTCATTGTGATGCTGGCTTCGATGTGTGGCCTCATGCATCATCAAGTAGCTGGCAGTGGTTACGCGTACATCTTATCGTATTAAGTTGGCAGTGGATATGCGTACATCTTATCGTATTAAAGTGAGTTTGCCGAACTGATTGGAACATATTTTGCGGTCGCTTTTGTTAGCGTTAATGTTTAATATTTTATTATTTGTATTATGTGCAATGGGTAAATGCGAGTAGAAATTAGCCTTTAGCTCGTAGCAATTTAAACTAAACTTTACTTTTTATTATCGATCGGGGTTAGCATTTGTGTATTATCATCTTGTATTGTAATAAATTTGTTCTTATCGAAATTTTGAATTTTAATCCTTACTAAAATTGCTTATTTTCAGTTTGACCAAAACTTGCTATATTTATTTTAAAACTGGTTTGCCTCTGGTAAAGCTCCAATGCCATGGGTTCATACTCGAATGTATAGTTACCAGCAAAAAACACAGTGTTGTAATAAACTGTATAATGTGTTTAGATATATATACAAATTAAATCGTAATTTAATAAGATGCTATGTACACACACGATCATTGAAAATGAACAGGGTTATGCAACACATGTTACACATTTGAAACATTTGTTGTTAGAGGGCTACTGTAACCGTGTTATCCAAAAAGTACTTCATCTAATGCACACGGTTTTATAAAAGTAGCCCGATATTTCTGTAATTTTGCATGGGGCCATAATATTGGTTGCACAACCCTGTTCATTTTCAATGATTCTTTGTGTACATAAATCATTAAAAATAAAATATTTTCTGCTTTCCGCTAGTTTGGGGCATTTGGCAACCCACACTGCACGCTGGTTTGGTCCGGTTGCCGTTATTAGATTTTCTGGTACTCGTAGTTGCGCTGTAGTTCTGATTAACTACAGCCAATAAATCTAAAACAAAGTATATGTCGCTCATTAATAAGATTGCGCCCGTTTGTTATTATTTTGCGAGTGGTCAAATTCAATTGAATTAAAGTGTTCTACCTGGTGCCAGCGATGTGTACCGGGAGTGCATAAACCCGGTTGGACGTGGTACATCTTTTGTGCATAAATTTGTGACTGCAAAGTTGTATAAATGGACAGTTTTTACTTTTCGCACAGCTCGTCTTTAGCAGTTGGAAACGCCGGGAACCGCTGGAGGCTTTGCAGTCAAGATTATGCTGATCTGGAGATCTCTCCTAGTATGTAGGTAAGTTGGTTTTACTATTAAATTTGGTGCAACAGTTGTGACAATGAACTAATGCGGAAAGTTAAACTGAGCTTCTAGCCAAGATCGTAGCGAACCGGAGCTAGAAGGTTTTTCCGGATTCTGGTATTTAATTGGAGTTTCTAACGAAGATTGAAGCCGACCAGGGATAAAAGGTTTCGATGGATTCTGGTATTTAAACGGCGTTTTTAGCAAGATCAAAGCCAACCGGTACCAGAGGGATCAGGAGAGCGGGGCCAGGCCTCGGAGAGGATGGTGATCAGGACGCAGGTTCAGGTCTAAAGACTCAAGTTTCTCGAAATGGCGGCCGAAGTTGCTTTTATACTCTTGGATCGCCTCATTATCTGTGCTTCGCTTCAGGTACTTTTAAGGGGGGACGGCGCCGTGGTTGTTTGTACGCGACTCGGCGAACCGCTGGTGGATGTGTTCTTATCGCTTTTCGAGCGTAAGGTCGATGCAAGTTTGTGATAGTGACGGAAATTAGCCCAACGCGAAAAAATTAAATGTGAAAAATACATACATTTGCGCTGCAGCTAACGTCACAGTATTTTGTTTATTTTTTATGTATTTATATGTATCTATGCCTTCATACAGAGTATATGACGTGTATGTAAGCAGCCTGGCTTTTATTTCTAGCGGGATTAGAGGGTATATTTTTACAATTATAGGTGTAAACGAGGCAGGCTCAGAGCAAACCTGTGTTGACAACCCCATAGCCACAGCTGTAACGCTAGTTTCCGTTTGAATTTGATTAATTCAATATTAAATAATATATACAAATTTAAACGTCGCCGACCTTTAGCGTTATTAAGAAACACGGCGTGTCAATGTCCCAGAAAATAACGGGCGCGGGCTCAGGCCGCACCCAAAGATAACGGCAGCGCTAGACAAAGAAAAGCCGCGCGCCGCCTCCCCACCTAGAAACTTTGCAAAGCATATAAAATGAGTTGCAGAGCTTATTCGAGGGAGATTTTCTATTCAAACTTTCCTAGAGATTCTCCATTCCGATTCCGAGACTTGAGGTTCATCCCAACTCAAGCGTACCTATCCCCCCCCCCCCCCCGTCCTGATCTAGCCCATAATTCTCAATTATTCTTCTACCTCGAATTCCTGATTCCCTTCTGATATTCGCTAGAAGACCATACCTGGGGTTCGCTAGAAGTGGAAGCCTTCGACAGAAGACCCACCTCGCCTACCTAAAACTTTCCTGTTAATAAACCTGAAGTTCGCTAGAAGTGGACGGCTCCGAGAGGAGACACACCTTGCGTACTTAAAACTTTCCCGTTAATAAACTTGGAGTCCGCTAGAAGTGGATGCCTTCGACAGGAAACCCACCTCGCGTACTTAAAACTTCCCTGTTAATAAACCCAAAGCTCGCTAGAAGTGGAAGCCTCCGTCAGGAAACCCACCTCGCCAGCTTAAATT
This sequence comes from Agriotes lineatus, assembly GCA_940337035.1. NCBI lineage: Eukaryota > Metazoa > Arthropoda > Insecta > Coleoptera > Elateridae > Agriotes > Agriotes lineatus. The sequence goes on along the minus strand of OW679196.1, from coordinate 17,194,418 downwards.
ATTCCCCTTGTAAATAAACCCGACATTAATTAGGCTTAACAGTCACATTAACTCAAGCCCATTATCAGCCGCCACGAGATTAATTTCTTGTCCCGCAGACAACTGCCGAAACCTTCGAGTTTCAACTTGAAGCTTTCGAGTTTCGACTCGAAACAGTTCATTTTAATTTCATGCATAACTAAAATAGCCCTCATTCAATTTGCAAATTTGTGTAAACAAGCAAACTACTACTAATTATTCAGATTACAGTTAGCTACGTACTTGGCATGTCCATGGGAAATAACATCTCCGAAGCACAAAAACTTCCAGGGCCGGTGAGGTTAGCCTGCAGCGACGATCGCGCTGAAGACACGCATTCCCGTTTCAGTGACCGCCGCTGTCTTCCGGTGAAAATCGTAGCAGTCCAATTAGGGAATTAGAAATACAGTAATTAACCTAATTTCTACACGTGTTTACAGATGTCAAAATAGAACCGGCAGAAGATTTGACAGCATGAGATCCAGAGCGTCGACTTCCGCAAATCCGCGAGGCGACATCCAACTACCTCCGAGGGTTAATACAACGCTGAAACACCCGCCGTCCGTCCGTGTTTCATTGGTTGCAGATCCTCCAGGGATACGAAACGGCATTTTAAGAACCAGATCCACTTTATTGTAATATACAATTTAAATTCACAAACTTCCAGTAAATGCTAAATGTATCTATAGTTAAAACAGAATAAATTGCTTAAATGTATTTATATGGTGTCTTGTGTGTTAATCTATGGTATATCTGAGTGAACATTAACTCCGGCTGATAGCTACCCGTTCGCAGTAATTTTGACACCCTTATAAGAAGGGGCTAGTGTCAAACAACTAAGGTAAGAGACGGCTCATGCATTGACGACTGAGTTAGCTACCAAACAAAAGGCAATTAAAATTTTAACAAAACAAAAATTAAGCATTTTTAGATTACGAATCGACACGACACTAATGATAGTTGCAATTTGCAAGAAAGTCCTACTAAATACAACTATATGACAATCATTTTTATTGAAATTAATTGATGTACAATTACAATTACTAAGTAGTTGAGAATTGAATTACTATTTCATGTGAATAATTGAAATCTCTGGTAATTTAATTACTTTATTGGGCGGTAATTGGTAATTAGTAATTAATTACTTTTTTGAAGTAATTTGCTCAGCTTTGCGTGAATCACGATTAATCGTAACCCTTCGCAATATTTGAGAGCAACCCTTCGTTGCTATTGTCGCTCCAACTTCTTGAGTTTGTATGCCCACTATAGATGTAGCTTTCATCCAAAAAGACAATCGGCCTATCTTCACGTCGGTAGTATATCATATTTTGGAGGTATTCTATTTTTTTTGCACGGATATCGTTATTCTCCATTATCAGGTTTCTGTTGTTTTGCGTTTTCTTCTATCTAAAGTCATTTTTTAACAATTCTTTACAATAAAGACACTGAACCACACCAACCTAGATCTGTCAATAATTTTCCGCATAAAGCCTTAATAGCGGCACGGCGTTCTTCTGTTTTATGAAAATTTTAAATTATTTGCCGAATATCGTAATTCTCATAATCTTCCAATTCTCTGAAGCCTTTTTCCGGCGATTTCAATCTCACCGTACCATTATTTTTTCCGACGATTCACTGGATTCTTTCATAATCCTTTCTATTGTTCTGACAGATTTTTTCGTTGCTTCACAAAATTTTTCTTTAACACTCTTAAGAATCTCGCCTTCCTTTTTGGATAAAAAGTACTGGAACACATTGTACACTAATTCATGCGTTTGAGCATTCAACACTTTTCGGGAACTAACCATTGTAACCAAGTAGTTTACGGAGAACTAAAATGTTTGGCGAAGGCCAAAGGTATTTAAGAGTGCCTGTTTGTACTAAATACATGGACCCAAGACGGTATTATATTTGTTATCAAAAACAGTCGCAAATTTCAACTCAAGACCATGAGAAACTTACTGAAAGTTAGGTAATAAATCAGCAGTGGCGCATCATTATCTATGTAATTTAGTTTAGTTTGTAACCAGTTTACTTAGGTCAATACTGAATTAATTTTTTGTTTGTTTTTTTTTATATCACGTAGATTCTTTCTGATTATTTCGGAAAATACTAAATTAATTTTTTTTCGTAATCATCTTTAATAATTATTTCGTGAGCAATTTATTGTGACAAAGGCTGCATATTCCATGAAAATAAATGAACTCAAAATCTATTACCAAAATGTACGTGGATTGCGCACAAAAACGCATATATTTTCGCAGAATCTGTTAGCTGAAACGATATCATTGCATTAACTGAAACAGGATTAAACAGTAGTATTTATGATGCTGAGTTGTTTGATTCACGATTTGTTGTGTACAGGTCTGATCGAAGTAATTACAACACTAACAAATCTCGGGGTGGTGGTGTATTAATAGCGATAAACAAGAAATTTAGATCCAGGCAAATTACTATAAATCTTAATTTTGAAACACTTATTATTGAATTCGATGTCCATGAGAAAAAAATTATATTATGTAATACGTATATTGTGCCTCGTTCTTCTATCGACAAATATAATGAGTTGTACGAATTTATCGAAAGCACTGAATGGTTTCTCGGTAAAAATTTAATATTTTTAGGGGACTACAATATCCCCGAGGTCAGAGGAAGGTATGTGGATCTTGCAGGTGGTAATCAAATAACAAAAAGACTTAATGAATTTCTAAATTTTATCAATGCTAAACAGTACAACAATATTTTGAATACTGAAGGCAAAACATTAGACCTGGTATTAAGCAATGTTGAGGTTGGAGTGACAGATGCAGACAACCCGCTTGTGCCAATAGATAGCAAATACCATCCTGCTCTAATCGTAACTCATAAAATAATGAATATTTATTATACAGATGGCCATCAGCTAAACAACAATATAGAAAAATATAATTTCAGGAGAGCAGATTATTTTCAAATGTATAATTTGCTAAAGCATATCAACTGGAATGAATTAAAATCTCATACAGATCCAACTAAAGCAGTAGACGTTTTTTATCAAAAACTTTATGAAGTAATGAATGCAAGCATTCCAAAGATTACGAGTTTTAAATCAAACAGTTATCCAATATGGTTCAACAAAAAGCATAAATCAGATTACCATCTGAAAGAATTCAAACGATTGAGAGCGGTCTGTAAGAGAAACATTAGGACAGCTTATCAAAATTATTTAAAATCAGTTGAAAACGAAATATTAGTTAATGTAAACAGTTTCTGGAATTTTATAAACAAAAAGAAAGAGAATCGCAATTATGAGACAAAACACAGATACTGTGATGTCGAAATATCAAATACGGATGACGTGCCTAATAGGTTTGCTAGCTACTTTCATTCAGTATATAATTCATCGTCAACCTATAATTTAATAAATATTATTTCCCAAGCAAATCAAAACTCTTCAGATCCGTTTTCAATCACTGCCTTTGAACTGGAGGACGTTGACAAAGCCTTACTAGCTATAAAACCAAAAAAATCATGTGGTCCAGATCAAATACCGTCTTTTTTATACAAAGCCTGTCACGAATTGTTGAAACAGCCATTATTTATTATATTTAATTTAATATTAAAATCTAGCACTTTCCCTAACCAGTGGAAGCTAACAAGTGTTACTCCCATTCATAAATCTGGTAATAGGGAGGATGTTGAAAACTATAGACCTATTGCAATATTATCTACACCTGCAAAAATTTTTGAGCAGCTATTATGTGCACAGTTATTCAGTTATATAAAACAGTGGGTCTGTAGTGAGCAGCATGGGTTTATGAAGGGACGTTCAGTTGAAACAAATTTAATTTACTTTACTAACTATACTAGTGGAGTTCTGGACGAAGGTGGACAAGTAGACGTTATATATATGGATTTTGCCAAAGCCTTTGACAAAGTCAAACATGATATATTACTTCAAAAACTATACTCTTTGGGCTGTAATCTTAATATGCTAAATTTATTTAAATCATAGACCGGCACCAATTTGTTAAATTTAATGGAAAACTATCGCAGAAATACCCCACCTCCTCGGGTGTACCTCAAGGCAGTAACTTGGGTCCGTTATTGTTTGCTATATTTATAAATGATTTGCCAATAAGAGTAAAGTATTCCAGTTCTCTCCTGTTCGCTGATGATTTGAAAATTTTTAGGAGAGTTTCCACAATCCAGGACTGTGACTTACTGCAGCACGATCTAACGGGAATTTCGAAATGGAATGTTGATAATGATTTGTTATTTAACGTTACTAAATGCAAAAGTATGTCATATTCAGTCAATATGAAAACAATTGATTATAAGTACAAACTTAACAACGTCACGATAGAAAAAGTTAACCAAATTCGGGATTTGGGTGTTACTTTTAACACGTTACTTAGCTGGCATAATCATATTGAAAATATTGTCAGTAACTCTTTAAAAGCTCTCGGGTTCCTAATACGAACTACATCAGAATTTACAGACACGAAAACAATAATATTGCTCTATAATAGTCTTGTTCGATCGAAGCTAGAATTTGCATCTAACGTGTGGAACCCAGAAATAGCACTACATAAACAAAACATTGAAACAGTCCAAAACAAATTTATTAAATATCTTTGCTTTAAGCACAGAAATCGTTATCCACACTACCACGAATACCAAGACATCCGCAATGAATTTAAGATTATCAGGCTCAGCAGAAGAAGGGATATGGCGGCTTTGCCCTTTATACATAAACTAATAAATAACAGACTTGACTGCCCCATGTTGCTGCCTATGGTTAGATTGTATATACCAGCATTAAGATGTAGACCTCGTCAGATATTTTACATACCTCATTTTAGAACCAATTTACGCAAGAATTCGCCAATGCTAAAAATGTTAAACATTGCAAATGCGTTCCTAGATAGCTCAAAAGTCAATATATTTAATGAATCCTTACTTACTTTTAAAAAACAAATTAAAGAAAAGTTTTGACGGATAATGGTTTTGGATAATGAATTGCTCACGTATTGTATGGTATTGTATTATATTGTATTTCAACTTTTGTTTGTTTAATTTAGTTAATTATATTGCAACTCGTTATTTTTCCTTAATTATTTAGAATAAGTCTTATAGTTAATTTAAGTTAATTTCAGAATCTCAAGTAATGTAATTGGGCCTAGGGCCCGTGTTACTTGATCATTTAAATAAATAAATAATCTAAATGACATCTTAATTTCTCTCGTTGTACTTAATATGTTTGTAATATTTCTAATCTAATATTAAAACCTTGAAAGTTAAATCTTCAACAACAACGTAGGATAAATATCAGTGAGTACTTTTCTTTAAAAATACTAAACATCAAAACATGTGAATAAATTAAATATTGCTATCTACCAAATAGCAGAACCGCCACTGAATTTTTGATGTCTAGCCGCCGTTGATCGCCATGCGCCGGCCGCTCGCCTTCCCTCGTGGACCCAGCTCCCAGTTGTATCTGCCACTGTTCGAAAGAAGAAGTTTTGTGGATGGTACACATTTTTGCAGTTTTTTTTTGCTTGGTTTCAGGAAATAATAACCTTTTGCCGGTGCTTCTCAGAGTACAAAGAGGTCGATGTCTTCTCCTACAATAAAAAACAGAGTTAAATGATGACATTTGATCGCTGTTCTTACGATCAATGTGTCAGCATTTTGCCTGTTGAACGGCCAAATTAGATTTATCGAATCTCTTTTTGAGCATCGACTCGAATTGATCGGAGAAGTCGTTCTACACTTTTCGTGTTTTTGTTTGTTGCATCAGCTGGATATTATTGCTTTCGAACAGAAATCTCTTTGCCCGTACTGTATGTACTTGACTGCGTCAAGAGCTCATATTATATTAGTATAAATGATAATAACGAGTACAATTTTGTGCGGCAATGGAACATTTATGAAATGTTAAGAAATACACATGAGATTAACTCTAAAACTATTTACTTCACAAAAAATGTTTTAGACGAAGCCTGTAGAGAATTTTATCATTCACCATATTTGCAATAACTAGTTTTTGTAGAGAAGATACTGGAAAAGGGGTATATCAAAGAACTGATTTTGAACGACATCTATTCAAGATGGCAGAACGAGCGGACACTAGGGTACGTCGCAAATTTTGTATGTTATTCATGATATAAAACTGAAAACCTCTTGATTGTTTTTTCAGGAAGCAATACCTATTGCTTGACCTATAATAGGCTTATATAAATAAATATTAGTATTGAATTAGTTAATAAACAACTAATTAGACCGTATTTGCATATTCAGTTTAAGTTCCGACAAGCTATCGATACCAATTTTTCATTTTTAGTCACTCCCGAAAAAAAATATTGAAAATCACAAGAGTGTTTAATGGAGAAATTTTAGTTAACGAACGTAATATCGATAAGCTTTTCATTCCACAAGTTTTAACTTTTGCTAAAAACGATTATGGACGCGTATAAATACAAAATTCAACGCAAAAAATAATTTCCGTAACCTTAAACGAACATATATCAACGAAAAAAGTGCTATTATAAATCTTGGTAACCAATTTTCGAACAATGTTCTTAAGCTAGGCGAACAATTAACTATTACCTCTAAAATTAAGCACGCGGCAAAATCCACAGATGAAATATTAGTACAGACGAAGTTATATAGATACCCATAAGTGTATACATAAAAAGTCCAGCGACAAATTCAAGAAATGTTGGAAAAAGCAGTTACCAGGTCATCTTATAGCCCGTGGTAGTATTTACAGGGTGATTTATAACGTACAGAGGAGATTTTTTGAGTAGATAGATGGGGCAAGTAAAAATTTTTTATGAACAAACATTTGATAGAAAACCAATAATATAAAAGTTACAGTGGTTTAAAGGTCTTGAAAAAGTTTCCCACTGATTGAGTCATCATTACAGTTTGGGCGGTCGCGCGTGAAGGTTGTGTATTTGATACGCGCCTATCAGTGACCGTGAACCTTGCTAAAAACTAAGTAAGTGATAAGTGTAAAAACTAATTTTTCATTTAAACTTGGTGACCAGATATTTAGTATAATCATCGTAAATCTCAGCAAATAAAAAGGGTATTGGCCATGTGGCCAATGTTCCCTGTCAACAATGTTCCAAACCCAGTTCAATGTAAATCAAACTATGCAACCAGTAATTCAGCCTGGTATGCATCCAACCGCTTTAACTTCTAATAAGGCGGCTCTATTACAACAAATTCAAGATCTAGGAAATCAAAACCAATTAAAATCACAAATTGAAATTGCCTTATGAAATGAGCTACAAAGAACTTTATATACCGGGTGTCAGTTCTCAAAGTCGAACATAGGCGATTAACATTGTATTGAACGTTTTTGCCAATTCCTGCTCGCCAATTCAACTTACAGGGAAGGTAATGGTATAAATGGAAAGATAAAATTATTACGCATCAAATAATACCAATAATAATGTTCAAGATGCGATTTTTATTTTAAAATACTAATTTAAATCCTGGGAATTTTTAAATATGCCATGCCTTGCTTTCCAAGTTCGATAGCATTTGTCAAAAAAATTGGTAATTAGTTGGCGTAAATCAGGTACTTTTTGTCAACGTCTGTTAAAATGATCTACAGAAAAATGAATTATTTCAATGAAGAACGAGTGAATGCACTAATGTTAATTGCTTATGTTCGACTTTGAGAATGGACACCCGGTATAAATAATGAACTAATGCAGAGACTAAAAGTTATGGAAGATTCAGTGACAGATCTAAAGACTCAAGTACAAAAACAAGCACAATCAACGGATGATACGGAAATAGATAAGATAGAAGAGTACCATACTGATGAGGAAGAACTAATTCGAGAGACTGAGTGGATCACCCAAACTAAGAAAAGACGCCGAGTTAAATCAACGTCTCCACCTGGCGATAAACAAAACAGATCTAAAGATGAACCTAAACGGGATTTAAATGAATTAAAAGCAAACATAAAACGTACACCAATATATATCGCGGGAGTTGCGGACTGCAAGGCATTGTCTAATGAAATCGCCGAATTAATCAAGGATGGTTTTACCTGCATGCAAATGACAGGTGACCAAGCAAAAGTATCGTTCGATGACATCGATCGTTATAGAAAAGTAACAAATGCCTTAAACCAAGATTATGATTATAACTAGCACACATATAAATTAAAACAAGAAAAGCCAATACGTATTGCAGTCAAAAATCTGCCACCAAGTGTAACACCCCAAGAAATCTTCAATCGAGAGGCTATCTAGCAATTAATGCTGTAAACATTTTTAAACGCAAAAGAAACGAAGACAAAAATATAATTAATTCAAAAAACTTCACTACCTCTGTTCATGGTCGACTTAGATAACAAAGAAGACATCAAAAGAATTTATCAAATTAGACATATCATGTTTATAGTTATTAAAATCGAAGCGTGGCGTAATCCAACGGTCAACCCACAATGCAGAAGATGCCAAGCCTATGGTCACACAAAAAAAGGATGCCATCGTGAATCAAGATGCGTACGCTGTGCGGGTCGTCATCTATCAACAGAATGTAAAAAAGACAGAAAACTACCACCGAAATGTGCTGGATGTGGTGGTGCCCATCCTGCAAATTATAAAGGATGCCAAATATCGTTAGAACTCGCAAAAATTAAAGAAAAACTTAAAAATAGTCAGCCTAAACCTTGCACTGAAATATCGAAACCTCCAGAAGTAGACAATGTGCAATTAACTACTACTAATGAGGCTTTGGTAATCAAGAACAATAAGTATGCTGTAACAGCTGCTACCACATCTGCCGAAAGTAAAAATCTCTAGTATGTTGGAAAACATTCTTATTAGATTGGATAAATCCGAAAAAATCAATGAAAAGCTTATCAAAATTAACGAGTTATTGCTTAAGCGTCTTCAACATTCAGAAATAAATCAGCAAGGAACAACTACAAAAGCTATCAGTTCGAGATAATGGCTACTCTACGAATTGCTGCATATAATGCAAACGGACTGGCGCAAAGACGACACGAAATAGAAATATTTTTAAATCAACAGAAAATTGATGTTCTTCTTATATCAGAAACGCATTTTACTAAACGGTCTTATTTAACAATAAAAGGTTATCAACTTTATCACGCGCAACACCCTCAAGGTGAAGGGCTGTACTTGTAAAAAACGACATCCAGCATTACGAGGAGCGCAAAATAGAGAAAGAAAACATGCAAGTCACTTCAATAAAAGTTAAAGACAAAATAAGCGAGTTGACTGTTGCAGCCATATACTGTCCACTACGCCAAAGAATAGACTAAACCGATTTCGAAGTACTGCTTCAAAGTTTAGGTAACCGATATGTGATTGGGGGCGATTTCAACGATAAACACTCCAGATGGGGCTCTCGCTTAATTAACTCCAGGAAAAGACAATTAACGGAAGCTATTGACAAACTTAAATGCCAGCCGTACTCCTCAGGAAGACCGACGTACTGGCCGACCGACATTAACAAAGTACCCGATCTTATAGATTTCTTTGTTACTAAAAACATATCCTACTTTTATGTAGACGTCGAAGGGAATGAAGACTTCGGTACAGACCATTCTCCTGTTATACTGACGTTAAATACAGCGTTAATTAAAAAAGAACGCCAACCGGCACTAACCAGTCGCAATACTGATTGGGACCTAAAGTATTAAATGAAGTAAAGGTAGATCGTTCGCTAAAAACTGCCGAGGAATTAGACAAAGCAGTAAGCGACTTTAATAATACCATACAACAAGCTGCATGGGAAGCTACTCCATCGACTAATCTCGAACCTACTGGAGTTAACTATCCAAAGGAAGTTAGAGAACTGGTGACGTTAAAACGCAAAGCAAGAAGGAAATGGCATCAAACCCGACAACCTTCAGATAAAACTCAATTAAATCGACTTACTCAGCAACTCACACGCCTAATTGGAAAAATAAAGAATAAAACCTTATCCAATTACCTTGAGGCGTCCGACAGGGATGTGTGTTATCACCGCTTCTCTTTAACATTTATTCAGAGGTAATTTTCAGAGAAGCACTTAATGAAACATCAGGTGGGATGAAGGTTAATGGAAAGCCAATAAATAACTTGCGATATGCCGACGACGCAGTAATCCTAGCAAACACTCCTGGAGAGCTGCAACAAATGATGGATCAGCTAATACAACATAGTGAGAGGTTCGGCTTATTTATGAATACAGCGAAAACAAAATTAATGGTATTCTCAAAAACACCGATTTACGCAGCCATAACAATCAACGGTTGCATTATAGAGCAAGTGACCAATTTTAAATATCTGGGTGCCCTGGTAAACAAACACTGTGACATGATAAAAGAAATTAAATCTAGAATCGAACAAGCAAGGAAAATATTTGTCACGATGCGAAACTTCTTTGTCAGACCTGACCTAACCTTAGAATTGAGAACTCGTATGTTAAGATGTTATGTATTCCCAGTTCTATTTTATGGATGTGAGAGCTGGACCCTTAACCCCTCTATGGAAAAAAGAATTGAAGCCTTTGAAATGTACCTCTACAGTCGTATGCTTAAGATCTTCTGGGTGCAAAGAGTTACTAACATCGAGGTACTTACACGAATGAAGAAACAAAAAGAACTACTGCTCACAGTTATGGAGAGGAAAACTCAATATCTGGGCCATATCATGAGAGGAAATCGATACGAACTGCTTCAACTCATTATTGAAGGCAAAATCCAGGGAAAACGATCAGTCGGCAGGCGCCAGAATTCATGGCTAAAAGATCTGCGCCGTTGGTTTGGCTGCACATCAGTTGACATCTTCCGGGCAGCGGTGTCTAAAACTATGTTAGCTATTTGGATCACCAACCTCCGAAAGGAGGTGGTGTAAAAAGAAGAAGAAGAAGAATTACCTTGAAAATTTATCTGACTCTCAAGAAAAAGAGTATAGCTATGGAAAGCAACGAAAAAGTTCCAACGGCCACACATGCAAATCCCAGCTATTAAAAACGGACTGGGTGCCGGGAAAGAAAAGGCGGAAGCCTTTGCTGCCCATTTAGAAGCAATATTCCAATCTAACGCTTCGAATATCCAATCAGATGAATTGGAGAGCAACAATAATGACCAATCTCCTACTAGGCCTATAACAGTTAGTGAGATAACTATAGAAATCAAATCTAATTTGAACCCAAAAAAGGCTCCAGGATTTGAACTCATAACCGTCCGCCTTCTTCAAGAACTTCCTGCGAAGGCAATATTAGTCTAAACTCATATATTTAATGCGGCATTAAGATTAAAATATTACCCGCAACTTTGGAAAATAGCCCAAATTATTTTAATTCCAAAACCAGGCAAGTCGCCAACAGAGTTGGCCTCATACCGACCAATTAGCTTATTACCGATGATCTCCAAACTATTCGAAAGATTGTTGCTAAAACGAATATATCCATCAATAGAAAATGTAATTCCGAACCACCAGTTCGGGTTCCGTAGTAATCATTCTACTATTGACCAAGTTCACAGGGTCACAGATGTTATAGAAAAATCTCTAGAAGATAGAAAATACTGCGCAGCCGTTTTTCTTGATGTCTCTTAAGCCTTCGACCGCGTATGGCATACAGGGCTAATTAACAAACTACACATGTTACTATCAAAAAACCTGTGCGAACTACTCAAATCATACCTTTCTGATCGGTACTTCAGAGTTAAACAAGGTGACGCTTTTTCAAGTTTACATCCAATTACAGCTGGAGTGCCACAGGGCATTGTTTTGGGCCCAGTTCTGTATTTAATATTCACCTGTGACTTACCTACAGACGAAAAAACAGTAACAGCGACGTTTGCTGACGACACCGCCGTGTTGTCTGTCAACGATAATCTAACACAGGCTGCGCAACATCTCCAAAGCAGTCTTGACAAAATTCACAGCTGGTGTAGAAAATGACGAATACACTTAAACCAAAATAAACCTGTATACATAGTGTTCACAAATAAAAAGCGTGAGTATTATCCTGTAACTATAAACAACAAAGTAATACCAAATAAAAATACGGCAAAATACCTTGGTATGAATCTAGATGAGATTTTTTCCAAAGGAACATGATCTCTTTGTTTCTTTGGAAACGATATAATTTCAAACATAGAGAAAAAGAGTGCTTACTTGTTACGGTACAAAACTGTTTTCACGACACCTCGGGGTACGAGAATGCCACAAGACTTATCACGTCCGGGAAATGTCCTAGAATTCTCGAGAACAGACTAATAGCCACGGTTGAATACGCTCAGAGGGATGGGCGTGGTTCTACAAACGGCACGCCGTAGGGACAAGCGTGACGACATATACAGGATGTTGAAAAATAATAGGGCGCTACGGGTTTTGGAGTTAAGCCCATGTCTGACAGAAACCCGAAAGCTAAACGGGGTTGGGTATGTATGTAGCCTTGAGGCTCCCTGGAGGCGGCAGCTGGAGCGTTCGAACCTACCTTGACGCTCACAAAATTCGTACAGGATCCGCTTAACACCATCATACACCAGTAGCCAATCGGGCGACGACACTACAAATTTCTTAAACTGAAATACAGCATTTAACACAAAGAAAATACAAATAGGTCTATTGTTCTTCAGACACGTAATGCAAAACATTGTTACAATGCAAGTTACAGAAAAGGGGGGTGCGTCTTAGCTATTACTCAAAATGACAAGGGCGTGCAAATGGCACTGTATAATGATAGTTTACGCACACTGCATATCGGCAGGGTGTGTTGAAACAAACATTAGTTATTACACAAAATAATAAGCGCTTGCAAATGGCACTGTATAATGAACTTCTACGCACACTTTTTGATGAGCGCGGAATTCTTCTAAATGCCGTACCGGCAGCCGAAGCATGCAGTCCGCGAAAATATAAATAGTACAGTACCTTCGCTTAGCGTCATCTGTGGCAGTCGAAGGGGCTCCAGCTGGGAACCAGACGGGTTTCCCATGACTACGAAACAGGGGGGCGGGAAGGAGCTCGAAGCGTCGGCTATGGTGACGTCCCGCAGTTTCCTCTCTAGGACTAACGATGCAACCGGAATTAACGACAAGGCACGCCGGATCACATGTAGAATTTACCAGGGATTAGACCGCTCTCCATCTGATCACCCACAACAGGGGTTATATCGGCCCACGGCTCATTTGAGAAGGAGGAGCGCCTGAATTTCGACGGGACACGTACAAACAACTATCACACACGGTGCTGCAACCAACTCGCTCGTCGTCTCGGAACCCACCCCAAAGTAACGGGAACTCACTACTTGAAACGTAATCTAACGGAAAACCACCGCCCTCACAGCACAAGCCGCAGGAGGGCGGCGAAAAACCACACTCCAAGAACTGATTGCAGTTACACCCAAGGTTTGTGACCGAATGCCGCTGGGGCGACGCTGCCGACAAGAAGAGACGGGAAGGGGCTGCTCGTTCTCGCCAAAACACCAACCGATCGATAATCAACTGTGCACCAGCCAGACGAAAGCGAAATAAAACATCCTCCTCTCTCGCACCCATGGCCGCTGTTTGTTAAATTCATGCCAGAAGCACTCCTAAAAGCAAGTCGTAGACGGATCGATAATTTGTAACAACGGATAACCTTAGTGGGCCAACATCTAAAACCAAGAAACACCAAATGAGTGCATTTCAGAACGTCGAGTGTAAGCGAATAATTCGGAATGCTTAAATTCAAGCGGAATAATACGAAAAACCCATATACAAGTGGGGTCGTAATTTAGAAAATACGCTAATAGCCGATAATTTGTAACAACGGATAACCTTAGTGTGCCAACATCGAAAACCGAGAAATACCAAATGAGTGCATTCAGAACGTCGAGTGTAAGCGAATAATTCGGAATGCTTAAGTTCAAGCGGAATAATACAAAAAACCCATATACATACAAGTGAGGTCGTAATTTAGAAAATACGCTAATAGCCGTACGTTTGCATCAAACTAAAAATGTGCTGACATACTCCAATGCAAAATTCTAAAACTAATTTCTATTTCAGTGTCATTATTAATTTTTTATAATTACTTATTATTGTCGTATAGTTAAAAAAGAACGAATTTGAAGAAAACATACTTTTTTACAACTTATCTGATAACTTGGTGTATAAATTTTAATATTAAATTATGTATTTACTTATTTTCAATTTTAAATAATACAAAAATGTAAATATTACATTAAGCACGTTTTTTAAAATAACATAAACTTAACAAAGAAAAAATTATGAAAAGGAAATAGAACAATAGCTACATAAGTATAAAAAATACCAAAATCACAAAAATTGTTCAAAATGCTGCCCCTGCTTTTCAACACACAGTTGCGCAAGGTGAATCCAATTTTTCGACACTTGCGGAAATTGCTCTCGCAAGTCCTCTGTAGCAACGTTGATTCGATGGTGCAATTCTTCAATGGTATCAACTTCAGTTGCATGTTCCCGGTCTTTCAGGTATCCCCATAAGAAGAAGTCGAGTGATTTGAGATTAGGGCTGCGTGGGGGTCATTGATTAAATCTACCCGGCCGATCCACCGTTGTGGAAAGGGATGATCGAGATAATCTCTTACAGGACGACTAAAATGTGATGGACAGCCATCATACATAAACCACATGTTATGTCGCACAACCAATGGAACATCTTCTACGAGTCCTGGTAAAACTTCTTGTAAAAAATTCAAGTAAGATTCGCCGGCAATTCGAAAGGCCCTATTAAGGTGTCGGTCACAATTCCAGCCCATAAATTTAAACTGAAACGTTGCTGAAAGTTACTTTGGCGAAACGCATGAGGACTTTTATCAGCCCATGTGTGAGCATTGTGGAAGTTGAGCTCACCATTCCTGGTGAAACAGCATTCGTCAGTTACCAGTATATTTGTTGGAAAACCTGCTTCTGCTTCCGAACGATTGGGAACGTTGGGCGTAAGTCCTTGTATCTTTTGGAAATGAAAAGGGTATAAACCATTCATCTTCAATGTGCGCCAAAGTTTTAAGAAACATTAGCTTCCTGGGAAATTTGGCGTCTACTAGTTGTCGATTCAGCGTCTACCCTTTCTAAAACTTTTTCTTCAACATCAACCGCGTGTCGATTTGGTTTTCCACCATCATGACCCTTCTGTGGCTGTAAATGCCCAGTCTCTCTTTCCCGTTGAATAACCCGAGAAATATATTTTCGGAAGGGGTCGGTTTATTTGGATTTTTTTCTAAATGCATACGCCTTGCTCGTGCAGCACTTCCATCGGCAGCTCCATAAACTATTATCATGTCCATGTATTCATGGTTAGTGTAATTCACCATTTTATCCGAACTAATAACTTAATAACAACCACTAATAACAAATCTTAAATTTGACGTGTTCAAATTTACTGAAATGTCAATTTGACACTTTCCTAAATGTCAACAGCAACTTGCTTATTATGTTTTTATTATTCAGCAGCTCTCAATAGTTGCTACAAAAATTATTGGGCATTAAAAGGAAAAATTAAGAAGCCGTAATTTCTATTTGACATTTATTTTAAATAATTTTTTTAACTAAATATGGTTCAGTTAACTCAAATATCCCCAATTTAAAAGTGAAACATAAATTACCCACACAATTTCCGAAAAACGACTTCTCATTTAACTAAGCTTTAACGCGTTGTGTCTTTTTAGTTATTAAGATTTTCTAAACATTTTATTAATAAAAAATGTTTACTTTAGTCCCTTCTATCTACCCTAAAATCTCCTCCGTACGTTATAAATTACCCTGTATAGATAATACAGAAAGAATTGTTATATATATGATCTCACTCTATGTGGGGCGACTTCGACTAAAGAAAATTCGCAACGAAGACGGGAACTAACTATTGCTAAGCCTGGACGGAAGATATCGGTTTAAAATCGAGTCGGCGATTTAATAACACGCACCCTTAGCGAAATGAAGTAAAAAAACCGATAATATGGCATTTCAGATTTAAAGGTAAAAAAGGATAGAAATAGAGATTCGAAGTCGCAACCTCTGACTCGGCAGTCGAGTATGCATTGCACTAGTGGCTAGACCATAAAGACAGTGTAAGTCTATTACTGGCAACGAGAATACAAATCGGGAAAGACATACAATTGCTCTTTTTTCGTATTAAAAAACACGTGTCCTTAAGTTTTTGCTTCATGTCTTTAAAACTATTTAGTTATCGAAAAAATTGTTGTTTATAAATTAGATGGAGGAGAATTATGTACTGTTTTGTACCTACTTACAATGTTTTTCTGAAACTTAAATATACGAAGCTACACCCTTTACGAGAATATTAATTTATTATACATTGTATAACTGTACCTTTGTATAGTGAAAAGGACAGAAACATTAGTCGGTCAAAGTAAATAATCAACCAACATTTTTCTCAACAAAATTAGCAGCATCTGAAAGATGAGACAATTTGCATTCAAAATCTATATCTTGGTATTTTTTAAATTAATATTGACCGGAATAATAAAAATATATGAGGTTCTTCATCCGCTCTTTGTGTTGGGTAGATGCGGGCTTTCACGCATCGCCAATTTTAGTGGAAAATACGTTCATGGTCAGTATAAATACTACAGTTCTACAATAAGTTACATTGCAAACAAGTTTGAGATAAATTAAAGTGAAAGTAACATTTACAATTTTAAAAATGCGAAACAAAGAAAAGGCCAAATGTCCAGGGGCAAATTCCATACCAGAGCGCGCCAACATTTCTTCTCTAACCGAGTTTTTCACCTATGGAATTCACTTCCTCAATCTACAGTTTTACCACGGTCTGTCAAATCCTTCAAGAACAAGTACTATATAATACAAGACTTGGCGATAATTTCACAATTGTGTGAAAACAAGTGCATCTTACTGTGTGATATGGCTTTTTTCCGCAGATAAATGTTTTGTATACGGAAAGTGATCAGCATTTATTGTTTTCTTTGGTTTTTGATTTCGATTTTTATAAAAATCACACAAAAATATTGAATTTGCTTTTTTATACTTTGACATATGGTTTATTGTTTGGCAATTGAACATAACAGTTATTGCAACTCTGTCCAATTTTTTTTTTTTTCAATAATACTAATAATAAATATATGGAGATCATTACCAGTTCGGCGAATTTCAAGATTTATATAGACAAGTGCTTATTGATACAAATCTATTTCATCGGTATACAAGACATGAAATTTGATTATACCGAGTGGAAACCTTGGGGCTAAACGCTAACAAAAAAGCAAGTGTAAAAACGGTAGTAACTGACAGCGCGAAGAATAAGAAAAACTTTAAACAGTCAGAACTATTCCATTTTTCATCGATGAAAGGCAAGAAGCAAACTATTTTAAAGGAAATTGAATAGGCTGCAAATATTTTTTTGATTAAACTGGCAGTTTCTGGGTTAATTAGACATATGTCCATTTTGCCCCATTTCTATCGCCCTAAAAGGGGAAGGAATAGGCCTAGCTGACGGTAACTTGACTGATATGTAGACCTCGGAGTCACCACAAAAACGAATAAACGTTTTAACCGAACTATAAAGCCTCTATAATCTTCAAGTAATATAAGACTATAATACAGCAAAATTTAAATAACAGCATTTATAATTTCTTCTAAAATTTACCCCAATTTTGAGACATTTTACAAGATTTAATTTGACGACGAGGGTCAACTCACTCGACTTTTTACTTATTTAGCTACACATAAGTTAGAAAGATACATAATGTATTATAATTATAATAGCGGCATACATAATTTCAAAACCCAAATAGAATTTAGTTTTACTAATTTTATTAAAAAATAATAACCCTTTAGAAAAATTGGACAAGAATTCGACGACACATCGTGACTAGAATCTACATCAGTAAAGTTAGCAAAACACAAACATTACATTAACCCATTGTGTTCCCTCCAGTTAGTAAGGCAGTTGAACAACCTGAATATTCAAGTAGGCAAATGTACCAATCGAATTCCGAAAGTTGATAGATTTTAACGTGATGCTACGTCAGCTTGTGTTCATCGTCTTGGCTGCAGTGGTCGGTGTCCTGTGTGCAGGATCTTCTCTATATAAAGACGGGCACTACCACACTAAATACGATAATATACATATCCAAGATTTATTCAACCACCCCAGGTTGGTTCGATACTATGCATTGTGTCTACTCCATAAAGGGCCTTGTGACTCTGAAATGGCAGATTTCAGAAGTAAGTAATATTTATTGTGCTATATAAATTCCTGCTTTTAATACCCGAATTGTGTGATTTGCTATTAATGACCCTGATTAAATTATTATGTTCATATTTGCGACACACATTCAAAAATCTTTATTAGCGACAAATCAAAATTAATCATTAGTTTAAGGTCATTTTTCGTTCCCATACTAAACAATGTGCAACCCAATTGATGCGCCGGTTCATTGAGTCATAGAAGCTCGTCGTTTACATAAATGTATTCTCAGCAAGATTCTGCTTCTCATTTTAAATAGCCAATCAGAAAAAAGTTTGCATCTCAACATCTTATATTTAAATTGATTATTTTATTTTCACTAGTTGTTATTTTTTGCCTGGAAATTCTCAAATTGAAGATCATTATGCCAAATACGTCATGTCTCAGGTAATTCTTAATTCTGTGCCATTATCGTCTTTGTGGAACCACTATATCAAAAGTTTATCCCTCCCTCCTTTGCGAATTTAAAACGGCCTGAATTATTTCTCCTCAATGATCTACAAGCCAGTTAGTAGTAGTGATAAAACTAAGAAAATAAGAAAACAAACTCAATAACCGCCACTAATTAATTAAATTTTGGGTGAATATCAATCCCAGTTAAAATTAAAATTGTCACAACTTCTATAATCTTTCCTACAAGACCATAGTTTTCAGTTTAATTTATGGTTTGCATAGAATGGTGGTCCATGTTCTTACCTTCTATTTAAATTAAAGCATAATTCTGTCATGCTGGAGTAAACAAAGGAATAACTGCTTTTAAATAAATCCCAGTGTGTAAGTAGAAAACTTAAACAAGATCATGCCGTTGCGATGCTAATTAATAACTTTAGTTAGACACAGCTTAATCATTATATGAGAATATAATTCGTTGAATTTTGAGCCAATCATCGTCGCTTAAATTTAGGATATTGGCTAATAGGACCTTCTACCATACTGACAATATAGCGACTCACGATTTTCGATTTGGTACGAGCTAACTTGGTTTTGTTTCATGTGTCAAACGAACTAATTTAGAAATTTCGTTTGATTTTTCTAGGTTAGGTAGTGCTTTATAAGCATAAAAAGCAACAAAAAGTGTGTTTGGGGCAAACATTGATCATTAGCATTGATACTCACGTAATAAAATAGCATTGCGCTCTCTCTGGTATATATTTTAAATCATTATATTCTCTTCCTAAATATAATTTGTAGTACGCCGAATAATCTATAATTTTTAAGAATATCATTTCGTTATAACCTCAGTGCAAGAAAATATAACTCGTCCTACGATCTCGTTGTATTTTCAGCTTTGGGATTATAACTCATAATATTCAAAAAACCATCGAAAGAAGCGTACTACTTATTATATTACCCCTTAGAATACGCCCCAATACCATTATATTATGTTTTCCATGTTAAAATGCGTATTATGTTGAAAAGTAGCTCACAGTTCGCGCTTTTACTTGGTGTATATTTGATTTCCATAAATAAAGTAGTCTGTCCGTAATTCACAAATGTACCTTAGTAACCGGACATCCCCGGACATATTATTACAAGCAATAAGGCAATTTTCAAGCAAGCTACGTTCAACCATTAGGTATTTGAAATTTTTGTATATGTATAGGTTGCGATTTATCGACGTTACATCAAGAAGTAAGATGTACCCAAGGTCTTCGTTATACACTCTCACTTTGGTACTATTTCTTTGCTTTTACTCCATTTCTATAGCTTGAATTTTTTACAGTATTGTTAACCGCATGTATGGATACTTAGCCTTGATAGATCTGCCAAATCTACAGAAATGAAAAAGTGATAGATCTATTAAAACTAACAAAATACTATTATTATTTATACACATCTTATTCTTAGAGATAATAAAAGAACCAGTCCTGAAAATTTTCAGGTTTTTGCTAAATGATATATTCAAATAAGTAGCATTTTTACTTACAGATGTTTTTTCCGGAGGTACTGGATACAAGCTGCTTATACTGTACAGAAAAACAAGTGTTGATTGGTCTTACTTACATCAGACGAATGCGAGCGGAGTATCCAGCTCTAGAGATGGAAATCAGAAAAAGGTACGATCCAAACGACATATATTTTAGAAGATTTGAAGAAAAATATATTGACAAATATCCGCTTAAAGATAAACCAAAACGTCTTTAAGAGAACGAATACTGTTGCAACTGAATATTCTCGTATATGTACGTATCATATTGAAACTGTACCAAACAAACAGATGGAAAAAGTGTATAGTCTTTGATAGTATTTTATTCATATAGTATGTTTTATATGTAAGAAATGTATTGTACGGATACACAGTATCGCTGGATTTTAACATATTATACGTAAAACAAAGCGAATGTGTTTTTATATTTACTTTGTCAGTAGTATAACAATGGGGTTTCTGCCTCAAGGTAAAGGTAGATGCAGGTAAAGTGCATTTCTTCTTCTTTTTCTTTTGTCTTCAGCTATTTTCTATTCTTTCAATATAAGCCTCTCCTATGCTTTTCCAATTCTGTCGGTTTTGTGCTACTCGATACCAATTATATCCAGCTGTCCTTTTCAGATCGTCAAACCATCTTGCCTGTGGTTGTCCTACAGTTCTTTTTTGTGTTCACGGCCTCCATCTCAGCAATCTGCCACTCTAGTTGTTCTCGTTCCTAGCAACGTGACCAGCCCAACAACACTTCATGGAGGCTACTCTCCTTATTAGATCTTGTACGTTTATTTTCTCACGTATCCAAATATTGGTCTTACTGTCTCTCAGAGTAATAGGTACTCAATATATTCATTCTATGGCTCTTTGATTTACCCTCAGTTTAATAAGGATGGATTTGGTGAATACCCATGTTTCGAAGTCGTAGGTTGTTATCGGTAAGACGCATTGGTTATAAATTTGTAATTTAAGGGTAAACGGTATATTTAATTTAAGTACATCTTTTACCTTTGCATTGCCGCCCAGATAATCTAATTCTTTCATTAACTTCTAGTTCCTGGTTAGCTTTCCCCGTTGTTATTATTTTCTCTAAGTATTTGTACGTTTTTACTCGTTTTATCTGTGATTATTCCTTCCATATCGTGTTCGCTTGTCATGTACTTTGTCATACTAAAGTTCATATTTAATCCTATGTTCTTAGTTATTCTGTAAATGGCATTAACTATACTTTGCAGTTCGTTCTTTGTTTGTTCGACCACAATAACACCATCGGCGAACCGTAGGTCTGTCAGTTTATCTACGTTAATATTGATGCCCCTGTTTTCCCAGTCTATATGCCTCATTACATCCTCCAAACAAGAGTGAACAACTTGGGTGACATAGTGTCGCCTTGGCGAACTCCCCTATTGATATCAATTTTCTTGAATGTTTCATGCATCTGATCATAATATGCTGTTAACTATACTGATATATCGGCTGTCTATTGGTGCGTTCTTTAAGGCTCGTTCTATAGCCCAAATCTCAACAGTATTGAAAGCCTTCTTTGAAGTGAATAATGGCTATCCATATTGGAATTCTGTGCATTTTTCGATTAGGATTCTTACTGTTTGCAGATGTTCAATGGTGCTGTAACCTGATCGAGATCCAGCTTGTTCTAGGGGTTGGAAGGAGTCTAGTTTTGATATTAGGCGATTTATTATAATTCGTGAAAAGATTTTGCATATTTGCGACCAGAGACTGGTGGTTCTATAATTTTCTAGATCTGATTACTTGAAATTTAAATTACAGCCCACTACTGTTATCGTCAACACAGTAGTTAACTATTTCCACCTACATTCTTTAGAAACTTTTGTAGCAATTAATATTTTTTTCTGCTTTAAAAACTCATTTTTCGTGCGAATATTGTGTTTTTAATTTTTTTAATTTCGTGCTTAAAACCTCTTTTACACATGGATCCTCCTTTTTAACTCTTCTTTTAAATTTTCATTATCAAAAACTCTTTTCATGAGAATATTTTGTTTTTTATATATCTTCCTACGTTTTCTACTTTTTTCACATGGTTATTCGTTTTCTAAGTCTCTTTTTACGTTTTCTGCTTTCAAAACTCTTTTCGCATATGAATCTTTCAGTTTTAAAATCCTTCTTAATTTTCTGCGTAAAAACACTTTTGTCATAGGAATGTTCCATTTTTCTATATCGTTTCTTACTTTTCATTTCAAAAACGTATATTTTCATATGAATCTTATGTTTTCTATATCTTTTCTTACGTTTTCTGCATAAAAATCCTCCATTATTGTACATAATATAAAAGTTGTGGTGTATTAAAAATTGAACTGCTTTACACTCCGTAAATTCATAATAAATGTAATAAGTTCATTCGTTAATATTGAGAAACTACAAAGAACGAACTGCTCCAGCTAGAGCAAGAAAACGCTGATTCTCGAATGTAACTCTAAACTCGAGTTCCTTATCAAGGGCCTTAATCCTTTAAATTAAGTGATTGGACGAATTGCTGCATTTCAATGCAGTTTTACCTAGCAGCAGACCTGGGCAGTAATTACTTTGTAATTGAATTACTAATTAATTTGTTGATTTGTTGGATCATGTGAGGCCCAAGAATTCCGTAAGCGCAAGAGTGCACTTTGTATGTAATCACTTATTTTTTAAGCTCTCTGGAAAGACCCGCTAAGTACATATTGATACGGCTCTACGTTGCGCGTCATAAATATGAACTGATTCGAGCTCTTACTTTGTGTTACCTATTAGTATATGTTTATAAATTATATTTTAATCAATTTAAATTGCCCTGTTTATATTATTTGAATATTAATAGTTATTCTTTGTGTTAGCTCCTGAAAATGAGGGGTGGATTCCTTTTATATAGATTGCTTATTCTGAAATTTGATGTTCTGATTTTTAATTTTATTACAAGTCAAAAATAGCTTCTGTCAAATGATATGTCACACAAATGTGAAATGCAATGACAAATGCCAGGTCGTTACATTCGCCACATAACAATATCAAACAGTAAGTAATTCCTTAATCATGAATTCACATTTTCAGTCTTTATTTTCTTTCAGTGCTTACCTATATACCTAAACTCACCCACCTTTCACTCGAACTTATTAATGTCGCCGATGTCAACCAACTTGCTCCACTCCGCCAACGACCATAAACTGCTCCTGTCAACAAACACAGCGAAATCTCCAATGATCCCCAATATGTTAAAACGGCCTAGAATCAGGAACAGAAGCTCCCTCACAGCATGGATCTGTAGTGGAGCCATAAATCGCAATAACTCGTTGTCAACAGTTAGCGTAAGAATTCCAAAGAAAGGAAGCTCGCCTATAAAATAAACAGTGCCAGTCCGCAATAAATATTTGTGAAATGCAAGCAGTCAGCTTAAGTACCATTAGAAAACTTTCGAGCAAACGGATGCACGCAGTTAAAAAAGGTGATTTGTGCTTGGAATTCAAAAAGGAGAGAAATTATTCAACGTCCCTCGAACTAAAAGGGTTTCTTAAAATACACTTTTCTAAATCAGAAGCGAAAGTGAAGTCACAATACAAAACTGCAGCTGTAAAAATCTAGTGAATTTCAAGTGGTGTCATAAACTCATAAAACCTCTAACCGTTGCGTCCCAAGTGAAAGTGAACGGATCCTTCGTCTTGTGAATACAATACCATTGTTGTCACTAGAATAGAAAATCCTTTTTGTATATTGTGTAAATTGTGTAACATGGGTATATAAACCAGAGCGATGGGGTTGAACGGGATCATTGCACATTAGGTCTTTGCCTGTTAAACCACTTTGGTTAAACAGACACGCAAAGAGTCAGTTCCTCAATGCGTTTAATATTAATCTCATACTTAGTGGAACATTTACTTTAGTGTTTCCACGAGCCAAGTGTCAGAACCACAAACGCTCACATGTATGCGGATTAACAAGACCTATTCGATCCACACTTGTAATAGTATAGTAGCAAATCCGCACATTTAATTTTATGTCTGTAATCCGTTGCGTTAAATAAAGAATATTAAAAGTGGTGTAGTTATTCGTGTGTGTAATTTCTAACGAACACCTTAACTACCCACCTTAGATCCAAAACAGACCCCAGTTGCAGTCATTCAACTCCAACGCCGCATCCAAAAGCACTCCTCCAAATTACTCTACTGACCAGCACCAAGAACCAATGGTCTCTCCCCCAGAATGATCCTTTCGTATTAACAGCTCGATGCAATCCAAATCAATTGATATACAATGTCAAATATAATTCTTCAATAAACTTAACTTTTTCTCTATTTATTCTCCTTTGTAGATTAGTCCTGCTTTTAGTTTAGTTTTTCACCATAACCTTGCTACCTTGCTCCATTTTGTATCTCTTCTTCTTAAATTAAAATTTCATTTCTATTTCACCACGAAAATTTTGTTTTAATATCAACCCTTCTTAATCTCCAAACATTTTCATTTTAAATAGTAGATTATGCAATGAGGGAGAGAAATGCGTTATTTTGCTGAGGTGCAATTTGTCACAAATTGCACTGAAGCAAAATAGCAGTCGCTCCGAGTTGCATATACTATTTTTTTACGTTGCATGCGGATTTAAAACGACAAACCTGTTTTTTTTAAACTTCATTTATTGACATTTTAGTTACAATAACTTTAAAATTAGTAGCCTATGGTAAATTTTAAAGTTGGTGGCACTGTAAGTCATTATGACAAGAACTCACAATTATGTCAAATTCGAGGTTAGCAGGTTAGGTTTTGCGTCAGTTTCTGTCAAAACTGACGCAAAACCTAACCTGATAATCTCGAATTTGACATAATTGTAAGCTCTTGTTGCTCAGTCATAATGAAAACTCCCTAGGTAAATTTCTCTCCTCTAGGTAGTAATTCATTATTTCTCTCACGATTTTGGTGTCGTAGAAACCGTGTTTTTCCCCAGACGTGAAAAAATAGGGTTTATTTCATACTTTTAAATTACACCAAATTAATTACAGCTTTACATTTTTCAAAATTCTTTATCTTAATAATGGTCCCGGGTGGTGTAGCTTGAACAAGCGTCCGTAGAGTTAAACAACGCTCTTTCTGGTCAGAACTTGGATGGGAGTTCCACGGCTGCCTCTCGGCGCCTCGTGATACTGCTGTCATGGAAATAGTTGGTCCCGGATATCATAATACCATCATGACAGTCGTTAGTGGGGTTGGAAGTCCCCATAGATGTACAGCGACGCCTATAATTCGCCTAACGGCTGTTGGCTGAGTACGAAATAAATAAATAAATTAATTAATTAATTAATTAAAAACAAAGTCCTTAACGATATCATATTTTCTCCTTCCAACACACTATATCTTTATTTTTTATTTCTACCTACTATGTGCAATAAACTATTTCGATTAAGTATTTTTCATTACCTTCAAATTTCATATATAAATATTACATTATATTTGAATCCTTATGTTTCTCAATTAGTCATATTTTATTCAATTATACATTCTATTTTGTTTTCTAATTACACACCAATTACTCATATTCCCAATTCATATTTAAATTGATCCCGATAATATTCAACTATTGTAATCCCTTAATCCTATTTTAAAATTGATTTTTAAACCCCTGTTTATGGCATTACAATATAATACAGAGTGATAAAAAATAAAATTGATCGCGGGAGCCCATGAAAAATATGATCACTGTCTACACTGCAATTTATAAAACTACATTTGAACTATAATTTACTGTATTATTACTTTATGTGATTTGAACATAATCTGAAAAGCTACAAAAATATGCAAAAATGTGTAATTTAAACAAATTGTATCGATTAAATTGATAGGTAACATTAAAATAACGTGTGTATAAGTTAAACAAGATGTTACTGAAGACTTACAAAATGAATTTTAAACTTCAAAAATACCATTCTACGTCTACAAAAAGCATGCTACAGATTAGGCAAGTTTTATTGTTTTCAAGGGCTGCTTGCGATGAAGTTTATTTTGAATCTCTCCGTACTAATACACTGATAAGTATTTTCTTGGGACGTATTTCCGTAGATTTTCCGTACATTTGAGTTTTTAAATAAACTTAAATGCCACAAGTCGTAAAAATCTGTATAAGCTGAACAGTATTAATTTTTTAAAAATATTATTCGCAAAACCAGTATAAAAAATACCTTCCCGTTTCCATTAGTTAGTAGTGCATCTACATTGCTATTGTTGGAGTATCAACTCCGTCTAAATGCCGAATTACAAGCGGATGGATTTGAACAGCACACATACCATCTACTTGTTTACGTTCTAGATTATTATCAAGTAATAAACATTTCAGTCCGAAGGTATATCATATTACAGTAGTTACAGTTGAGGTTTATACAACTATGGCAAAAATGTTATGCCTTTTTTATATAACCATTCAATCATTTCACTTACTCTACATTTGGATGTCGGTGCAGAGTTTAAACCAGGGATGAGCAACCTTTTTTTACAACGGGCCAGCTACAAATTTAAAAATATTGTGCGGGCCGCATGTAATAAACTTATGATAATACAAACACTGAATGATGAACTCAAATTATCTCTCCATTAACAAAATAAACCTAGTATAAAAAATTACAGAAGTATAAAAAACGGCGAAAGATATACCGAGTGTCCATTCTCAAAGTCGAACATAGGCAATTAACATTAGTGCATTTATTCGTTTTTCATTGATATAATTCATTTTTCTGTAGATAATTTTAATACACGTTGACAGAAAATACCTGATTTACGCCAACTAATTACCAATTTTTTTGGAAAATGCTATCGAACTTGGAAAGCAAGGCATGGCATATTTAAAAATTCCCAAGTTTTAAATTAGTATTTTAAAATAAAAACCGCATCTTGAATATTATTATTGGTATCATTTGATGCGTAATAATTTTATCTTTCCATTGATACCATTACTTTCTCTGTAAGTTGAATTGGCGAGCAGGAAAAGGCAAAAACGTTCAATACAATGTCAATCGCCTATGTTCGACTTTGAGAACGGACACCCGGTATGTGGAAAATAGTAATTTATTATACAAAACGATAAGGTTAAATTTTATCCACGAGTGAATCGTTTAACGTCGAGACGTTAATGATTCAAGAGTGGATAGAAATAACTTTATCGTCGTGTATAATACAATATTTTTTTCTATAGCAAGAACTTTAACAATTTAATAAGAAAATAAGGACAGTCAATCACATTTCAAAATGTCAGTAGCTAGATTGGGTTGCTACGATAATACGAAGCTGTCATATTTAATTTAAACAAAAGTTAGAAAATTAAATTACTTTATCTATCCTTGATGTTAAAGTGCTACTTTATCTACCCTTGCTGTAAAAGTAAAACTTGACCTCTTGTTTTGAGTTGATAAAAGCACACTTTAACATGTGCAAGTCAAAATATAAAATCTTTGAAGGGCCGCACGAGAAAGTGTGGCGGGCCGCGGGTTGCTCATCCCTGGTTTAAACGGACACTATGATACTATGATACAAGACATTGTATATAACAATTACGAAGTTCTTCGGTAAATTTGGAAGAAGGTGTTCTTTTACCCAGCTCTCGTAATTGGTATCGTTTATATCGTCGTGGTAATCTCCATTTTTTTCCCCAGATTTAAATGTTAATAATAAACAGTTTGGAATAAAACCTATCCCGCCGCCTGCTTGAAACACGATTAATCGTTGACCCTTCGCAATATTTGAGAGCAGCCCTTCGTTG
Source organism: Agriotes lineatus (assembly GCA_940337035.1). Taxonomy (NCBI): domain Eukaryota; kingdom Metazoa; phylum Arthropoda; class Insecta; order Coleoptera; family Elateridae; genus Agriotes; species Agriotes lineatus. The sequence continues at coordinate 17,166,517 of OW679196.1, read as the reverse complement.
CTATTGTCCCTCCAACTTCTTGATTTTGTATGCTCACTATGAATATAGCTTTTATCCAAAAACGCAATCGGCCTATTGTCACTTGTGAGGACATTTTCAAGTGTTATGTATGTACGAGTTATTTATGGATTTTTCCAGATTATGACCCTGCTTGTATATAGCTTTTTTAAATATTTTTTCGTTGAATTTAAGTGTACATCAAGTTTATGCAGGTTTTGGCTTCAAGTCGTAGCCCAGCTGCGCTCTGGCTTTGAGCCGTCTCACTTGCACGTGGGATGTTTTCGTCTCGTAATTGTTGCGAGCTTGGCTTTTGGCGTGTTTTCTGCAGTGAATTTGAAACGCAGGCCTATGGGAGCAAGTGAGAGATTTTTGGAAGTTGTTCGCTCCATCGCAGTCTGTCTGTTTGCGTTGTCAGTTTTCTTGCCTATCGGCGAGGTGGCGTGATGCGGCTTGAGTTAGTCAGTAAGGAGCCAGCTTCGGTTTCGGACTGAGTTGCTTGTGCACTTACTTCGAGCAGGTTTTCGAGGGTGGCTTTTCGCCGCCTCCGCGGCCCTTGGGTCGTGGAAGGCGGCGCGGTAATCTTGCCGTTGTTGTCCGTTGTTGTAGCGTGATTTTTGGAGAGCGCCTCTAACCGTTGAGGCTGCCAGTTGTGTGCAGATGTGTGTTGTTGGTGCTGCTCTGCTTTGGTGATCAACGCCTCGTAGTCTCGAATACCATAAAGGCAATTTACCACTAATTAGGTGGGATCATATCCACGAGGGCGTGCAAAAGGTCTCCCTGTCTTCTTTTTCCCATGCGCGTCCCGCCGCATTGCGCCCTGTGAAAGGTATTCCGGAGTATGTGTAATCAACGAGTACAGCCGTGGCCTCACGACATTCCGATGCTGTGAGACGAGTTTCTGCCACCGACCTTAGGACCAGGCGAACCTAAAATAAATAAGGTAGCTTGTATTGTAGAAATTAGCCGTTATATATTTGCCATGTGCATGTAATATTTGCCTCTTTGCTTTGTATGCTATCCAACGCTAAATAACTGTAATCTGTGTTTTACCATGATGATACACGTACTAAATTAATGCTAGTAACCCATTCTAGGCCCGAATTAATAGCCATATTTACCTTTTTCTTTGTACACTGACAGATGTCAGTAAATATATATGTTGATGTATGTATTTATATATGCGTTAGACCAATAGATCGGTTTGTTATATGTTGTATATCAGGCTGAATTATTCGCAGTGTGAAATCGATGTGAGGTGGAGCCTGGAAGAAGCGTCACAGGTAGATCAGGGCGCTCCGTCGTCGCAGTACGTGGGGTCCCAAGGCTGCACACCGATTCTACTATATCCCGTTTAGCTGTTTTTGCCAAGATGAGAAGTTGAAAGGTAGGTGCATTTGCTTTCCGGTTGTTCTGAGGGCTTACTTTTGCATTTTGGTTTTTATTGATGGAACTGGGTGGCTCTCAATCTCTTTTAGACGTGTTTACCGTCCGTTAGGCCGTTGCCCGTGTGCTAGCTCGTGTTGGACCACCCCTCGCTTTTTGAGTCTAGTCGGCACTTATTGTTACGGGTCGGGCAGCGGTTTTATGTGAGTCATTGTCGCAATTTTGAGTGATAACGTAAGCGCCGGTCGTCTACCCCTTCCATGGTTTTTCGTATGAGTTGATGCGGTGTCGTAAATGTCGTTTTAGACGGTAACACACTTCGGTAATATTTGATATTTTGGAGATATTCTATTTTTTTCACGGATATCGTTTTTCTCCTTTAAAAGTTTTCTGTTGTGTTGCGGTTTCTTCCGTCTAGAGCCAATTTGTTTTCAATGAAAACACTGAACTACACCAACCTAGATCTGTCAATAAATTTTTGCGTAAAGCCTTAATAGCGACACGGCGTTCTTATGTTTTATGAACATTTTAGAGTATATGCCGAATATCGTAATTTTCATAATCTTCCAAACCTGTTACAGGATGTTTTCTCGGATACTTTTTCGGGCGATTTCATTCGCACCGTACCATTATTTTCTTCTTATTTTTTTCTTTCATAATCCCTTCTATTGTTCTGACGGAGTTTTTTATTGGTTCACAAGTTTTTTCTTTAACACTCATGAGAATCTCTCCTTTTTCCTACTTGAATAAAAAGTACTGGAACATATTGTACACTACTTCATGCGTTTGAGCATTCAAAACATTTGGGAAGTAGACATTGTCAAGCAGTTTACGGAAAACTAAACTGTTTGGCAAGGGCCAAAGGCATTTATAAGCCCTCGTTTGTACTAATCTTAATGACTTCCTAATTTTTCTCAGTGTACTTAATATGTTTGTGATATTTTCTGGTAAGTATCTAATTATAAAGCGTTGAAAGTTAAATCTTCAACAACAACTTAGGATAAATATCAGTGAGTAATTTTATTTTAAAATACTAAGAATCAAAACATGTAAATAAATTAAATATTGTTATCTACCAATTGATAAGAAATAACAGAAACAATACGCCACTGTATTTAATGTTCTACGAATCCGGTTTACCCGCTGTCGATCGGCATGCGCTGGCCGCTCGCCTTCCCTCGTAGACTCAGCTGTATCTATCAGTATTTGTTCAATGAAGAAACTTTATGGAGAGTACACTTTTTCTGCAGTGTTTTCTTTGCCTGGTTTCAGGAAATAATAACCTTTCGCCAGTGTTCTCCTACAATAAAATAGAATTAAATTATGACATTTGATCGCTGTCCTTATGATCAATGTGTCAGCATCTTGCCTGTTGAATAGCCCAATTAGATTTATCGAATCTCTTCGTGGCCATGGAAAAAATCCGATTCTTGTTTTCTTCATTGAATAAAAACCTTGTCTGTATGTATATCGAGAGCATCGACTCGACTTGCAGATTTGATCAGAGAAGTCGTTCTACACTTTTCGTGTTTTTGTTTGTTAGGTACGTCAGCTGGATATCATTACGTTCGAACAGTAGTGTCTAGAGATGGGCGCGTGAGTGAATTTTCGCTCACGTCACGCACGTTTCACGCCAACTCTTAACACTCACGTTCACGCACGTTCACGGCGTGACACGCCACTCACGACGTGACACGCAGCTTTTATTTCAAAATTTAAATTCAGATAGAACAGAATGTTCAAATTTAAAACAAATGAAAAACACCCTAAAGAGAACTAAAAATATGTTTTGCCTGTGACATGATTTACGTGATATGTTGCAATCTGAATAGTTGAGATAAAAAGAAAAAAATGAAAATTGACTACAATAACTTACGACAAGGGATAAATACTGATGTCTCGCAAATACATTTCTTGCAGCTGTCTTCAAAAACATTACTTTTAATACCAAAAGCTGTCATTGGAATTGACGTTTCTCTTATTGGTATGAGTACAGAAATTATATGTTGCTAGGCAACAGTTTTAGTCGAAGGTTTAAAAGTACTTTTACGTACAAGGATCAACATTTTCAGCGTTAAGGCGAGTATACAAAACAAAACATTACTTTTATTAGAATAATAAGTTCATCTACACATTAAAATTTTGATTTAAAAATAATATGTAACCAACATTTTCAGCGTTAAGTCGAGTTCTGCGCTCTTCTAAAATTCGCCCAGCTGTGGAAAATACTCTTTCGCTTGTAGCGGAACTAGCCGGTATGTTTAAAATTTCTGGAGCTAATATTTTTAACAGTGGCGTATTTACACTGTTTTTCCAAAATCCTAAAATGTCATCTACATTTCCGTATTTTAATTTAACTTAGTAATTTAGTTCTGTTTCGACATCATCATAATTAGATGTGTCATCGTCAGAGCTATCTCTAAGTGTAGAAAAATAAGAATCTGATGCTGATGTACCAGTCTTGAGTCGTTCGCTATATACAGGGTGATTCTCGAATAGTGTCTGATTTAGCGCCTTTATTCCTTCAACATAAATTACTCTCTCATAGAATAATTCGCTGTTTTTTAATTTGAATAAAATTTTGTGATCACGATTTCAGAAAAATGATACAAAAGTGTCAATCAAATTGTATTGCAGAGAAAAAAGCGCTAAATGAGACACTATTCGTGAATCATCTTGTTTTTCATCATTATCATCTATAGTTTTATTTGCATTTTCGTTACTTTGGATTTGCTTTAGCATTTCCTTTACAGTCGAACGAATATCTTCTCTTTTATGTGAAGGTATGGACTTTAAGGATTTGTAATTAGGGTCCAAAAATAAAGCCACATAATGTTTGGCACAATTCGTGATTTAATGACGTTTAAAAGTTGCTGCACCCTGCAGTTTTTTATTCGTTACTAAATATTTAACGTAAAATTAACGTAAAACGTGAATCACGCCTTGGAAATTTTCACTCACGTTCACTCACGTTCACGTCACGATTTTCAATTATTAGTCACGTTCACGACGTGACACGCCGTGACACGACGTGACACGACTGTTTTCACGTCACGCGCCCATCCCTAGCTAGTGTCTGCGCCCATACTGTATGTACTTGACTGCGTCAAGAGGTCATATATTAGTATATATAATAATTAATAACTAATCAATAACGAGTACAATTTCGTGCGGCAATGGAACATTTATTATATGTTAAGAAATACACTCTAATGTACATGAGTTTAACTCTAAAACTACTTACTTCACAAAAAAATGTTTTAGACGAAGCCTGTCGAGAATTTTATCGTCCACCATTTTTATAATAACTAGTTTTTGTCGACGAGATATATCAAGGAACTGATTTTAAACGACATGTATCCTAGATGGCGGAACGAGCGGACACGCACTAGGGTACCTATAGATACCTTAACAGGCACCAAGGTGGCAAATTTTGTATGTTATTCATATCAAACTGAAAACGTCTTGATTGTTTTTTCAGGCAAAAATGCCTATTGCTTGACCTATAAAAGGCTTAGATCTTATATAAATAAATCTTAGTATTGAATTAGTTAACAAACACTAATAAGGTAGTATTTGCAAATTCAGTTTAAATTTCGACAAGCTATTGATACCAGTTTTTCATTTTCAGTTAATCCCGAAGAAAATTTTAGTTAACGAACGGAATATTGATAAACTTTTCATTCCACAAGTTTTAACTTTTGCTAAAAACGGTTATGCACGCGTAGAAATACAAAATTAAATACAAAAAATTATTTTAGTAACCTTAAACGAACATATATTAACGATTAAAAAAGTGCTACTATTATAAATCTTGGTAACCAATTTTCGAAAAATTTACTATAACTTCTAAAATTGCGCACGCGGTAAAAACCACAAATGAAATATCAGTACACACGTAGTTATATAGATACTCATACGTGCATACACAAGAAGTCCAACGACAAATTCAAGAAATATGGAAAAAGCAGTTACCAGGCCATTTTATAGCCCGTGGTAGTCTCCCATATAGATAATACAGAAAGAATTGCTATATATATCATCGCACTCTATGTGGGGCGAGTTCGACTAAAGAAAATTCTCAACGAAGACGGGAACTAGTTATTGCTAAGCCTGGAAGAAATAAATCGGTTTAAAATAGAGTCGGCGATTTAATAACACGTACCCTTAGAGAAATGAAGTAAAAAGAACCGATAATGTGGCTTTTCAGGTTTAAAGGTCAAAAAGGATAGAAATAGAAATTCGAAATCGCAACCTCTGACGGCAGTCGAGTATGCATTGCATTAGTGACTAGACTAGACCATACCGACAGCGTAAGTTACAGCTGAACGTCTATTACTGGCAACGAGAATACAAATCGGGAAAGACATACAAGGAAACGCGGTAGATTCCGTCCAAAATCTTTTTAGGTTCTTTACATTAATATTCCAGATAAACAGGCGCAGAAATCATCCTGATAGGTTATGTCGTTCTCGAGATACAATTTTTACATCCATCCGACGGAATACCTTCGCTAAACTTAATTTTCCGACTTTCCTTTAACGTCAAAGCGGTTGCTGTCTTCACAAAAGTTATTCAGTTTTATGAGACCTTTTATATAATTTTGGGTTAGTCGCGATTGATTGAGCGGTTGCGGCATCTACAATGTAATTAAAAATTTTGAGTCATTGATCATATTTGATTGGAATAAAAATCATAAACTGGATTGCCCTTTCTTCCAATTAAAAACCACGTTTCCTTAAGTTTTTGCTTCATATCTTTAAAACTATTTAATTATCGAAAAAAATGTTCTTTATAAATTAGATGGAAAAGAATTATCTACTGGTTTGTACTTACAATGTTTTTTTCTGAAATTTAAGTATACGAAGATATACCCTTTACGAGAATATTTATTATAAAACTGTACCTTTGTATAGTGAAAAGGACGGTCACATTAGTCGGTCAAAGTAAATAATCAACCAACATTGTTCTAAACAAAATTAGCACCATTTGAAACATGAGACAATTTGCATTCAAAATCTATATTTTAGTATTTTTTAAATTGATATTGACCGGAATAATAAAAATATATGGGGTTCTTCTATGGAATTCACTTCCTCAATCTACAGTTTTAGCACGGTCTATCAATTGCTTCGAGAACAAGTACGATCTACAAGACTTAACGATAATTTCACAATTGTGTGAAAACAAGTGCATCTGAGTACCTGATATGGCTTTTTCCGCAGATGAATGTGTATTTGGTGTACGGAAAGTGATCAGCATTTTTCGATGTTTTCTTTGGTTTCTGATTTCGATTTTTATAAAAAATCACACAAAAATATTGAATTTGCTTTTTGACACATGGTTGATTGTTTGGCAATTGGACATAACAGTTATTGCAACTCTGTCTAATTTTTTTTTGCAATAATACTAATAATAAATATATGGAGATCATTACCAGTTCGGCGAATTACACGATTTATATAAACAAGTGAGTATACAAGAATGATTCTCATGAAATTTGATTATACCGAGTGGAAACCTTGGGTGTAAACCCTAACAAAAAATCAAGCGTAAAAACGGGCATAACTGACAGCGCAAAAGAATAAGAAAAACTTTAAACATTCAGAACTTTTCATCGATGAAAGACAAGAAGCAAACCATTTTAAAGGAAATTGAATAGGCTGTAAATATTTTTTCGATTAGACTGGCAGACATATGTCCATTTTGCCCCATTTCTATCGCCCTAAAAGGGGAAGGAATGGGCCTAGATGTGGGTAACTTGACTGATAAGTAGACCTCGGAATCAACACAAAAACGAATAAACGTTTTAACCGAACTATAACGCCGCTATAATCTTCAAGTAATATAAGACTTCAATACAGCAAAATTTGGATAACAGCATTAGCATTAGTATCTTTCCAGCCTCGGATAGTATCATCCACATTGTCACGTCGTACAACTCAATAGTAGACAAACATTATCTTTCTCGAACTACTATTGCCATCATTGTCACGTCACGTGGCCTTCACAGTACTACACACTTTCAATACTTCAATACTTTCATACAACTTTTAGTTTAGTACTTACGTTTGTACATTGACCCAAGGTTTCATCTTCTTGTAACCCGAAAAGGTCCTTTGTATTTTGACAACAACTTGTGACTCGTGCCAGTAGTAGCCTCACTGGTGATCAGTACGAAAACCAACTCGCCTTCTTCATACTTGCGTGCTTCACGTCTGTTTTTGTCGTAGCGTTCTTTCTGCTTACGTTGATCTTCGCTAATATGCTCTTTAATACGGCCACGTAATTCGCTAATGGGTAGCTTTTCTACGTCTCATGTACAATAATTTGGTACGATGGCCTAGATTTCTCTTCATTTGATCAGTTTAAATCTGTGATGTTCAAAATTTAGAGAAGAGTTTTGCCCAAAGATAAAAATTAATGGCTTGATGGCCATTGTGACTGTCCAGCATTCATAAAAAAATTATGTGCAAACACATCGTTGTACTAGCCATAAGACTGAAAACAGTAAGCCAACTTCCAAAAGCAAAAACCATGCCAATAGGACAAAAACTACGCAGAAGTTGTCCAACGAAAGTCAAGAGAGATTTGCTGCTCTAACAATATCTTATATTATAAGAGCCGATACCGCCGGCCGTCCAGACCGTAAGCACTGGCGCGCGCACATGCCGATCGTAAGCACAAGTGGCGAGACCGTCAACAGCAAGCATTTGTATTGTTAACGCTGACAGGGCCGGACGTAGGCTGGCCACCAGCTTAAGCAAGCATTTTTATTGTTAACCGTTTCTTTACGCTGGCAGGGCCAGACGGAGGCTGGCCACGCGCGTTCTAGTATGTTATATACAGGGTGAGTTTTTCTTCATTATCACTATATGGATCTCGGAAACCGTGAAAGATAGAAGGTTGGTTAAATGGAGAAAGAATTGCAGTTTTATGAGCTTATTCGAGATGTGCTTTTGTTTCTTTTAAAAAATCCAAAGCCTACTAGATACAAGCAAAATATTAAAGTTACTTAATTTCTTAAAGTCGGTCTAGCTCCGTTATTATTGAAAATAGAAAAAAAATAATAAGAATAAAAGTTTGCTAACAGATTTACAATATCCTTCCTCCAGATTGAAGGAACTTCACCAGATGTTCGAGAAGTAACTTATTATTCTTAACAGCGCAATTTTACAGTAAAGAAACGCAATCTGAAGCATTTTCAAATTTATAAAATTAGCACCAATAACATTAGATAATATTTGGTTGATCGTAGTTTGTTCGTAATTCTTCATTAGTAATTTCATCAAACACTAGGCTACGTTGGGCATTTCGATGAAGGTTGCTGTTAAAAAAAATATGTTCATCACTAACATTAGACTGGGGAGCCATTGTAACGTTTCGCCCAGCACGAACGCGATTCTATAAATTAAAAATTAATTTGCGCGTTCACCCTGGTCGTTCACCACGTTAGAGACCGAAGCTCCGCGCCGAGAGGACGACGTGACGTCACCGCAAGCGATCGCCCTAACACCACTGCGCACATAGACCACGAATCCCCTCTTCAACGACCTCCGATTACGCTCGCACCAGGTATAAAAGCGGAATCCGGAGCGCAGACAAGACAGAATTTTCTAGAATTTCCTAGATCTTCCCACTCCTCTAGTCTCACCTGTACTCTCAGGAGTGTCCCCCAGGACTCTTCGAGGGTATCCCGACCAGCTACCTGAACCCCTGAACGTTTGGATTGTTACCTTACTTTCCAACGTTATTTCCTCGAATTCCTGCACGTTTGGATTGTTATCTTACTTTCCGACGTTATTCTTTTGAACTCCTGCACGTTTGGATTGTTATCTTACTCTCCAACGTTATTCTCTTGAACTCCTGCACGTTTGGATTGTTGTTATACTTTCCAGCGTCATTTCCCGAGCACCTAGCGACCTGGAGAACCGCCCCAGGTCCAACGGCGACGACGTCAGACACCTGGACATAAGCAGAGTATTTCCGAACTCGCTGACGACGCCCTCCAAAGTTTAGGCACTCGGGAGGCCAAGTCGTGCTCGCCGGTGACGACGCCGTCCGCGAAGCAAATTTCCCGGCACCAGGACGGCGACGCAGACGTAATTAGGCCCGATAATTGCGTCTGGAGCGGCTTTTGCACCTCCGAGGCCGAGGAGCGTGCACCGGGGGTTTCTGCGGAGTAAGCCCGAGGTCGCCGCCCATAGGCACGCACCCCTGGAGCTGGGGTAGCTCGGCGGCCACCTCCGCCAACAGGAAACGGCGTTTAATCAATCAAAGTCCACTCACCTTTTGCGGCGTGACAGCTGACAAGTAAATCAAATTAAATACGGCACCCATCACTCGAACGTTGGGAATTTCACTGTCAGAGCTCCAGACGCCCTAGGTATGCACACAATTTAATTTAACATTGACCACAGTTTTGTTTATTTAACGATTTCAAGACCAAATGTATTGTTGTCGTCCGCCATCACTGGCGGCCTACTAATCTGTCATATTACCTGTTCAGGGCCGGCGTGTTGCCAACTTGACGAGAGGACTGACGTACATATAGGCTGTCCCGCAATAGTGTGCCACTGCTCGACTGCCGACGAACGAACGCCCCGTTAGAAGAGTTATTTTATTTTTATGTCATTACATTCTATTATTTCGTGTTGTTTTAATACAATGTAATTTAATGTATCCAGTTAAATATTATTATATAATAGTAAGAAGTTATCCTGTGTTTCTATTCCACGTTACTATCTGAGTTTATTATTTGGATCTTGGCTTTTTGAGCTAACCTTGGGCAACCAGTTTTCAGGCTGGTGATTGTAGCATTTAAATTAAATTAAACTAGCCCGTCAGGCTACACCATAGTAGAAAAAACGTTATAATTAAATTAAACTAGCCCGTCAGGCTACACCATAGTAGAAAAAACGTTATTAATTAGTTCAGCATCCATAATTTCTGAGCTTATTTCGTGTAATGTAAGGCTTCGCAGGCTTCTTAACAGCGATATCTCGTTCTGTATGGAGAATGCATGTCAAAAAGCGTAGCTATAGCATAATTTAAAAAATATATCCTCAATTAAAGAAAGGTCATCAGTATAATTCCATGATATTCTATTTGTATCATACCAGGGGACAGTTAGGTACATTTTTTATGGTGAACGTTATATGTACAGATTCGTCTTCGTTTGCTTTTAGCTGTCATTTTTTGACTACTTTGTCTAAATTAATTTCCAAATTTCTCGTGGCTTTCGTAGAATTTGTATGAGACGCAAAAATTGCTTTAACGTTGGCAAATGTTATTGTCGTCATTCTAGTTTTCAGTAGCTCATATATATATACAGCAGATATATTATTGGCCTAAGATACTTCCCTGCGGTATTCCAGAGTGTATTTCCTTGAAATCGGTTAGAACGTCCTATTTCGTTTTATCATAAAATGCATTTCAATTACATACAATTTTAGTAACTCTATTCGTAGGGTAAACTTTTCTTAAGCTTGTAAAGTAGGCCCTTGTGCTTGACTGATGTCAATATAGATTTTCGAGAATTGTAGATTTTCTAAACGATTCGATGAATTTGTTTTATTCTTCTATGAGAACTAGGAAAACCGGGCTGATGGTTAGAAACTACCTTTTTTTCTCTATTAGTTTTTTAATCTTTCTTATATTGTTTTCTAAAGGAGTTTCGATAATATTGATAGCAGACTTATTGGTGCTTTCTTGGGGTTAACTTTTCCCCCGATCATGCTTTATACTTCTGAAAATGTTATTTTTTTCATAGGAAACGCCTCTAGAAATTGCCGAATATTATTCTAATGGCCTAATGACAATTCCGCAGAAAGTAGCTTATATACTTATGCAAAATGTTCAGTAAATATAGTTCAATAAAAGTATAACTGAATTAAGCAAATAAAGAGCGCATCAATTTTTATGGAATTACCTAAGTGGGCCATGGGTATCTGCTGAAGCCTTTCAGGTTGATTTTAAGTTCATACCAAATAGTTCAGCTATCGATGGGCCTTTGCGTAGCTACAACCAAGTACCGATTGAAAACGTGCGACATTTATTGTTTTGCTTTGAAATAAATTTTCCAGCCTTTGCTGCATATATGACCAATGTTGCTGAATTTTGAGTTGTTTTAATTTGCTTTTATTTATAAAATACTTAGCAGCAGAGTCTATTTAGATATTCTTTTCTGCTTTATGTTGTTGAAAAATAGATCTTGTCAATCTGGAAGGTAACGTCACTAGCTTCAAAACCGCTAGAATATAATCATGTTTCCCTCCAACACCACAAAACCACACTAGAATGCAGTTCTTTTATATCTGTATACCCCAATTACGATTGCCATTCTTGGCTTCGGTAGGCTTTCTATGATCATCTGGAATCGTAAGTAACTATAAATGACACTTTTGCTGAAGGCTATTCTGTGCCTCACTCTTCACTATATTTAGTTCGTTATTGGCATCACAAAAAATTAGTCACCGATGTCTCAGTGGCAATAGAAGAATGTCGAGGTTCATAAGATTTTAACTTTAAAAGAATATCTTGTTCATCACGACATCTTGACAGACTTGTGTGACCCATAAATTTTGAGTCCGTGAGCTTGTCGGTATCAGTTTGTTTACATGTTTCGAATTGCTCGTCTGGCTGTGGTATAAGTACCATCTACCGTAGTTGTTTACGAGATGTACACTGTACAGCTTCACCAAAATTAGTTTGTAACAGGTCTTGCCTTATATAATTAATTTCTCCATATTGTCGGTCCTTCTCTTGATATGGCCAAAGAATAGAAGAATATAGTGCAGGCATAATATAAATCTACCTAACAAAAGGTAATCCTGATTTTTGGTATAGTGTTCCTCAGTACCCTAGGAATGAATCTTTAAAGGTGCTCGCCTCTGGGTTCCAGCGTCTTAGATTTTTGTAGCAAGAGATAGGAAAGAGGCTAGTTATATCAGGAAAAATTTAAATGGAACCTCAACAAATAATATAGCGCCAATTTTTGATATAAATGTTTCTAAGTACCCTAGGAGCAATGTGTTAGAAGCCCCCGCATCTGGGATGCTGAGGTCAGGTTTTTGGAGCATCAAAGGGCTAGGCCCAGTAATATTAGGAACATTTGAAAGGAAATCTCTAGCAAATACTATAGTGGCGATATTTAGCACAAATGTTAGTGTCCTAAAAGCAATCCTTTAAATGCCTCCACCTCTGAGATGCCGGCGTTGTAGGTTTTTGGAGCAAGAAACGGACGTAGTTCAGTATTATTAGTACAATTTTAAAGAAAACTGCAAAAAAATAATATAGCCTTTGCGGTGCTGGCGTAGTAGTTTTGAGAAGCAAGAAAAGATAAGAGCTAAGTAATATAATGAAACTCTTAAAAAAAAATTGAATGGTTAGAAATCAATGGACTTACTAATATGTATCTAGTATAGAATATATTAAGGGTCATATATCGAGAGATAAAAAAAAACTGATCCTCAGCGAGCTGTGGAAATTCAAACGTATGAATAATATGTTGGTGCCACCGTAAGTCTATGTCAAATTTGAGGTTAGCAGGTTAGGTTTTGCGTCAATCCGTGTCAAAACTGATGCAAAATATAGTACTCTTTGGTTGAACCGAATTAAAGAGTTACGTGTTTGGTTCTTGCTGTGCTATTGCGCAACGGTTATGAGTTATGACTGTTAATACCGAAATGCTAGCACTCGTATGATGAGAAATTCATTCTCGATTGTACGCTTATATGAAATAGCAGTCCCATTGCGCTTGTTGGCGGAATGAAATGTTATTACTAATTAACTAAAGTGCTATTTCAACAATGGGTAAGATAATTTTTTATATTTTCTCTTTATATAGTAATCAATATTCGAAAGATTAGATCCATCAGATATTACATGTCAATAGAGAATACTTTTCAATTGCAGTTTCTAAAAGAAATAAAACATTGAGCTATTTATTTGTGAAATGTATATTCAATAATTTATTAGAAGTATATAGATCACAACACTAATAAAAATTTATTCTCTATTACCACAACTGAACATTCTAGGTATAAAATAGCTGGCGAACGACTCATCTTCTATGGGACAGTTTGTTCTGGAAAAATATTCCATAGCAAATGCGCTGGTGTTTATGCTCATCCCAAGTGCGTTGCTGTACCATAAGAAAACATTTCCTATAAGGGTAGTTTTCATTTTTAAGAAACTAAAGATTACACCCAAGCCGAAAAACTGAAGAAACAGTATGGGAAGGCAAAATCTAAACGTAAATCCCAATATGTACTCATGGAACAAAGCAGACATTAGAAATACCATATACTTGGCTGCAAGTTTGTTTTTTGGCAAAACAACTTCGTAGAAATCTTTGTAAATGTAGGTGTACAGCCAGTCATGCACTATCACATTCCAGGTTCGGTAATACCTATCATATGTCGACGATGTCCACCAGTCCTGAAAATTATTGATAATAGTTAAGACTCTTTAAAAACGTTATAGTATTAATAAAATTAATATTCTAAATCTAAGAAGTAATAAAATTTTCATATCAGTGACCATCTTTCAAAATTGTCTGATGCTACCAAAATGTAGTAAGTCAAAGTATTAAAATTTCCAATTAAAGGTACACCTTTTGCGCCGTTAGGCGCTAACATGTTTTATGATTGGCATTTTGGAAATTAACGTTATAGTTATTAATTCACAAAGGGTGTAAATAAGACGTGAATTGTAGCACGAGGTCTTTACAAGTAGTTACTATGGTTACACAGACTTGCTCCGTCAATAGTAAGCCAATTTGACTGAGGTATTTTGAGTTTTTTTTTAAATGTGAGGTGAACCTCTTACGTTAAAAGAAATTGGCGTTTGTGACCCTTGACATGTTATATTCCTCATCGCTTCGCACCTGGTGCTGTAATTCACGCCGCGGACCAAAAATTCCTCCTAATACATAAATAACTATTTCGAATGATGATATTTAGTAGAATACAAGTATTCTTACATGCTACTATTTGCCTCTGTGAGAAAATATATATTTACAATTATCGGCAAATGTTTGAATCTTCTTACCTTGTAAAACATACGATCGGCAAACCTAAGCATCTCAGCAAACCCATTCATCCAAGAATGCAAGACTGAATAAAATGCTGCTAACATAATCAACATTCCAGCAGCGGCATTTCTTAGGATGATTACTGTAATATCTTGCCACGTATAAGGCTTCACTCCGAAATCTTCGTAAATTTCCAGAAGAAATCTCTCAAACAGGAAGCTTAGGTAAAATATTGCCCCAATTACTTCAGTAAAGCACAAAGCCACATACTTCCACCGAATTTGTTTTGTTCTACGAGCACAAAGAAAGACATTTCCTGTTCATTTCACCTTACTTATGTTCGATTTTCTTTACCTTGGGTAGCTATCGCGATATACCAACGTAGGTACGAACGAAAAATACAAAAACTGCGAAAGGGTCGGACAAAGCACTTGCTTTTCTGCGTGAGGTTTATACTTCAAAACCCTCGGAGCATTGCTTCGTACAAATGCGTGCATTTTCATGATGAACCTCGTCTGCAAATATGAGAAATACATTCTGGAATTATTTTTACATTTTAGCAACTTACTACTTCACAGTAGAGCGATAGTGCTGCTGCGTAGGGTATTTCGTTTTCTATTATCGACATAGTAGAAAAATACATAAATGCAGGATAATACATTATAAAAAGTGCGCAGTGTAGCTTATCCCAATATTTCAGCGTTGGGGCTAATAAACAAATGCAAATATTTTCTACAGAAAAACGATATTAAAAGTATGCTTACATTTAGAAGGTATTTGAGTTCGAATGGTCGCCCAACATCTAAAGCCAGCATACACCAGGAAACTCGATAGAAACATGCCTATCCATATTAGTATTAGCAGATGAAACTTTGAAAATCCTTTGATTATTAGACTGAAACCTAGTCTCACTCTATAATAAAAATATAAATAATTTCAAACCGACCTGTTCTAGATTTAAAGTGTTTGAATGTTAACAGAGGGCGATTCATAAGTATGTTCATTAAATTAAATGGGTATATACTCACCTCAGTAGAAGTACATTGTACTAAAAATTAATTGCTTACGGAAAAATAATTTGTATTAGGATTTGGTGCAAGCAGAACCACTGGCGAAATCAAATGTTAGTGCATTAACGTATTGCATCAAATGTAATTGAAATACCTGAACAACTGTTTGTTGCTCCTGTAGATTATCCAAATTCGGTTCTGTTGCAACCACCTGTACAACATTATGTTAATAGAAGTTCCAATGACCATCAGTTTAAGCAATTAAACATTTTAATTTTTTATCTACGACCACTACTAAAAGTAGGTCTTTTAGCGCTAGCTTGTTTCACTAAAAGTGACGTTTTATAGTTTACCGTGTTTAAAGAAATCAGCTGTTTACTTTTAGCACATGTGCTAAAAGTGAAGGGAGGTTCAAAACTACAATTTCGAACTGCAAGTGAAGTTGTAAAGCTATTCTAGTTGCTTCTTGCGTTACAGGTAAAGCGTTTTTGAAATAATTAAAACGTTATGTAATGAATACAGTCATATGTGGAGTATCAATAATTACATTTCGTAACTGACCTTGACAGCACGGGCGTGGCCAAACAATCGCCAGCGGCGTAGGCTACTATTCATTATGATGCAGCGTCGCAGATGCGAACCTTTCTTAAATCGATATTTATGGATTAATAACGGTAAAATTAAGGTCGTAGATAAAATATTGTATGCAACGCGTGCTAAAAGTCGTTTATGCGCGAGACATGTTATGAAACTCAGCCTTCGGCTTCGTTTCATAATTTTCATGTCTCGCGCATAAAAGTCGACTTTTAGCACTTGTTGCATAAATAGCTATTGTGGCATTATTATTAATTTTTACCTATAGTTTATTATGCAAAGTTGTTCTGTTTGATGTCCTCTAATTACCCTTAAATTTAATGAACTTAGTTATGAAACATCCTGTATAGTAAGTTACGATTAACATATATTCTTTGGAAGGTGGCAATAACTGCCAATATAAAAAATACCGGTTTAATATATGTGGATATATACAGATACATAGTACCATTAGACGTATTGTAACGTGAGCAAATGAAAACGAAATCAAGCTTGGCTGTGAAATATTTGTTGTATGAATAATATGTTGGTGGCGCTGCAAGTCTAGTCAAATTCGAGGTTAGCAGGTTAGGTTTTCGGTCAGTTTTGACACAGACTGACGCAAAACCTAACCTGTTAACCTCGAATTTGACATAGACTTACAGTGCCACCAACATTTATTCATACAACAAATATTTCAAAGCCAAGCTTTATTTCATTTTCAATGTCTATTCACTATACAATGGAAATTATTTACATCAACTTTATTTACAATAGTTTTAAACTCACATTTACCGTTTTATGACCGTGACATTTAAACAAATATTATAAGTTAACAAAAATTATTATACAAATAATGAATATTTAAAATTATTGAATAAATGTCTAGCCTTCATATAATAATCATAATAACATTAAAATAAATAAAATATTTAAGAGCAACATACTTTCCTTTATATAAATAATCATAAGCGGCAGTGTTAATCAGAAGCCCAATTAACATCGCTAAAAATATGTGATAAATTGTTCGGATGTGCTTGTTGTCCCATAAATCTGTCAGCACAGAGTTTCTAGGTGCAAATTCTTTTATAGGTAATTTGCCGGGTGCAGCTTTCCTGTAACATTCTCAATTAAATTTCTGTAGTTTCTAAATCAAGTAACCCATTATTACACTTTATCCATAAATTCATCGTCAATACTGGCCGTTTCCAGTTCTTCACTGACGGAATTCGAAGTTTCTGTATTTCTTTTTCTAGCCATTCTTGCTTGCTATTTCAGTAGCCTGTATTTACTAATCTTAGGCTATTATAATTATGCAGGCTGCACTTTTATTAGTTATAAGAACTTACATTTTGTATTTATTTAATAATAACACGAAACCTGTTCCACTTTTACGAACACTCGGTCAGCAGGCTTGTTACTGTCATACCAGTAAATTTGCACACACTGCCAACAACTGCGTTCGGAACTTATATGGAATTAATAACACTAGTTTGCTTGTAATCATGAGCACAGTTCTCGTTATCAAAGGTCACGTCATGACCTAACAAGAAAATAAAGCAAGAAAAACGTTTACATTTCTCTCATTTATTAAATCTCTATTTGCCTTTAGAAATGGTTTTTAAATACTAAGTTGATTAGCCCTATTTTTGCATTTCTCTTCAATATTATGAAACAGTATTATTTTTGAATTTTGCAGGTAAACCTTTTCTTCCCACGCTTACTTTTGAGTATTTGGTTGAATAATTATAAAAAATCCATTTAAAAGTACTAATTGCTAAATATTCAAATACTTGTAAGTCATATTCCCACACTTCTCCAATGAAAATGGTTTCAGTCATTGTCAAGTAGTCGACGTATTTTTTCTATTTTTCTGTAGCTTACGCTACAATCGTTTAGCTTAGTTGCATTTCAGAATTTAGAAAATATAAAAATAGCAAAATATAATGCGACGAATAAGTGCGAAAATAGGTGAATATATGGATATACCAGGTGTGTCTTTGAGGTATCCTCAAACTTGTTAAGTGCATTCTAGTACTCTAGAATAAAAAAAAAACTTTCAATGAATTAGTCCTCCCAATTCTTTAAGATCTCTAGAATGCACATACTTGCACAATTTGAGAATTCCTTAAAAGCTATACAAAAAATAGCTATTTATGACATAAGTGGGTTATATTACAAATAATCCACAGAAGAAAAGTTAAGCCCTCTAGGCTACCAGGTCGAGTGGAGGTTTTTTCGAGGGAATAATTTGTAATGAGGCACGCGGGCCATGCAAACTCTTATCCAACTACTCCATAACATAAATTTTTTATTCACAGCTGTCAAAAGTCAAAGTGACAAATTAATTACAAGTGAGCTACAGCACCGAGAGATCAATAGTAATTTATTATACAAGACGATAAAGTTAAATTTTATCCACGAGTGAATCGTTTAACGTCGAGACGAAGTCGAGACGTTAATGATTCAAGAGTGGATAGAAATAACTTTATCGTCGTGTATAATACAATATTTTTTTCTATAGTAAGAACTTTAACAATTTCAAAAGAAAATAAGGACAGTCAATCACATTTCAAAATGTCAGTAGCTAGATTGGGTTGCTACGATAATAGGAAGCTGTCATATTTAATTTAAACAAAAGTTAGAAAATTAAATTACTTTATCTATCCTTGATGTTAAAGTGCTACTTTATCTACCCTTGCTGTTAAAGTAAAACTTGACCTTTTGTTTTGAGTTGATAAAAGCACACTTTAACATGTGCTATAGAAAAAATAAATTTATAATTCGACTCGCCTGTGATTCGTGATACGTTTGACAGTAATGAGGAGTATTGTTAGTGGCCCTGTCAGTCTACGGCATCAAGGCAAATTCGAGGTTAGCAGATTAGGTTTTGTTTGTTATTTGACACAAACTGACGCAAAACCTAACCTGCTATGACTGAAATCCATCTTATCATAGTTCTATAACTAGGAAGCTTTGGATAAAAAATATTAAACATTAACAATTATAATCTGTGTGTGAACTTACGAAAATAGATTCGCAGCAGCCCAAGACCTAGTTTAAGCGGTAGCTGCAGAGTGATAAGTGAGCAAAATGTTGCTAAAGTTAGACAGGTATGAATATCAGACCAGAACAAAGACAGAAATAAAAATAAAAAGCAATAACCTCATGGTAAGTAGAAAGTGTGCAAGTTTCACATAAGTGCAGATCGATGAAGCCGTAAATTATAGTTGCTACAGAACCCCAAATTGTAGAACTGAATACTTCTTGTGATGGCTAAACGGCGACGAAAGTGAGCGAAGATTGTAACAGGCGATGTCAATGCGAAATTCTAAGAATGGGATGGGCAGGTACAGGATGTTAGAAACAGACCGAATGGAATGATTGGCAGAACATCGTATGTATTTTAAACACAGGGCAGGTATCACTGTTTGAACAAAGGAATCCTGTTAGATATAATACAAGCCATAGAAGGGATTGGGGGGAGGGGGGAGGTAGGGATTAGACATTTTGGTGTCCACAAAAATATCACCTTCGAGGTCTCAACAAATATTTTTACAAACCCTGTTAGATCATCTTTAAGTCTTGTCGTTATTTTAAATTTTGGGCTTGATCCGGCCCTGCCTGTTCTCTGCTTTGCAGCGCGTTTAGGCATTTGTACCTCGCGGTCCGTTTATCGGTTAAAATTAATTCAGATAGTCACGCTTTGTTAGCAGAATTTCATTTTTAAATTCACCCTTTGTTCTTTGTTGCCTGCAAGGCGGATGCAGATTATCTTTTCCCAGTATTTCGTTAGTCCGAGAGATTTAACCTTCGATCCCGTGTGAATCGTCCAGTCAGCTGTCCTGCGATTCTGTTGAAATTTTCCGTTACCTTTCTTCGTCTTCGCATATGCAAGAGAAGGATGCATATAGCACGCGTTGGTGGCCGTTGGCTTTAGCCGCAGTTTGAAATTCAGTCCCGACCCGATCTTGAAGTATACAGCACGTGTTCTAAGATCGCACCCCCTGACGGCTTCGCGTAATGCCGCCGTTGGGGGTGGCTTTGTTCTCGTTTCCGTATTCTGCGTTAATTTATGTGTTTCGTTATTGTTGGTGGCTTATGAAGGAGTCGTATGCTATCGGTACGAGGGAATATCAGTTACAACAGCCGTGGGGAATTGAAGTGAATCAAGTTTTAGTGAAACGTGGTCGGAGTTCTTTATCGTCGGAGGATTGCGAGATCTTCTAAGTTGTCGCCATGGGCGAATTTGTTCACGGACTCCTAACCAGACCATTGTTAACTAAGCATGACGTGCACCGTTTTCGCATGTCAAGGGCTTTGCCCATTACCGCTACATACGTCGTCTACCCGTCGATGGGATTATGATTGCATTCTACCGACCCCGTTTGCAGTCGTTACCATCTTTAATATCGAGGCTGAGTTCCGCATTTCATCTACTCTGGGATTCCCCATTCCCGTTTTCGTTCATTTCTTCACGCATCTTAAGGCAGGTGCTTGGAAGACAAAACACCCTACCGCGCCGACCGTCGATTACAGCCAGCTGAACTCCTACAAGGTAAACCATGCTTGTATTTTATGAAACTGTCGTGTATAACCTAGTGTTCTTTTCGTCAACGTTTTATGTAATTATCGTGCCTACTACATAGTGTTCTTTTCGTCAAAAAGTGTTGAACATTCCGGCTTAATATTACTGCTATAGTTAGCATTGTTGATTTCAAGGTCATGTCTGTACAGTAAAGTTTATTGTTGTTCGTATTGAAGTAACTTGTAACGTAAATTAGTAACTAACCCCTTTGATTATTTTTCTTGTAACTAGTCAAACATTTCATGTCCATTTTTACCTGCTTATTTTATTTATTATTTGAATAGAGCTCATTGTTAAGTACTGATGTCTTTGATTTGTGTTGACGATATTTTGTTTGTTGTTGTGTTCCTTTTCAGTTAGTTGTAAAGGAGTTTAGCAGCTGCTTCAGGAAGTTGTTTCGTCAAGGTAAGTCAGTGCCGGAGCGTGTTAGCCGAACCAAGCTTGCCGAGTTGTTAGTGGGAATTGAGCCCACACTTCTCCATTCAAGTGGGTTCGATTTAGTTAGTTAGAATGGAGTAGCGTCCTACATTTACCATCATTACACCCTTTTGTGCCAAAGTACCGCCCTGACTTTCATGTAGTGTTTTTACCACGACCCTTCTCCTTTTGAGCAACCAATAGCCGGTGAGATTTTGTTACAACCATCTCGTAACGAGAGTCAGGGCTTGCTTTTCGGCGTATTCCCGATTTCGTCGTCGTTTATAGTTCTTTTGCGGTTAACTATCTGGTTCCCAAGCGTATAAGTTTGTGTGGCACGCTTGAAGGGCTAGAGGTTAGGCCGTAGTTACCGTTTTGTACTGTAACAAACTGGCCATCCCAACATGTGGCTCGTTTTTGTCGATCTGACGAGTTTAGGTTGTAACAACCCACAGATACGCGCGGCCTGGAAGGTATATAAAATTAACACAACAAAGTTTCAGGAAATCCTCAATGTAGAAGTGCGTAAAGATACAGTCAGAATTGTTAACTCGTTTATAGCACTCCTGGCACACGTTGTTACAGGTAAAAACCGTTACGCTTTAATGGTGCATTAATCGTTTTATGCATTTTGGCTACTCCTGTCCGAACGCTCAGCGTTTTACAGTTATCGAGGTCGTTGTACTCGTTTTGAAGGGCATACAGTCGCGATAGATGGATGCTTGATCCGTTGTCATGCGTAACTAGGCCAAGTATCTTCAATTGTCTTCGCGCACCTGAGGCGACCATTTTTGTTCCTCGTTTTCTTCTGCTAGCGTATTCGATTTAATCGCAAGTGTTTACTTTGTATTAAATGTTGCTTTCGTTTAGGGATAGTTTACAGTAATTAACGGGGGCAAGAATATTATCCCAGCTCACTCGCGCTTCCTCGAATTTGTATGGTTGATTTATCGAAGATATTTGAGTCTTCATTACCCATCGCATTTGAATAAGGATTTGTCTGGCATCGCGATTTAATTCTTGGAGCTGTCAAGTGAAGGTATGTGTGCACTTTATGTTTCTCGTAGGTACTCTATTCTAATCAGGTATTCGCGTTTCGCTGATTTCAAAGCCAACTATGGAGTGGTTAAACTGGTTAAAGTATGAGCAGCTAGTTTGTGTTAGGGTGCCTTGATATCAATTTGACGTATGTGCTCTTTACTAGGGTACGCACAGACCATTGTCTCCTCTTACGCTAAAGTACCTTTGAATAAGGCATATACCTTTCTCTTTGTTTAATTTTAGTAACAGTAACTAACTACTTGATACAGCTAAATTACAGGTTATGTTTCATCATATTACGCACGTACATTGGCATAACATAGGTAATTTAACTTCATCATAGATTAAATGTAGGTACATGATGACAATTCCGCCGAATTTGTTTGTATACTCTAATGCCCAGCATTCTTCTATTATGCATATTCTAAAATGTAAAGCCTAACAAATCGTTTTCATTAATAAAATACCTATTATTTTCTTTCTGGAACGTTTATGAATATATCAATTGAAAAGTAATGCCAACGTGAGAATAATTAACTTACTATGCGATTGAGAAGTTGGAGAAACATATTTGTGTCCGTACCCTGTTAAAGGACAAATACGTCAAACTGAAATCAAGGTACCCTAGTTTGTACTACTAGCTTGGCAGCTGACTTTTTGGAACCATTTCTAAGTCCCGTTGCTAGCTGAAAATTTCGCAGATTCGCAGCTGTTTCTCTAGGCCCTTGTTGTTGTTGCGATACGTCTAACGTTGGGGGTTTCACTTCGATCCGAATTTCGCGATACACTGATTTAGAGTTCTACTTGAGAAATTAAAGACTTCAGTAGCTTAAAATTAGTTTATTTACAATTTATTCGGAAGCGATCTATCCGCTACCGAGGTCAGTTAAGATCTGCCTTCACCAAAATTACCGCCTTTACAGGTAAACTTGTAAAAGCTATTTATATTATGGAAACCTGCAAATTGTTTCGGTCCCACGCAAACAGGCACGTCAAAGCAATAATATTTACAATTCATGTCCGGCCCTTTTTCTGGAAGTACCTGTGACACTGTTCGGCACGTTTTCCCAGGACAAGTATTTTGCTAACTTCGTCCTTATACAAAATTACATTTGAGTTAGACACTAAGCTAAGATAATATATATTAATTACTAAAGTCCATTCTCAATATAGTCTAGAGTTTATCACGGTTAGGATTCCTAACAGTTGCCCCTCCGATAAAATGTCTGTTGGGGTTAAACACACTCGCGTTTGATCACACACAAGACGCCGTAAACCTTCGCACTGTTTTACTGAGCAATACCAGCTGCATCTCGAGATTTATTGGTCTATATCAACTAAATCTAATTTAACTACCTTACATGAATAATTTTCAAGTACTCTGTCGTAGTCGTCAGTAAACTCTCTCTGCTAAATTAATTACACAAAATAACGTGACAAAGAATCAACATTGGAACACTTTTTCCCTGGCTTGTAAACTACAGTAAAATTTAGGGTTTGCAATATTAATGACCAACGCAAAAGTCTACCGTTTTTGTTACTCATTTGATTTAGCCACTTGAGTGGGCAATGATCGGTTTCGACCGTGAAATGGCTTAAAAATAAATATGGCTTTAATTTTCCCACAGCCCAAATTAAAGCTGCACACTCTAGCTCACTCGCGCTATATGCTTGTTCTCTGTCAGTCAACTTTTTGCTCAAGTATAGCACCGGATGTTCTTCGCCTTTTTCATTTCGTTGCGAAAGTGTAACACCCATCCCTCTCTTAGAACAATCAGTTTGTACGATAAACTCGCGGTTAAAGTCAGGTGCCCTTAGAACCTTACCGCTCACTAACTCGTTTTTCAACCGTTGAAATGACATTTCCTTCTGTTCATCCCATTCCACTCTGGTTTTTGCATTTTTGCGCAACGCATCTGTGAGTGGGCTTGCAATATCTGCATACGTTGGAATATAATGGTGATAGTACCCTGTTATTCCCAGGAATGCTCTTATGTCACGTTTCGTCTCAGGTCGCCGAAAATTTTGAATAGCCGCTACTTTCGCCTCAGATGGCTTCCTGTAACCTTGGCCAATTTTGTGTCCTAAGTACACAACCTCGGCTTTTCCCCATTCACATTTCCTCGCCTTGATTGTTAATCCTGCTTTATGCATAACATTAAATACTTGGCTCAGGTGTTCTAGATGCTCCTCCCAGCTATTTGAATGTACCGCGACGTCGTCCAAAAATGGTTCAGCAAACTCACCCATTCCTTCGAGAATGGTATCCATCAACCTCTGAAATGAAAATGGTGCCGATTGCAAGCCGAACGCTAAGGTCACTGGCTCAAACACTCCTCGATGTGTGATAAAAGCGGCGTATTTACTAGCCCTTTCTGTCATTCCTATCTGCCAATAGGCCCTAACCACATCAATTAGACTGAGGTACTTTGCCTTGCTGCATCTCTCCACACATGCTTCTATATTTGGAACTGGGTGCTGTTGCGGCACTGTAATTGCATTTAGGGCTCGGTAATCAATCACAGGTCGTGGTTCTTTTCCCTCTGCCTCTACAATTATCATAGGTGACGAATATGCACTGTTACTGGGCCGTATTACTCCTAATTCCAACATTTTGTCGATTTCTTGGTCGATAATTTCCCGCACTCGTTTCGAATGAGAATACGCCCGTGTCCTTATCATCTTCTCTTCTTTTAGCGCGATGTCATGTTCGATCAGATGAGTTCGCCCTGGCCGATCAGAAAATAATCCTGGAAATTCGTTGATTAACTCCTCCAACTCTTTCCTTTGGACTCCGGTCAGTTGTCCTACTCCTTTCGCTTGATCAATCACTTCAGAAGCACTTAGCATTTCTGAGTGGTCAATTTCCAAGTCAGGAATTTCGATATCAATTCTGTCTTCCCCTGGTTGAATTAGATTGATCGCGACCATTTCTGCTTGCGCATAATATGGTTTTAATAAATTCACATGAACTAAATTTTGCCGTCGTTTGCCGGAAGGTTCTTTAATAATGTAATTCGTTTCTGATATTTTTCTAACGATTTCCTTTGGCCCTGTCCACTGCATTTGTAACTTGTTTGTCCTCGCTTGTTGATAAAGCATTACTTTGTCGCCAATATTGTAATTTACCATCTTCGCATTCCGGTCGTAGTAAATTTTCGACCTGTTTTGCGCCTCCAACATTGCGATTTCTGCAATGTCTTGCATTTGTTTTAACCTCTCCAACAGGTTTAAAACATAAACGACCACTGGTTCGTTGGTTTCTTTACCAATCCACAAATCCTTTATTAAATTTAGTGGTGAACGAATTTGTCTCCCATACACCAGTTCTGCTGGGCTAAACCCATGCGCTGCGTGTGGAGCACACCTCAAGGCGAACAACGCTTGATCTACATATGTGTCCCATTCGTTCCCATGCTCGTAACACAAGGCTCTCAAGATTCGCTTATAGACTCCATGGAATCTTTCTACCGCATTTGATTGTGGGTGATAAGCTGAACTGTGAATAATTCTTATGCCGCACCTATCGAAAAACTCAGATGTCAGATTACTTGTGAACACGGTCCCCAAATCCATCTGAATCTCCGCCGGAAAACCAACTCTAGAAAAAATATTTAATAATCCATTCACCACCGACTCCGAATCTGCCACCTTCAATGGGATTGCATCAGGGAACTTCGTTGCGCTGCAAATTAACGTTAACAGATAACGATTTCCCTTCTCTGTTTTGGTTAATGGTCCCACGATGTCAACATTCACTCGCTTGTAAGGCTCTGTGATTATAGGAACTTGGCACATGGGTGCCTTCTTTCGGTCCGTCGATTTCCCAACTCGCATACAGACGTCGCAACTTTTCACCTTTGCCTTGACGTCTCGGCTTAACTGGTTCCACCAATAGTGTTGTTTTATGCGGTTGATCGTTTTATTCCTTCCAAGATGCCCCATCCACATATTGTCGTGTGCAATCTCTAGCAATTTCTTTTGTAATTGCTTTGGCACTATCACCTGTTCATAGCTCCGCCCAAGTTTATCCGTGAATCTTCGGTGTAAAATTCCACTTTCGATATAAAATTTTGCTCCATTCATTTCTTTCTTAGAGTCCGCCATGTCGAAATACTCTTTTAGTTTCGAATCCTCCAATTGTAGTTTCCGTAAATTTGTTGGTGTTAATTTTGTGATGTCGGAAAAATCCACCTCCGATTTCGGCACCGAAATCAGATCGTTGCTTTCTTGCCTCGGGTTTTCGTGTTTCACCTCCTCTAAGACAGTTTCTTTTTCTGGCTTGTTTCCCTCTACAGCCTTCTGCATTTCTACAGTAGCTTCCTTCTTAGCTTCCTGGAATTTTTCTTGTTCCAGTATTTCTTTAGCCTTTGCTCTGGTTAGCGCAAAAACTTGCTGGATTTCCCCATTCTCCTTATTTTTCATCAGTTCCCATGTTCGGTTTGATAATAAGTAAGAATATCCACCAGGCAGATAATTTGTAACAGCTGCTTCTGTATTCACTTGAATTTTAGGCAAATTCAGTTCAATTCTTGCAACCGGTAGCGCTTTACTTTCCTGGCTTAAAACCCCTTGGACATTTACATACTTTCCTGTGTAATCTTCGGGTTTTATTATCCTTGAATGCACAATATCGTAGCTTGCGGCACTGTCTCTAAGAATCATGCATTTAATGCCATTTACCTCGGCGTTCATTGTATATGGTTCAAAGAGCCGTTTTAAGTCGCTACCTGATTCTATTGTTGTCAATACAACTTTCGCTTTCGGGCACTCCGGAGAATTTTTAAAATGTCCTAAGCCTCCACAACTGTAACATTTAACTGGTCGACGCCTGTCAAAACTACTTTTGTCCAGGGCTACAGGTTTACTGCCCTCGCCTGCCGTTTGTTTTGGTTCTAAATCCTTCTGGGTTGCTGACCCAGATTTGTGGTCTAATCTTCCCTTCTGTGTTTTAAAATTATTATAATGTTTCTCCGAACCAGGACCTCTTTTTATTAGGTAGGTGTCTGCGTGTTCTGCCGCTTCTTCCACCGTTTTTGCCTTATTGCGGTCTTCCACCCAAAATTTCATTTCTCCAGGTAATGCACTATAAAATTTTTCTAAACACATGAGTTGCACCAATTTTCCGAAGTCGTCTATTTCTTCGCTCCTGATCCACTCCTGGAAGTTTGTTTTTAATTGATAGGCAAATTCTGCATAACTCTGATCCGCTTTTCGTTTTCCATAACGAAATTTGGTCCTAAAAACTTCTGCAGTCAGCTGGTATTTCTTAAGCAAACTAGCTCGCACTTTGTCGTAATTCTTGCTGTCTTCCTCCGATAAGCGGGCAACAACTTCATTCGCCGCTGTTGATAAGACGCTTGTCAACCGTATCGGCCACGTTTCCTTTTCGAATTGTAGCTGGACACAAATCCTTTCGAAATTTGTTAGAAACAATCCCATGTCGCCATCGTCCTTAAACGGTTGTAATTGCTTCGTCATGTTTAACGATGTGTTCTTAATTACGCTGCCATGATTTATTCCATTTCCATTCTGAATTGGAGCTTGAGCCTGCGCAATTCTTACCTGTGCATCTAATCTAGCTATTTCTAATTCCTGCTCTATCCTAACTAACGCTAATTTTTCTTCCCGTTCCCTTGCTTCGAGCCTTTCTTTTTCTTCCCGTTCCTTTGCTTCTTGCTTTTCTAACCTGCCTTTCTGAGGATTTCCCTCCCAGATATCTATTTCAATCCTAATTTCTCCTGCTGTATAACTAGCATTAACAAATTCCTGAATTATTTCTGCCTTTCTCTTTTTCTCAGGCAGCTCAAACAAATTAGCAACGTATTTTAATTCTCCAACAGTAAAAATATTAAATTCAGAACACATGGTTCTATCCTTGTATAAAAATTTATAAACGCGAATAAATTTTGTCCTACAAGCCAAGATTTCGCGAAATGCGTAAACTCTTTGTCCCGATTGTAACAATAACTATTTTACAACCTATTATTCTTATTTCACGTTCACTGACAACTGTTCCAGCAATACTTGAAACCAATAAAATCAAAATTCTACTAAGCAACACCTTACTATATACAATAATAAGACCAATAAATTCTCGAAAATACAAACAAGTATTACTTACATATGCACTGCAATTCCTGGTTTCCCCGTGTTGTCGTCCTCGTGTTGTGTTGCCACGCCGCTGTTTCCAGACACCGCCAATGTTGCCGACGTTGCCTCAGCCTTGCACGCCTTCCGGTTGTTCCTGGGTTTTCCTTGACCGCCCCCAGTGCTCACCGTCCCCTGGTTTGTCCTCGCCGCAATGTTCCCTTGCGCCGTCACCAGCTGTAGTGCTTCACGGTTGTCCCTGGGCTTATCTCGCCGCCAAACTGCTCCTTGACGCCGCTCCAGTGCTCACCGTCCCCTGGTTTGTCCTCGCCGCAATGTTCCCTTGCGCCGTCACCAGTTCTACCGCTTCACGATTGTCCCTGGGTTTATCTCGCCGCCAAAATGATCCTTGACGCCGCCTCCCGTTGTAACCGTCTCCTGGTTTGTCCTCGCCGCAATATTCTCTTGCGCCGTCACCAGTTGTAGATCCTCTAATCTTCCAGCGTTTTCTTCTCGTAATCCGTTCGTTGCTTCAGGACCAACGTCGAAACAAAAGAAGTTCTTTTGTCGTGGGATTTATTAATTGGACACAAATCCCACCGCTGCCACCACTGTTGCGATACGTCTAACGTTGGGGGTTTCACTTCGATCCGAATTTCGCGATACACTGATTTAGAGTTCTACTTGAGAAATTAAAGACTTCAGTAGCTTAAAATTAGTTTATTTACAATTTATTCGGAAGCGATCTATCCGCTACCGAGGTCAGTTAAGATCTGCCTTCACCAAAATTACCGCCTTTTCAGGTAAACTTGTAAAAGCTATTTATATTATGGAAACCTGCAAATTGTTGCGGTCCCACGCAAAAAGGCACGTAAAAGCAATAATATTTACAATTCATGTCCGGCCCTTTTCCTGGTAGTACCTGTGACACTGTTCGGCACGTTTTTCCCAGGACAAGTATTTTGCTAACTGCGTCCTTATACATAATTACATTTGAGTTAGACACTAAGCTAAGATAATATATATTAATTACTAAAGTCCATTCTCAATATAGTCTACAGTTTATCAGGTTACAGTTAGGATTCCTAACACTTGATACAATTAAACTTAATGCAGTGTAAACTTTTACCTGTCACAGTGACAGATGTTTTCATAAACAAATTGCAGTCTGACATTCACGTACAGACTTAAGTTAAGACATGACTAGATTTTCTATCTTTCTTTCCAAGGCTTACCCTAAATGAGTTTTTTTTTTGGAAGACATGATATTATTTACAAAATAAATTTCAGTTTAAAAGATTATTCTTGTAGAAAAACTTAATCTATTTATATGTGAAATTTAGTAGAATTGAGGTGTTCGACTATAGTAATGTCATTCGGACGTTTGGTTTTCCTGGGAGACTTCTTCTAAGGACGTTTTATTCGGAAATTTTTTTCCTAGAAGCATTCTTTCCGGTGCAGTTTTCGGAGAATTTTTATCCGGGAATGTTTTTTTTATTACTTCAATGATGGTATTGTTTACTGTACAGAGATACACAGTATTAATTCTACAGAGCCTCTAATATATTACTTTGTACGCTCTCTGTACACTGTAGTTTTCTTGAGGGGGATTTCTTCGAGGGGCGTTCTTGCTTTTCTTCCTAAATTCCGTGATATAATATCAATATTATATACGAGATATTTATGCTTGAAATCTTAGATTGTCGTGATAGTTGCATGAGTTAGGAGATGTAGGAAAGATATTTTTTCAAGGGATAGTGGTTGTTGTGAAGATAATTGTATTGTAGTAAATTTGGCAACCTGGCAGCGGGCCTTTTGTGATATAATGTTAGGAAACGGGCTAACTGCCCACACATGCTGCGAGCTAGTTTAAGGCAAACATAGTTGTAGAAGCGGAAGGTTGTAAATAAACACTTTTACCAAGAAGTGCTTTTATTGTGGGTACAAGCAGGGACATAACATTGGCGACGAAGATAAAAATTG
Source organism: Agriotes lineatus (assembly GCA_940337035.1). Classification (NCBI taxonomy): domain Eukaryota; kingdom Metazoa; phylum Arthropoda; class Insecta; order Coleoptera; family Elateridae; genus Agriotes; species Agriotes lineatus. The sequence continues at coordinate 17,136,396 of OW679196.1, read as the reverse complement.
AACAGTGAAAAAGTACAGGCGAGGGACACTATGATAGGGTGCATTATCCATTATCAGTAAGACTTCTTTATTCGGAAGGGATGAATTTAACTATGGAATAAATTGATTAATTATCTACCCATAGCCATAGCCTATATTTTCTAATATTCCAGACAGTCAAAGAATATCGAATGTTTTGTAAATTGCAGGCAATTCTCTATCAATTGTTACAGACCAAGGATGTGTGTAAATCGTTTGTTAATAGTGAGTATGCATGTTCTTGTAGTAAATCTGGTAATGCAAAGTAGTCAAGGTTTAATACCTCTGAAAATGTCCATGTGTACTGATATAATAATGTGCTACAAGTGAATGGACACCAGTTCAAAATCAATTTGCTTCTCTTATATCATCATCGTGTTCTTCCATTGGTTTTTTTCCCATAATAATTTTTCTAATTTGAATAAGCCAAATTGCAGAGATAAATCTGTGTTTTTCGCCGCGGCTGATTAAGGTGGGAACCCAATATTTTCGGCAGCTGACTCACTTGTATATTCAATCCTTCACGCTCTTCGCTCCCCCCATTGTATCTCCTTCTGGTAATGACGGCACCGTCGGGATTGACACAACCGCGGCCTTGGCGTCCCAGATATTAATAGCTGTCCAAGGCCCGCGGAAAAAACAATCCGCTAATTGTACCTGAGAGCTACATTACGCGCCACGGATGATCGACTCATCTCCGTGGGTTTTTAGTTATCCGCACAGGTGTATCAATTCGGAGGTCACGGCTGAGGCCGCCTCGAAACCAGTTTGCCCGTGCGGCAAAATCCGAAGGAGAAAGTCAGCTGCTGCGAAACGCTCCTGCAAGGACCTCGGTCAGGTTCAAGGGCATCCTGCCCAGAGGTTACCTCCGCAAATCGCAGCAAAATCGACTGAGACGCAGCCTTGGGCAAGACGCTATTTGGAAAATACTTATAAATAATCCCATTGTTGATGATATAACGTGCATTACGGGTTTTGCAAGGATCGTCATGTCAACGACCAGAACCGCGGAGCGGTAGTTCTCATGCGCCCACGTCGCCTTGTTGAATTGTTTTTTGCGTTGAGTGGTCTCGACTGAGTGTCTCATCGATGTAGCTGGATAAGGTAAATCTTATGTATGTCCAAAAGCACAAAAAAGGAAGCCTCGTCCGGCTGCTGCTGCGCATTAGCATCGATATTCTGCCTGCTAGTACGCAGCGCTACCCTTTGCTGAGGCGGGCTCCATAGGTCAGTGGTAAGCATTCTGACTATTGCTCTAAGGGTCGAGAGTTCGATCCCCGATCCCGGTGAGATTTTAAAAAAAATTAAAAATGCGGATGAAAACGTCTACAGAATGCCATCATTCGGAAGTGATGTAAAGCCGTGGGTCCCATGTTACTACGATGTGTAGCATGTAAAAGATCCCTTGCTAGGATTGGAACCCCTTAGTTAAGACTAAGGTAGGTACTTGGTACTCTGAATGCCTAGACCTTGTCCAGGGGGTTGGCAAAAAGGGCCTATGCTCGACATGAGTCTCCCCACAAATACTACTGCTACTACTACTCTTTGATGTCACGAAAGTTCCATTGACATCATGAAAGCTCCCAAAGAAATATAAACTTAACGGTCGGCACAGATTGTAGAAAAACACTAGCCGCCACAGGCTACTTTAGCTCGAATCATCTTCAAACGTTTAAAATTTTGGATTACGTAACCCGATTTCTGCAAAATTTTAATTGCCATATCAATTAATTACTGTTTTTGCTGCATACTCCGATTCCCAGCCAAACTAGCCTGCTGTGTTAAACAATCTTCGACGTCTGCGAAGTTTTTGGCAAACGGCATGAATAATTGATGCAGTTGGGGGAGCATTTGCATAATTTTCTCGTTTGACATGCGTAGGTTTCGCCTCGACAACCGTTTACTGCATGCACGCCGCTGTTGCAGAAAAATTACGTCCACTCTTCAAGTGTGGTTGACTATTTGAGATTACATCCAGCCGGAGTAATTAAATTTATGGTCTAGTAACTCAACTGCTCGTTACGTTAGGACAGGATTCCATTTTGTAGATTACGCGTTTTTAGTCTTACATTACCAGCGCTTCTAAACAGGCTTCGTTGATTGTAACTACTATTTGTATTTAATGCGCTATAAAAAGGTGGCTCTGTCAGATAAATCAGCCTTTATAGGTATGCTTTACTGTATCTAAATTCCATATGGTAGATGTGTTGCAAATATTAATCTCGCTGTGTAGACATTATCCTTATTACCTCAAATTAGCGGTTTGTATATATACTTGATCGCTGATTTGGATACCAATCAGCAGGTGTTAATCCAAGCATCCAATCATCAAGCAAAATTAATGTTATCTGCAATGACGATAATCAACGATACAGAAGCCCGTATGACAGCTAAGTTAGAAAACTTCCAACGAAAATTCAACCATGAACGAGATGAAGGCCTGCTATAGATCAATTGAAGTCAACAACATAAATTTCCACACATTGTCGGTATACGAAATCGCCAGTAATTATCTGCAGAGAGTAGCTCAGAAGTACAAGAAATTGCTTGATGCAGAACATAAACAAGGTCATCAATTTTAGTTCCATAGCAATGTTACTATCACCATTGTGCAATATGGAAATAATTCAGACCGAGGAAACCATCAACATTATTCTATTTCCACATCATTGAAACCACTAGCTACGAAGTCATAAAATTCACGCCAATTTCAAGGAAAATCAACGAAGGGCAATGACTTTGAATGTCGGACTTCAGTTCTCAGACAGAGAGCACACATTATATGCGAAATCATTCAGCACAACTTCAGTAATCACAACATTCAACAAGATCATTCCAATAATTATCACAACAACTGGAAACTTTACGATCGAAAAGTATCCAGATTTAGCAGAGAAACCGATTTTGAGACATCTGACATATTCACCACCAGCTAGCGTCATATATTCGTAGTAGCGGGATCCGTCATCATTTTAGCCGGTGTGTGTCTTAACAGTCTTAACACCTAGGGTGTTCTACACTTAACTGTGTATTTTCAGCGTTAAAGAAGAGTTGTTTTTAATGTATGGCCTCCCGGTAAATCCTCGCGTTGAATGCATTTAAATTGTAAAATGTTGAGTTCAGTTCAAGAGCTGAACGCGACCCAAAACTTATGACGTGAAAAACTCTACTATTCCGCATAACTAATTGCACAAGGTGAACATATCGCAGCGACGTCAGGTTTTATCGATTTCTCAGCAGCATCGGCCAGGAATTTCGCAGTATAAAACGGTAGGCAAAACGCTTAGAGTTTTCATAGTAGCAGTACTAACGATATTTTCTGTTTTGAAAAATCACATGGCTAACTACACGAAATGTGCACACGCAGAAGACACCTGGTGTTGCGTAGCAGGGCAGCTTCGTCAGAGTAGCTATGCCGGGTGGTGGAGTCGTAGATGCTGTCCAAACGAATGTGCAACATGGGGTGCGACAAGCTTTTCTCCAACTATAGCCCTGGGGAAAAATCGTGTGGTCCAAGCTTCAAAAGAGCAGCCACACGCATTGAGAGAACTGCGTAGGGGTCGGTCCTCCAGGTGTTTTAGCAAGCGACATCACAGCCGAAGGGGGAGCACATGCAGAATATGGCACGAGTAAGACGAAAAAGAAAAAGGCCCAAAACCACACAACATCCCAATCAGTCCCGGAACGGAAAGACAAAAACACACCAAAGCTGCAGGGTGGCCCCGAGTGAGTGACCTTTCACAAACAAATTATTATCCCAGCATAACTGGCTCCATTCTAGCAATTTCATACCGAATTTCCTACGGGTGAACGACGATTTACACAATAATTCTGGAATCATAGACCTGCATGCGGAAAAATTCCAGGAAAATCACCCACTTCACCCCAGAAACAATCACACCAGAAATCAGAGGTATAAAATGGCCGCCGTACTTTTAATCTATTTTGAAAATTATTATAATCCTCTAAAATTCAAGGCTTTTCAAAATCATCCTAAAAATGAAGAATGAGTATGCAATCAAATATACACTTAGGAACTGTAGGTCACTCGAAACATTTCTTAAACTGCATCTAGATGTATTTAAACGAAAAACTATACGTAACAAGGATTTGTGCTCTCGCAACAAACCGAGTAGTTTACTAGGTTGCCGATTTAGCTAGATTCAGCAAAATACCACAATCTTGATATAGATTACTTGTATACAGGTTGGTGGTGGATAATGTGAACATGGAAAGTAAAATGAGGTAGAATACAGTTTATGGGCTTTCTATGCGTTAGATATAAATAGACTACTAATATGCAATTAACGTCTAACCAAGGCGTTTTGGTTTTAGAAAATGCTGAATCCTAGGATGCTAGATTTTAAGGCATATCAGATATATACTTCTATCTAATGCATATAAAGCGCATAAACTGTATTCTAGCTCATTTGACTGCCTGTATATGTATATATTTGGTGTATGATCTTTAATTTTCAATACAGTTTCAACTTCTGAACTGTGTTCATTACTGTGAGTTGACGTAGGTGACAACTGTAATAAAAGGCAAGTTTGGCGTAACTACTCTGCTCATAAGTCAACTCCCTACATTTTCATCACATCAACAAGTTCCAACCCTTTAGTAAAACTACCAAATCTATGAATCTGGCCCTATCACGCAACAATCTAAATTTTCCGAAGTACTTCCTAAAAATGCAATAATTAATATGACTTAAGACACGCGTAATAGCAATATACTTTTGAAAATAGTTGAGATTGCTACAAACATGTCGAAAGGGTTGTTATAAGATCTGATTGTAGACTGTAAACCGCTGTAAGGAATTAGTCAACGCTTTTTTATACTTTACCGACTTAACCAGTGCTGCAATCTGATTTGAAAGTTATTTCACCCTTCTGGCGTTTGGGTTGAACCAGGGAGATCG
>OW679196.1:16924220-17131356 GCA_940337035.1 Agriotes lineatus | reverse complement strand
AATTTTTGTGCACAGCATGGCACAATTTAATTTGAGCACGTACATCTACTCCAAATAAAACGACAAAACAAGTAGGGCGCTTTTATTAGACTGCATCTTGTGTCGCTTCATTTTCGTTATCTACCGTTATTAAACGGGTCGGAAATGAAACCTCAAAAAAGTTTAAAAACTTCATCAGCTTGGCGAAGGCAGAAGATCAAATATAGGGAAGCTATAATAATCTGAACGGACGGATGACTTGTAAGTCTTAAGCCTCTGAAATCAAACAAGGCAACTAATCCTAATATCCTGACTTCCGCGAATCCTTCCTGCTTCTCTGCAGTTCTCCATGCTCGTTTCCCAATTACCGACCGGTTCCGCTTCCTTCGATTTTCACCCGAAATAGACAAACAAACAATTATGAAAATGTGTCAAATCGTATTATATAGGGCGTGCTGAAGTGGTATCCCACACAAAATCTACCTGCTAGCATGTCCACAATTGTAATGACCAGGATAAAATTGAAATTGCTTTTTCTAAACTAACCCTTAGCAGGCTCACCTGCTAACATCTACGACGAGCTTATTTTTGAGCCCTTGGCAAATTTCCCTTACATCTCAGGCTATTTCGGAGTTTCATTCTGGTGACCGAATATCACCTGATCCTTTTTGAGATCAAAGGGGTTTTGCGCTTTCCAATCCTATATTCTTTAAGGAAGCTTGTAACATTCTGTATTTAAAGTGAAACTGAAAATCCTTTGTACTATAAATGTGTTTTCGCAAGAGAACCACATTTATATACTAATGTAATTGGAAGAAGCCTAATATTACAGCGCATACGATATTGACTGAAAATAAATCCTGTAGCAGATCAATCAAATCTACGACAAGAAAAATATTGATACTCACAGTCAAGTGAACGAAAAAGTTCTAAATAAAGTTACGCCACCGAAAATTTATATAAAGTAACACAAACAAGGAAGTTTTAAGCTATGTAGTATTCCAATTCTTTGGAACGAACATCATTTAATTTGAATGTCAAACTTTTCCTTTAAAAGTCCGCTAATAAGTTTGTTTCAAGAAACTCAAAGCCGACCCCAGCGTTTCCCCCGGCGATTCGGAAAACAAACTAATTTATTTTAATATAAGCTGGTACAAGCAAGTGTTTGCAAAATCATTAAAAATCGGGGAACTTGCTCCAGCCTTGCGAATCAAAGCAAACGAGCAATTAATAAACTTATTTTATACCTAGACTGTCTGAAGGATCAAAGCTTTCGGTTCAATTTTTAACCGCTTCGCTAATAATGTTCGGCTTCTCTTTCAGTAACTTAATATCACATTTAGATGACGTAGAAAAACCTCCAGTAGCTTTGCCAATACAAGCTATACGAAACCGGAGCAAATAATCGGACATATCAAACATCGACAAGCACTGAAAGACTTAAGCGGGTTAAATTAGCTGATAAAAATTGCTTTTATTGATTTCTGAGAGGTTTATACGTGTCAGCGGGTTGCTTTTGCTGCGAAACCTCCAGGGAAAGTCGTTATGCGACCTTTACGATGTTGACTTAGTGACCCGATAGCTGATTCTACTTTGCTGGTCATAGTTCCTATTTACTTTGGGACCATGATAATAATTCATATTTTTCCTCAAACTACCAAGATATACCCTCTTGATAATTTATTTTTATTAAGGAATTTTGTTTGTACCTTAAGTACTAGGTCTTATGGCACTACATTTTACAGTGGATGTTAAATGTAATTTGATAGTATATTTGTACGTAAATGGTCAATGTCAGCACATTTAAAAATCAGCAAAATTACTATTGCTTACTAGCTGTATTACCAATAAAATTTCATCGATATAAACTCGACGAACTACAGTTAAAATTATGTAATATTTAGCAGAAGCTTTCGTGTAGTGGTCTAATAGTATTCATTTATTTGAACACCACCTTAAAAAATTTAAAGGGCTTTACTCAGAACATTTCTCGCAAGTGGACGTTGTGTGACTACATAATTTTAAAACTCAAAAGAAACTAGAGTAAAAAAATATCTTAACGTTTCTAATAATACTAAAGCACTTAAAGAAAACACTTGGTAATGCAAATTATATCAATTTTCAAATTAAAAAAACATTACCGGCTGTAGGATTCGAACTTCAGCGCCTGCGAATGGGAATTCAATGCTCGACTATTTGTCGCACGCGGACACGTGGAATCTTTGCATCTCTGCGATGCAGCTGCATTAGACACAGCGCGCCTATTCGTTGTCCCTTTTTGTTTCTTGCAACATTTACCCTGTATCTGTTGGGTACCATTTTCGACAAACGTAATCCCGAGTGATGTGCAAATTATTACTTTTATCTATTTCTCAGTTAGGAAAAATTTTAAAAATTGTATTTTTAAGGTGCTCACCCTGTATATGTTGGGTCCAAAATATGCCCTTTTTGGTGAAAGGCAAAAACCAGAGCTATGTGCAAATATTAGTTTCATTTAAGTAATAGTTCTGGAGTTAAAGCAAAATCAGGAAGAATTATATTTTTTAAGGTGCTCGCCCTGTATATGTTTTACCGACCTTTTTCGGTCTGATTTCAGGAAGGCATATAATCCGCATGCAAAATATAGTCTTGTTCCAACAAATAATTTTCGAGTTCTAGCAAAAACAGGCAGACAAGGGGAATTGAGAAAACCCGTTTTCCATCATCTAGGGGCTATAAAAAGTGAAGATCTGAAGAAATCTCGGAAGGTGATTTTTTCGCGATTACAATACATCCTTCTTCGTCTTTCAGACGAGGGACTAACAACTAATAAATATATACATATGAAGTGTTACGCTCATTTTGTCATTTTCTCTTATAATAGTTAAAATAATTAGTCAGATTTGACAATTTACATTTATTTTCTAAAAATACAATATTTTACCTATGGTTAGGCAACCCAAATACCATCAGTTTCAAATTTAAACAAAGTACAGCACTGTGTTTATCAATTTGGCACAATACATCTGCACTCTTTATAGTTTTTCTTCTTTTTTTTCGAATTTTGGAACACTTTGATAGCCGAGATTGTGAACTGCTTTGGCCAATTTTCATTCTTTTCCACCGATTCGATCGTTGAAGTTGGTGCCCTGGGAGCCTTTTGCTTCGTTCAGCTTTGGTTATAGCTGTCCTCATAGTTTTGAGGGATATGGGAGGCTAATGCCCCTTTGTAACGCCATGGGAGCTTTGTGTGCTGCTTCCAGACGTTCGCTACGCTTCTTTGCGGTTTTGGTGGGGCTCTTCTCCAATCAAACTGAGCTGTTCGTCACCACTCGCAGATTTGTTTCAACTTCTCTTTCTAGTGCGGTTGTGTACCTAGAGATTTGTACTTTTAGCTTTCAATTCTACGCCATGAAAATGAGTTTTAGTTGTACGCCATGGAAATTGAGTATCTCTACGTCCTACAAACTGAGTGTTATCTCTTGGAATATTAGTGTGGTTTACTCTACCTGGGACTGGTGGAGCCTCTACGAGCCGGCCTGCCACTCATCTATTCCCCTGCGATCGCCTCATTGCAACTAACAAAGCTCGTCTGCTGCCCGTTACGAAGCCGTCTCCTGGGCCAGTGATCTGCTTGGTTGCCACGTACACCAGCTCTGCACCACGTGCCGTGGGTACCTGAGAGGTTTTTGAAGCAATTTAATTATGTATTGTTTGTCGATTTGGTTTGTAGGTATGACTTTTTTTGAATTGCTATTACGGTATTTTGTGTATTATAATCTGTGTGCTTTATTTGCGTAACTATTTATTTGAGTAGATTGATTTATTTACCCGGTAGCACGTTCTAGTCGTGTTAGTCGGCCGGGGCTGCGGTAAACTATCCCTTTATTTCGGGGTCCATCGTCCGCCAGTTGCTTGTTTGTAAACTTAGTACAAAATTAACGGCTATGTCACGGAAACCCACCCCGGTGACCTTTTGTTCGATTTCAAGCTTCCATGATTTGTTTACGCGATTTTAAATATGTTTAATAATGTAAAGGGCATATTCAAGTAGATTTTGAAGCGTTTATTGACTTACCTGATGTCTTTACAATAGAAAACTACCTTGAATCAATATGGCCATATAATCCCGGTGTTTTCGCCTCGTAATAATTTTGAACATTATTATAGCTTGGATAGCTCTGTTCTGCCGCACCCTGCCTCACAGGATGTTTGCACACTAATTACTTACTCAGCTGGTTTATTGTTAATTTTCCTATTCGCGGAATGCCGTTACAGGGTGAGAAAATTTTAATTGTTTATGCCCCGACCAACTAATTATTTTAAAGTGTTTGTTTTGTCATAGCCTGCCTTGGTATATACAGGGTGAGGCACATAAAGTGTTACAGAGCAATAGCACTCAAACTATTGATAACATCCAAAAATGTTTCAGACAAAAGTTTCAGTGTTCGAGAAGGCCGTCATACTGGACCACCCTATTTTTTTATCGGTGGAGGCGCTGAAACTACGTCAAGGTCAACTCCACTTTTTTAAATGGAACCATGTATTTTTTTTCGATGACATTATTACCGATTTGAAGACAAATTCAGCGACCTGAAACACAAGGTCATTCTAGTCAAGCAAAGTATAAAGATAGTCGAAAAATCGAAAAATGCAACAGTGCAAAAAACACGAGTCAACACGACGGTGCACCACCCCGTTATGCTCTGTGTTTAAGACAAGTGATGAATGCGATTTTTGGCGAAAAGTGGATAGGACGAGACGGTCCTGTAGCTTAGCCACCTCGATCGCCAGATCTAACATCAGCAGATTACTTTTTATGGGGTTTTGTCAAATATCGCGTAATGGCGGTAGCACCTACCACGCCTGACGACATGAAAGACAGAATACGACGAGCATGTACCGAAATTACACCACAAATGTTAGCTGAAGTTAGACGGTCTTTTCATCAGCGAATTAACAAGTGCTTACAAGTCGAGGGTCATCACTTCGAGCATCTTCTGTAGGTAGAACCAAACCAAGGTTAGTGGATGCTTTGAAAGTAATTATTCCGATATTTTTCGATTGTTTGACTATCTTCATACTTTGCTAACTAGAATGACCTTGGGTTGCAGGTAGCTGAATTTGTCTTAAAATCGGTAATAATGTCATCGAAAAAAAATATATAGTTCCATTTAAAAATCTGGAGTTGACCTTGACGTAGCTTCAGCGCCTCCACCGATATAAAAATAGGGTGGTCCAGTATGACGGCCTTCTCGAACACTGAAACTTTTGTCTGAAACATTTTTGGATATGATCAATAGTTTGAGTGCTGTTGTTCTGTAACACTTTATGTGCCTCACCCTGTATATATATAAATATATATATATTGTTGTACTTAGTTTTGTGTGTGGTTATTCCTGCAAAATATCTAATATAACTTTCGCCAACAGGTAAGGCCAAACCATTTATCCTTCCTCGCAGAAGGCAACACTGTAATTATACGGATGCAGTAAAATTAGTATAACTCAAAACGTTAGTTAAATTAATGCAACGCAATATAATATCAATTATATCTCTTCAAGAAATTTTCATTATAAATACAGTATGAACATTGTAGTAACAATATGAGGAATATATGCTGTGGTAATTTTCGTAACCCAATTCAAACGGTGTTAAATATTGCAGTATAGTTCCTATTTGCTGTAATTCTTTATTTATGAAACTACTTGTTTCTTGTCTTTCTACTCCCGGTCGTGGAAACAATAGTTCCAAGATGTTTTGAATTTCTTCGGCGGAGTGATATTGTTTAGAAAGCAAAGCATAATATTTTAATTTTGATAATTAATTGGATGGCTATATTTCATAACACATCACTTGCAAAATACATACGTCAAAAAATGCATTACAAGCAGTCAACGCTTCCTGACTGACAATATGAAATTATGCTGTAAGTAAGCATGTGCCTTCTGCAGCCTTCAAAATCAACTTTGTGCTTCTGAGACCATCGTTTGTTGTGCCTGCATCTCCAAATTAATGTGTCTGGGCTAATTGCATTAGCCGGAATGGTTTCCGAGCTAGAATGCAGCGTGTAGCAGTGCCAGAAATCTTCCATTACTGGTGGAAATTGTACGTTTCTCGCGTTGAGCGGACCCTGTTGCTGTAGGAGATTTTAGATCTGCCATTGGTGGGGAACCGAGGTAATAACCTGTAGTAACGCTCGTCCCCAGGTCTCGTTTTTACAAGGATTGTCCCGCGCTGTATTCGACGCTATATCGTGGAGGCAACCCCCAGCTTATGTATCATAGCCTTAATCACATCTGCCATTCATCGCCCTCTGCAAGCCCCGAACGTGCATTTGGAGGCATCTCTGTCGTATTAAGAAATTTCCTCTCCAGGGAGATCAAAGAAAAGTACTGTAAAGTAATTTTTGAAGTGAATACTGAACCACTTGTGCTAGGCCATATTGGGTCAGTGAGACGCAATGCATATGTGTGCTCGTCCTGTATTTGATGCTAGCGCTACGGTTGTAACGTGGCCTTCTCACGTCGGCCAGCTTTGGAATAAAATTATTTAAGCTTTACTATCGGCCCTCTATAACGGCTGAGCTTTGTTTGTATCCTTTTGTTCTATCGTTAATTAAGTTACAAACACTAACTCCCTTTAATATTAGTTGAGCTAGACATATGCACCAATGTTCAAATTATTTGTGGCAAACTTATACATGCACACTTAAATATTTTATAGATGCGAATTCTATGTTAAGTCGGTGTTTTCTTATTTATAATATTTTTTTGTGTTTGCTTATTTATTTGTGTTAACCAAAGAAAGGCAGGTTTAAGCGAACTGAGACGCCTCACAGAAACACCGGAGCGGAGCAACGGCCTTTGGTTTTTGAGTTTCTACAGAGGCTGCTCAGGAGTTTTTCTACACTATCAACGAAACTCGTGGCGCCCACCCCTTTTATTTTTGATTATAACCAACCCCTATTGTGATAGTATTTCGCTCTAAATTACGTCGTGTTGATTCAAACCACCCCTTCTCCTGAGCTTTAGTCGGTCAACTCTCTGTTGCAGAACAGTTGCGGCATAATTATGGTTAGTTTTTCCTTGTTGAGTTCTTGAAGGAATATAACGAGCAATTTAGTCCATTTCCAATTAAGTGACGATTGCCATGACTGGTACAAACCGTGTTCGTGCATTAAAGTTTAATTATCATTCTGACAGATATGAATTCATGTCGTAAAAGTCGTTTTTATCCAGTAATAATTTCCCGCATATATTGAGCAAGTGAAATGAGGTTTTGAATTATAGAGAATCATGTTTAACATTTTTAGAAAGAATTACAGAAAGTAAATTCTTAATACAGCCTTTCGTAGCAAGTGGTATAAAATAAATTAGATTAGGACCAACTAAAGACTAACCTATTTAATTTCATACCACTTGCTACGAAATTTGTAATTTGGGTGGAAATGCTCACAGGTAAAGGTGTACAAGATAAGTGAACTACCTAGTATAATGATTTCGATCGGCTTCGGTAATAGGTAAGGTGCATTTCTGTTGAATGAATATTAGCAAAGATATTAGGAAGTGTTGTTTTTCCCAAACAGGAGCTCGTTGCAATATCAATGTGGCAGCTTCTGTGACAGCCATCAAGAGTAGCAGCACATTTCGTATCTGGTTTATCTTTGAAATGTACAAGCTTAGCTTTAAGAAATCCAAATATGTCTTCAGATATTCCATTAGAAATCGTCATCATTGTAGATCTCTTCGTTTGCAATAGTAAAGTATGATCAAAAATTATTATTATCCAATCTGGCTGTGGAATACTCCCTAATTTATGAATACAACTATTTTTATACTTAAATGTCAACATTGGCATTTGATTTTTAAGTGTTTTAAAGCTGCATTCATAAATTAGGAAGTATTCCATAGCCATACTAGATGAAAATAATTTTTGATCATACCATAGAAACTGTGTGAGCTGTAGATAAACGGCAGCTTTTGTTGGCCTACATGGCCACCTTATGTTTATTTAAAGTAGTAATACTATAAGAGATGAAACATGTATGTATTACCTGTAACCTCATTTACTTTGCAGTGTCAAGGTTGGTGCTTTATGCGCTGGCATCTGGCGGTACAATGATCAACTTGCCCAGGATTCGGGATACAGAGATGGATCGCGCCTTTGGTGATTGCGCAGCAACCATTGTATGAGGTGTGTGTATTGGTGATGTGTTGACCTTGTTGCTCTATCTCTAAGGTCTATGGTTCTGAGTAGAGCACAGTTAATTTGGTGCCCAACTGTGAATGGTCTCACCGAGCCCGATTCTAATCGCCAAGGCGGAAAAATTCCGACTCCCGCGGGATTCGAACCGAGGACTTGCTTAATTCAAGTCTGGCGCTTACCCAACAGCGCCACGCGGCTTCTTAGAGATGAAACATACGAGTATAAAAATGTCTAGTGGCGCATTAATTAGTTTGTATAAAACGGCACTCAAGTTTAACTTTTTATGACGAATGTGGATTTAGTTGCCGAGGCTCGCAGGGCCAATGCAAATAAACCACATGAGTAATAAAAAGGAACTTTAGTGCCGATGAATACATTATGTTTTTTTATAGTCGAGAAATCGTGAAGTTACAACATATTAACCAATTTTTCTAGGTTATGCTGACGTCGGTTGACATTTATCTGTCCCCCGGCCACCTACAAAAAGTTGTAAAACAATGGATTATTTCTCGTATTTTAATGACGATTTCGAGGTACTTTACTGCCAATTAAAAAAAAACATTAATTGCTGCACATGATTGAATAATAAGGTACTGTAAGAATAGAGCCTTTGGGGCGTTATATCTTACATAAATATGCTCATATATACTGATTGAAATAAAACGCGTGTTTGCTTTATGAATCAATATAATGAACTCTTTATAAATTTGTTTTAGGATCGTTGCCTACACAATATGTCTCTGGCAACTATGATCCGTAACATTACTTACAGAAAATAATATAACAAAATGCATTTATTTTTAATTAAAGGTCAAAGCAAATGCAATCGCTACCGAGCAAGGAAATGCCAAAAGATCTACTTACTGGTCTCGAAAACAAATTAAACTAAGGGTTTGTAATAGAGAGGAAACAAAAAGCTTGCAACAAGGAATCAACATCTAACAAGGTGCTTGTTTACTTTTTCTACAATTTCAGGATAAGGTCGTGTTTTTGTCATTTTTTAATGCTCGTTAAATTGGTTTTATAAGCTTGTTTCATCGTTACAAAAGCGCCCCAGACTCTTTATTTGTACAATGCTAAGAAATGAAAAAGTCGAAGGGTTTCTTCGTTAACTTACTAGATATCCAATTATCGTCGTTGCCATGAAGCTATCTCGCTGTCGGAATCCTCTATTTGTAATGAAACATAGCATAATGCTTTTGGTGTTATAATTAAATTGGAATCAGAAACAATAGGTAATCCAGCATTCATTAAAAATTTGCTTAATACTTTGCGGATGCGTTACACGACATAAGTAACTTAACTGTGCGATTATTTGGAAGTAATCATAACTGTTTATTTGTAAAGCAAAACTAAATACAAACGCTGTTTTTAAAAGTTGGAATATTGAAAATGTATTGCTTTAGTAGTAACTTAGTAACGGCCACAAACTATTGTAAATAAAAAAGTAGTTCATGATTGCTTTCAGTCTTCTGGGAAAACAGTTTTCGAAAGCCGCATTATGCCTCCGGAGATCCAGACTACTCCAGAAAAATAAGGGTAGAAACAATACTCCGGAATATAAACCAGGATTTGGAACAACGAAGTAAAAAATGTAGGCGATCTACAAAGCGGTGGAATATTATATATTAAAAGATATATTTAGTTCCCAGAACATATATACTTTTTATAATTTTTTGGAACATTAACTTTCTAACGAAGCGTTTGCGATTCTGATAATGGTTTCCACATATCGTGTCGAATTTACACTAAGTAGCGTCAGCAAGGAGGGGGTACAATAACCAAATTATACACTATGTGGTATGAAAAATGAGATAGACATCCAGGAGTTCAGAGTAATCCACCAATTCGACCAGTATTATTAGATTAAGAAAAAGAACAATTAGAAAGAGGGAAACTAAAATTTAAAAATATAACATTTCTCAAGTATACATGGTGTTTGTAAATCGCTTAAGAGGCTATATCTTTATTATTAATAAAGGGTTCGGAGATTTTTTATACCATGTACATTTATTTAAAATCAGTTCCAAAAATAATTGCTACATATAGTTTTTCAAATTTTAATAATTATTATATCTTTATAAAGTGTTGAAATCGTTAAGACAGTTGAACTCTTATTTTTTCTAATGGTAGAATAATTACAAGTCAGTAACCACAGATTAAATTTTAAGACACCCTTTAAAGCTGGCACTTACGTTGGTGGTAAGCTTAGGCAGAAAAACGATATAAAATAATGCGTTGCCATCAGCAAGTGCGTCAAATGATTCTTGTTTTGTTGAAAAGTTGAATACTAATAGTATGCATGGCACATCACCGTAGAGTTATTTCATTGCAGTATCTAACTTTGGAATCCAATTCATATCACTCCATTAGAAGAAGTTGCAACTGTTTTTAACATTTGTATACGATAATTCATTTATATTTTATTGTTATGGCAGCTGTCAACGTTTCCCACTGCTGAGTCAGTTCGTAATTTATCGTATGTCACGACAGAATATTAATATATTGCAGTGATATTTAAAACAAAATCAAACTTAAGGTGTGTTAGGCGATTTACCCTGTATTGGCATAAAAATGTTTTAATGAAGAAGCAAAGTAGAAGACAATATTTAACGGTTACCACAGCTCATCTAGTCGTTTCGCAAATGAATTTAATGAAAAAGTACTTCGAAATAAATAAAGGAATAACTCAGATTTTCCCTAAAAACTACCACAAAACATAAACACTAAACAATGAACACAAACTCAAAGTGCCACCAGCTTTGAAGTATGTAATTATTTTACTACAAATGGCAAATCATTTTAGACTCAAACAACAAACCAAAATGTCTCAATGGCTCTAACCAGCTTCAAATCGTACCAAACAAACGTTCAGGCTATATAGAGATATCGGAGTGCCGCCCAACTACAGTGAAGGCGGCGTGCAGTTCTTTTCTAGAATTAGTAAAAAGTGTTCAAATTACCAGGGGCACCAAAGACTCCGATAAGACCATTAGCTTACGTGAACTCTTAAACTCACTAAAATACTATGACTAGCCAATTTACTACAACCTGAAACAGACTTCCAAAATGTTCGCCACCTCAACTGCTTGCATTAGCTATACACAAAACCATAGTAAACAAATACAAAGTTTATATTAATTAAAGACACATGTCATGACATCAATTAATGCCAGCACTCCTATAAACTAGAAGCACGACCCACGCTACAGGCGAAAGACACCAATATAGCCAAATCTACTGTTGCTACTAATTCAAGTTCAATATTTAAAATGGTAACAGGTGTCTGAGCAGATTAAATTAGTGGGAAATTACAAATTTACGATAATGCAGCAGGTCGAACATAGCAAAAGGGCGATAATACAATAATAGTAAGCCCCTTGTACGTAGAACTTTAGAATCTTCCATAAATGCGCAACTAATTACTAACGAACTCGGAGGTGATGCAACACTAGCCGATGATTACAATCTTTTGGTGCGCTGAATATACAGATTCCTTTCTAGCTTCACAACACAAGATGATTTTTGAGGCTTTCACGGCCATTGTCATTAAGTAACAAACGACTTCCGGGATTGGACCGTGTCATGATTGAGATCGAAGAACTCAACGTTTCGCCCACTTTCGTAAGGGGCTTCATCAGGAGAAAAAACAACAAAAGAGCACGGTCACTCAACGTGTTAACCACGCCAGAGGCGAAACTCTTTGCAAGGGAAGAGACAGAAGAGCACGGTAACTCAACGTGTGAACCACGTCAGAGGCGACATTTGCTTTTTTTCTTCCTGATGAAGCCCCTTACGAAAGTGGGCGAAACGTTGAGTTCTTCGATCTCAATCATGACAAGGTCCAATCCCGGAAGTCGTTTGTTACTTAACACAAGATCAGGTTTTAAAGCGCTCGAAAATGTGAAGCAATGTTCACAAAATAAATAGCAGCGAACTGCTTAATTAGCCACCTGTGAAAGTGGGGACACAGCAAAAACTTCTAACCGAAAAAGCGAAGCGGAGGCCACAGCAACGACTCAGCAATAAACGGAAATTTCAGCAATGATTAAAAAATTCGTCTACCAAAATTAGTAGCACAACGTAAATGTTAATATTTTAACAACTCCAAAGTCGGCTCTAAAATCCATGAAACACGAGTGCCTAATTAAAATAGAGAACGAGAAAAAGCAAGGGCAAACATACCCTCAGCTTGCAGTTAGAAGACTTAAATCGCGATGCCAGAAAAATACGCAATCAAATGCGATGGATAATTAAGACGTAAATATTTTTGATAAATCAATCATTTATTATTATTATACGAATCCACGGTAGCGTCAATGAGCTAGGACCCTATTCTTACCCTCGTAAGTTACTATAAACTAGACCTAAACTAAGGCAAAAATTAATACGATGTATAACACATCGAACGAATGAATACGGCAGAAAAAAAGCGTAAAAGATGCAATCCAATTCGAGGCAAAACAAAAATGGACATTTGCTGGACATGAGCACGAGCAAAAACAGATAAATGGAGTAGAGCTGTATTAGTCTGGAGACCACACACATACAAAAGAGGTATAGGAAGACCGCCAATGGGATATGCCGACGACTTGAAGTTGACGGCCGGCCTTAACTGGATCTAAAGAGCAAGTAATAGGAATGAATGGAAAGCAGAACTTGAAGAGGTGTATGTCCAAATATGAATATTAAATGCTAGTTAAGAAGAACATAACAGATGAGATCAAGTCGGAGAGGTTACAGAAGGGAACGAGGAACAGAAAAACATCACCACAGGTGCGCAGAAGCAAGTGAATGAATGACACTTGGCCTACTTATGCATGACAACGAGATCGGCGACCTCGATAACTGTAAAACGCAGAGCGTTTGAACAGGGGTGAGCAAAACGCACAAAATCAAACCAATTCAAGAGGCATAATGCGCAACGCCATTTATTCGTTAACAAACATTATACTGAAAAGGTGGTTTAGAAGAAAACAGGAATGTTTGTGTTTTATAACGCTGGCGGTGATGCGTGTTCACATTGATATTTTTGAACATTTATTGTGTACTAGCTTAATCCACCTGTCATAAAACGAACCTTCGGTTTTCATCCTTCTACCACCTCTGGACAATCTTCATCTACCTCTTTGAGCATATCTTCTAAGCTGGGTGGTTTACACTAAACAAATTATTTAGTCTGTCTTTATTGATTATTTAGATCAGTTCCTATTTTAAAATGTATAAATAATCTTTCTACAGTTGAATGGTATCCTGTAGCACTGTGGCAGTAAAGTGTGTGACATTGTCGTTAGATTTCGTTGCCCACAAGCCCGATTGCTGACGAAGCAAGCCCAATCGAGTCCAAATTTACATAGCTACGCACAAAATAAGTAAAACTATATGTATGCTTCTATTCTAATTAGACTGAAACAGTCAAACGAAACGCTTAGTAATGTGAATTACATTAATTCGTAAAAATCAAAAACCATGCAGTAGGTAAGATGCGTACCTACGCTCCCAGAGGGAATTTAATTTACACTCAAATACCTTAACCACTTAACCAAGAAAGTTACGTAGCACACAGGTTTATAATTATATTGCGAGGGGCACTATAATCCACCTAGTCATGAAAATTAGTAAATGTTACACCAAACAACATTGTATGGCAATACCTACATTTTAATGGTTATTGTGCAAAATTTCATCTAATTACATTTATTTGCTCTCTTCTGTACTCATTAGCTTGTTATTATAGACGAATTTAGTTAAATTAAAGCACTGAAGCGTAATAAAATTCTTAACTTTGAAGGGCCTTGGACCGACAATTATGCATGAAAGGATGCTGGTAGTGTACGGGGAGAATGGATCAAGCCTGTATTATACATATAAAATACTGGACAAAATAGCCGAAAACTGCAACGAATCCTAATGTGTAAAAAGTAGAATCGATTTTGAAAATCGACGTTTCAAGGTAGCAGAGATAGTTGTGGCTTAGACGATATCCGAACCAAGCGCCTTACACATTTTGCAGTAAAAGCTTAGAATGAGCAAGGTGATAACCAAATGGGTTCCATGACTTTCAATTCCTGAACAGAAAGATTATCGCCGACAGATTTCTTAGGGGGAACTTGGATTTATTGAAAAGATCCAGACAGAGAGCGGATAGCCGGCTGGTAAAGGGTTTGCGTTTGCAGTAGGCAGGTAGTGGATTCGAGCCCCACACCCGGACATTAGTTACATCGTAAGCGCTACAGCTACCCTACCAACGCCTTTGGTGGTCGTGGCATTTTTCCCTAATTAAAGGGGTTAGGCTAGCCACCTACTCCAGGTGCAGCCAAAGATGACTTATAGAATCACACTTTATGTGGTTACTAACAGGCTCTCAGTCAACATTAAGACAAAGAAGAAAAAGATTCGCACATGTTATGTGATATAGTGGCAAGAGATGAAACCTGGGTTTATTATTGGAATCATAAGATTAAGCAAGACTTAACTCCGCCTAAAAGAAGATTTCAAACGTAAGAATCCGCAGGCAAGATTATGGCGATCGTTATTAGGGACCACCAGGGAATTCTTTCAATGGAATACATGGAGGTAGGAAACACAGTGATCGTGATATACAAAAAAATCGTCCAAATTTTGAAACAAATCTTTAGCTCCTGCTATTTGTTTCGCCATTTAGTCACTTCCGGGCCAGCCTGTATATGTTTACTCGAGTTATAATTGTTGCTGCAATTTTATTTATTTCTCGAAATCTGTGATTTCTGGCGCCCTGTGTTTTTCTATTATTAAAAGAGCTTGCAGCAGTTCAGCTGATGATAGAAATCTGCGACCCAAGGCCACCGAATTTGAAGCTAGCTAGGTCATTGCTGTGAGTAAGAGCATTTCAAAGCTACCGTGGTGTATAAATGATAAGGGGGTTGATCTGCGATTATACTACCATTGATTATTATTAGTAATCGATCGCAGGTTGGCTTCTTTATTGTTTCAATTTGTTGAAAAAAAGGAGTTATAATTCTTCATGACAGTACAAGAGTGCAGAAGCTCGACCTGTTCAAGTTTTAATGCAAAAAGAATGATTTCTTGAGCTACATAATCTGGTGAATAACTCCGATATGGTCCCATGTGACTATTGTTTATTCAAAAACTTAAAGAAATAGCAGATATTTAGCTGAACAGAAAAAATACGTCTATTTTAAAAGGGAGGAATGCAACTACAGTAAGAACTGTATAGAATTGCGTGGTCACTATATTAGAAACAAAAAATAATTAGTTCTTTAAATATATTCCTCTTACCTTAGGTAGATTATTAATCTAGTGTCTATTAATCTAACCAGAGGGTGATGAGGTAAGGAAGCAAGCCCGTTCGTGAATGCAACAAGTCTAATCTTTTTTGACTCTTTTGGTGTACTTAACAGTTAATATTTGTCCAAGATACATAAAACGTCGATATTTTTCCAGTTTATACCCATTTATTTAGTTAAGACAGCAACATCGTGTGTAAATGTAAAGTGCTTCGATTGTTCTCAAGGCATATTTAATTACCTGCATTCCAACTTATTGATTTTCCAATAAGAATATGAAAAGCTTTGATATTGTATCTGTCTGTCGTATCCTTCTCTTAATGTTTACTTTCTCTATGATGTGAAGTGGTTTTATTATGCATCTATTTATTTATTTACATTTGGTTAGAGAAAGGTGTGTGAGTACGGAGTTTAAGGGTTAAACCTAAATAATGTCAAAAGTATTTAATAAACACAAAATACAACCCAGGGTGCATATCTAACTCGATGGGTCTTTCCTGCAACCGCTTGTAACACGAGTATAGTTTTGCTGTTAGTCGCTTTACAAAGATTTTAGAAAAATAGTGTAATGCATACGCAAAAACAATAACTTCTCTGGTTTCAAACATCCTTTTAGCTAATCTACTATCGGCAAGTATTCCAACCACTATCTTAGTTGGTTTTGTTGTATTTATTACCAATTGCAGTAGTCTTACATCTATGCCTCCCATCTAAGATCTTTTCATTTTTAACTCTCTCCTGTTCACATTTCTTGCCTATTTTCTTTAAAAACTCATCTCCATCTTTCTCAGATTACTTTGTGATGTCTTTCTGCCAATCTATCAGTCTATCTGTGTCCTAGCTACCCGCCCAGACCGTTTAATCGATCGACCTGAAAATTTTTATCTAAATTTCTAATATAAATTTGAAGATTCCAGTAATTTTGCCCTATAATAGGGAAAATCTAAGTGGTACTTTACTCTTATGTATTTTTTTGGTTTCCTGGAGGTTTTTTATTTTATTACCAAGTTCAGTCGTCTTACATTTAAGTTTATCATCTAAGTACTTTTTATTTTAACGATGTCCTGTTTACTCAAGATTCATCTCAATGTCACAAAACCTCCTTTATGATGGCTATCTGCCAGCCTGTCAGTCTGTCTGTGTGCTCTCTACACTCCAAACGGTTTAATCAATCGACTTGAAAATTTGCGCAGGGCACTTCCATATACGGAAGGAATTGAATAACTCATTAGGTGGTTATAGTAGATACAAATAAGTATAATTTGTATTATACTGTCCTCTTATGTTGCGTAATGTTTTTACGGCGTTATATTGTTTCAAGATTTATCAGTCTGGCTCTGGAATAGCAAAAATTTCTGTAAAATAATAATTGTTTGACAGGCTGTCAAAGTTGCTAAGGTTTTGCATGCTGCAGCATGCTGTATGCATGGAGCAAGTTGAAATTTGTGCAGTTATTAAATATTTTCATATCAAAGATTTATCCCCAAAAGAACTAAAAGCTGAACTAGACGGCACATTACGCGAATCTTCCCCTTCATACACCACAGTTAAAACTTGGGTTGCGGACTTTAAAAGTGGTCGCAGGAGTGCAGAAAATGCAGCGCATTCAGGAAGACCAAAAACAGCCACCACAACAGAAATTATCGAAAAAGTTCATAAAATTGTCTTGAATAACCGGCGATTGAAGTTGATGGAGATAGCAGATACGGTGGGAATTTCAACAGAGCGGAAATATTATATCCTAACTGAAGTTTTGGGGATGAGAGAGTTGTCTGCGCGATGGGTGCCGCGACTGCTCACACTGGAGCAAAAGCTGACACGCAAAACAGTTTCGGAGGAGTGTTTGGACTTGTTTAAACGCAATCCAGTAGATTTTTTTGAGACGATTTATTACAATAAACGAGACGTGGATTCACCACTATACACCAGAGATGAAGCAGCAATCGAAGCAATGGACTACCAAAGGAGAACCTGCTCCGAAAAAGGCCAAAACAGTTCCGTCGACCGGAAAAGTTTTGGCTTCAGTTTTTTGGGATGCCAAGGGTATTCTGTTTGTGGATTATCTTAAAAAAGGTAAAACAATCAACGGGGCATGCTATGCTACCCTACTTGACCAGCTAAAAGAAAAAATTCTTGAAAAACGATGCGGGTTGGCAAAGAAAAAAATCTGTATCATCAGGATAATGCCCCCTGTCACAAGTCAGTTATTGCCATGGCAAAAATTAATGAATTGCGGTTTGAATTGGTACCCCATGCCCCCTACTCTCCGGACTTAGCCCCCTCAGATTTTAGTTTATTTCCAAACTTGAAAAAAAATCATGCTGGAAAGAAGTACGAGTCCGATGAAGATGTGATTGTTGCCACAAATGTCTATTTTAACCAGTTGGATGAAAGGGCTTATAGGGATGGAATAAGAGCACTTGAATATAGGTGGACCAAGTGCATTGAACTTGACGGGGATTACGTTGAAAAATAAAATTACTGTTTACATGATTTTCTTTTGTTTTCTTGTCTAGGCCGGAGACTTTTCAATTTACCCTCGTATATAGTAGCCAATGAATTAATATAACTAAGCTATGTATAGGAAATGTAACACTGCGCTGGTTAAATAAATTTAAAAAATATAAATTTGGCGATTCCAGTGATTTTTGGTTAAAATTGTCCAACTAAAAGTGTTATTTTACTATTATGCCTTTTATTTTCCTGGAAATTATTATAAGTGTTTGATATAAATTAAATTCGTTGGAACCAAATTAGATATTACGCAATAATCGACCACTTTCGTTGAAAACACTTTTTTGTAAGAAATCTAGTATTTGAAAAAATGCAAAATTAAATTATTTTCAAAAAAATCCTCAGAGTACAGAAATTAATTAAATGAGTAAACTTTCTCAAAACAGTGCTGTATATTACATAATTGCCTATAACTCTTGTTCAGAAGTAATCATTTTAACGAAAACATTTAAAACATTGCTACTGTAAGTTTTGTAAAAACAAGATAAAGGGAAATATCGGTAAAAACATCTTAACGTTCCTACTTCCTAACAAAACTGAAACAATAAAAGGAAACACTTAGTAATGGGAATTACATCAATTTGTGAATAAAAAACTGCAGGAGGTGGGATTCGAACTCAGTAGAGGTGGGGCGATTCATGAACGAATCGTTCATTTGAACGACTCCGACCAAAGAATCGTCTGAATCGGTTCTTTCCTGTCTCGATTCGTCGTTCAATTGATTCGAAGTTATGTTTTGTACGACGCTGCGCAGCGTGATTTAAATCTGAATAAAGAATCGTGAATCCTATGAATCGGTTTCTTCTTGTCTCGGTTCGTCGTTTGTATTAGATTTTGATCGTACGACGCAATGCGCGATTCAAAAATTGAAACCCGAACGCGAACGGGACGAACTAAACGAAACCGAATCTTAAACTTGGTTGGTGCCACTGTTTCATAAGTAATACCTGCAACTGCAATGCAATTAAACTGATAACTGACCAAGCGGCAAGCGCATTTTAGCAAGCATAGCAAAGATAGTATGGAAGGTTCATGATTCATACATAGACATACCGTCTGGTTTCAAGAATACAGACGCGCTCGGTGCAAAACCTAAAATTCAGGGGGATCTAACCGAACGAAACTGAATCGTTCAAATGAACGAATCGAATGAATCGATTCATGTTGATTGATTGAATCGTAAGAATCGACTCCCAAAAATGAATCGGATTGCCCACCTCTAGAACTCAGTGCTATTTCAGCATCTAGAAAAGCGATGTCAAAGCTTGGCAGCAGCCCGGGCGCAACCCACCTCGTAGTCCCGTTTGGTCGCGAAAGAACTACTCGCATTTGTGTTTGCGGTTGGATTATATACGACGCGCTCACTCTTGCCTATTTTGTCTTTTTTACAATATTTACCCTGTATCTCTTGTACCCGATTTTCGTCAACGGTAAAGCATAAGTTATATATATTCCTCAGTTCAAGCGAAAATAGCAAACATTCTTTTTTATGGTGCTCACCTTGTATATATTTGACTGAAACTATATTCGGTTTCGAGCCAAGTTGACTGATATAATGCACATGCAAGATATCTACTTCCTCCAACAAACAGTTTTTGAACTATGCCGTCAAAAGATGGACAGATAAATAGACAGACGTATTAAAAAAACATGTTTTTTGTCATATAAGATCTGTAAGTAGATGATTTTTTTTAGAATTACAATACTTCCTTCGCCTGTTGGACGAAGCAAGTAATATACAGTTTTTGAAATAATCGCATTTTTCCATTTTATTTGAAAATAACTATAAAGATTTGCATAGGGATTTACTCGGAGAAAAAAGGATCGCTGCTGATGGCATCCAGTGCAAATGAAAGGTGTAGCGATCGTCGCGCACTGCATTCAACACAAGGAACAGATATGGGCAACGCTGGCCACGAACTGCCGTATCGCAGATAGCAATGTACAGCGATCGATGCGCGACGTACTTGCAAGAACAGTTCCGTGTGAGTCCTTTATAAAATTATTGGTTCACTGTCACAGGTACGTTCGATTTCCCTTAATCTGTAATGAATTATTAGTCTACAAAGTTTTCTAAGCTATTAGCCACCATCCACACTTTGTAAATTATCGCATAAACACTGTTAAATATGTATGGACAAAACACGACAGTAGGAAAAAGATAATAAAAAATCGAATTGTCGAAACAGTATTGTGTTAAGAGTTCGAATCTTCTAGAAGTTTATGATTATTATATTTGCCGCATTCAAATTCATACGCGTACAAAGTTGGAATCTTCAGTGAGACTTATTTTTGTCTTTTCTCGAACCATACTACATTTACATGAAAGCAGAAAACTTGGAAACTCGGAGAAATATAAGTTAAACAATGTCATCAGTAGCTTTCCAGAACGAAAACGAAAACACCAAGTAATATATTACTGATATTTTATGTCTACCCCATTAAGCGGTTCTCCTTCATCAACTTTTGAGCCTTCGCCCGCTACACTGCTGTGTGGCTGTATGCAAATTTGACACCTCTATTCATTATTTGCTCAAGCTAGCTCGAAATGAAATATATAAAACAAACATTAAATCCGGGCATTTCAACATGTTATAAAAACAAAATAATTTTAAGCGAAGCTGCAAAATTTTTGTAGCAGTTCTTAAATAAAACAAACTATTTATTAAACAGTTTTTGCTTAAATTGTTAATACAAATATTGAAATATAACCAATTTGGTTTGAAATCTGGCATGTAATAATACCTTCTCAAACTATATATCATCTATGTAAACGCATTCACAGTAAAGTGCTTAAAATCCATGATTCGCAATGTCTGCAGATCAAATGATCAGAAAATATTTGTCTGAAAATAACTTAATTTATATTAGGTATCATCAGTAATTTAACACAAACTTGTAATCTATGCCGTCATCTCTGGCAAAGGTTGGCTCTATTGGGTTCTTTACAAAGTCAATATAGTTTACACTTTAGTTTTTCCAATGCAGGTTCATAAAAATGCAATAACTTTAGTTGACAGGTATGTGTCAAAAGTACTTCAAGTTCTTCTAAAATGCTTCGAAATTATTTAAACCATGAACAAAAAAGACTTATTGCAAGGATTAGAGGAAGAAAGCTTATTCGAATCAAAGACCACATTAGAATATGCAAAATATTAACTTAGATTTTAAGATATCTAAACTATTTTGATTTTCCAACTGCACAATAGCCCAAAACAATAGACAAACTATCCGGAGATTTTGAAAATTGAACGATTATTGCATCTAAAAACAATAGATGACATTTCAAGTCGCATTTACTTCGGAGACAGTTTTGTAATACTCGTATTACAATATCAGCTTAAAGATATTTCAGCTAATTATCTTGAATCAAAATAATTAATGTAGACAAGTTTTTACGTCGTCTAGATTAAACTCTAACGCATTTTCTAGATTTGAAAACGTATACACCTAAGAACAATTCAAAAAGTTTTATAGTTTTGCTCTTCTTTTCTTGTTATTTCCAAACATTGTTTTGATGAATTTGGTGCAGATATGAAACATTTCGAAGTTAATTATTTTATTTTACCTTACCTTCTATATAGCAGTAGATGCAGTGATAACTCAATCTATAAAGAAATAAAAATAATAATTAGCTATATCAGTGTGTTGGCAATATATACAGGGTAATTTACGCATAACTCAAGCTTGCCGTTTTCAAAATAAGCAACCCAAATACTAACCAAAGGGTACTACAATATTTAACTTAACACATAAGCGATTGTATAATAACTCGGACAGTAAATCGAGTTAATATCTTTGGCTTGGATACTTCAATCGTTCAGTTGCTATTCAATTTACTGTCAAATTTATTAATCAGTTGTCTGTAATCCATAATTTTTAAAATTGAATTGAAGCATGGCAAATATTATGATAACAATATTGCATAAACGTCATAATTTTGAATTTCAAACTGTAAACAAATAGCATTATTCATCTGAATAAAATAATTAAGCCTTGGACAGAACCCTATAGTTTTGTTTCCAAGCCAATAGTGCTAGAGACGATACAAATTGTTGCCAAGTCAATAGTACTGGAGACGATATCAATTGTTGCCGAACTAATAATTCCGGAAACGATACAGATAATTGTTGCCCAGCTAATGTTGCCGGAGACTATACGTAATAGAAAGATTGTGCGAAGTTACAGTATGGTATAATCAATAACAGTTATGTCATATTGAAGAATTTGCTGAATAATGAACAGACAAGCCACAAAATGTTGCAATTTAAAGACAAAATCACGGAAATAATTAACGCAAGTAGAAGTAATTAATCAAAAACTAGGACAAGTAAAAGAGTATGTTCACAAACTAGTGGTAGATAAGGAAACAGGTTTTAATTGTAAAATATATCCAACTCCGTTTGTATTACGGTGAAAAGAGAAAGCTAGAGAACTAATAATGAAAAGTCAAGTGCGACACCAAAAAAAAACAAAATAAAAAGATCACGAAAAGAAAACGATTTAAGCTGGGAGTTGTGGTCATTGTTAAAAAACTAAAGCTAGCAAATAGAAAAGAGAAGATTGTGCAAAATCCTAACGGGCACATGAGGGACCATATAGGATAAACCAAATGTTTAGCGATTGCAATACATATGAGCTAATCAATGAAGACAATGACAAGATAACATCTGTTGAAAAAAGGAAATAATTCGAGTGTGTGATTAGAGTAGGTTAGAAATTTTCAAATTAGGTAGATAAGTTAGTATTGTCAATAATAGGTGAGGCTAATTAAGCCAATTGAACTAGTATTGTACAATATTATCTTCTAAAATTAAGAAAAAATATGATTGTAGAATTATAAACAGTAGAGCACATATTCTTTGCATTTTGAAAATAGCGGCAAATATGCAATGAACATAATTTAAGCTAACATAAAATTATGATAGGAATCAATATAATTCAAGCATTGCAAATATTATGTTAAAAATAGCCTTGAAATAATTTGAATTTGAAACCGTACAATAGTGCTAGCCTTGACTAAAAATGAAACTACAATCAAGGCAAGCTTTAAAAAAAGAATAACAAAAAAGAACAATTGGGAAGGGGGACATAATAAATACCAATTTGTACAATCACAAAGTGTTTTACATTTGCAGTGTTGTTAGATAGGCTACAAAGGTTTTCTATCCATCTTCGTTTTGGGATGTTTTTGGTGGTAATTTGTTCTTCGTTGTTCAAGAAGCGGAGGCCTTAAAGCCCAGGATAGGCAGCAACCATAGTGTATCGCAGCGCAGCCCTACCTGTAAGCACGGGAGCTGACATTGGAGCCGGGAGCAAGCAGCGATCAGATGACGACCAGCACATTGGCGAATCATCAGCAGGTTTGCAAGACAGGTTAGACGATAAAAAGGGGGCCCAGTCTTCGAGGGACTTACTGGTGGCCAGCCTAAAAATCCGTTTACGGAGCAGAAAATTAAGGTCAGACGTACGTTACCCTAAAATAAGTTAGTGATGTTTTCGGTGTCGTCGTTTGTGCATGTGTTGTTTTACTGGCGTTGTTGACTTACGTTATATCATCTAGGCAACCCATCGATACGTAATAGCAGACGTACTTGTTTCAATTTTAATCTACTTCGATTTATTTCTGCTTTATAAAATATGAGATTAGGTCACTATAAGTTGACGTTGCGAATATTATTTCCCATAATTTCAAAAAGCCCATTAGTTAAGTGGGACGCGTAGAAACGAGCGCAATTTAAGAAAATCATAACAATTTATGTAAAAGCCAGTATATTAGCAACAATTTTATATATTTCAAATAATAAATTGGCAGGATGTAACAACCCAACCCATAAGATAGTCATTAATCAATTAATAAAAATTTTAAAAAATACAACAATAGCCCAGCCGTTTTTTTACAGTCTATATAAACTAGCCGTTACTGGCAAATATTTAACTCGAGCCTTTAATGAAAGTCGTTTCCTAAGTATTAATCGATAGGCACACATTGGGATTTTTATTTAATTTTAGTGTCTTTATTATTGCTTAAAAATAGAAAAGCGAAAGAATTACTTTTTAAAATAATTCTTAAATCAAAAATAAGAAATAGAATCTAATTGAAAAAATAAAACAAACATTTCAAGAAGGAGGATAAAACAAAAATAATATAATGTAATAAAAAAGTTACATAATTTGTAACAATGAAATGTAGCGTATGGTTTCGAATACAAAAACAAATAAAAGTTTACATGAATGCAAGAACAACAATATAAATACCCTTTGGCGATTTTTTCTAGTATCTCTCGTGTAATTTTTTCTTGCAAAACTTTTAAGCATTGTGCTTTTCATTATAAGCAGATAATTTACAAATATTTTCCAAAGGATGCTATAATTCGAGCTAATTTTCCGACCGCCAAATAATTTTTATTACAATGGTGCTTTGGGTTTCATTTTCTTTTAATATCGCTTCTAAGGCTACTGCTGGCTCTGGGCTAGCCAAAGTTTAATAAGTAATAATATCGCACAATAGTAAAGCTTAATCGAAGTACCTTATAATTTTTAGAAATCTAGTTTTTTTTCTTCTTGCCGATCTTCCACATAATGCTACTCTGAATACGTGTGGTGGTATAAACTTTTCATTTATTTTATTGAAGATTTCGTTATAGTCATTTCTTTAGACATACAATTATTCCATGCGTTTTAACAAGGAATAAAGTATTTTAGTGTTTTCTAAAAATGTCGATTTATACGCAAACTAGCAAATTGCGAAACGATATATTTCAAATAGGTTACAATGACCTCACTGTGGACTCACTCAGAACTTCCCTCGCAAGTAGACGTTGTAACACTAGACAATTTTAAAAATCAAAGGAAACTAGGGGTAAAAATATCTCTTCGCACAATCGTGTGTTTTCAAGTACTTGCGTTGTTGACAGATCGAGTAAGTTGATCCTACAGCAATTGACTGATTTCCATAAAAATGAGAAAAATAACTTGCGATAACTACATTCAATAACGTAACATGTGGGGTAAGTAACAAATAGCTTGCGGTAAGTAAATTTCGTAACACAACAATGGCGAAGTATAAACGGCGTAATAAAATAATTCAAAATTTGAAGAATATATTTGTTCTTCGAACGTGCGTAAAATATTATACGATACTCATTCATTTAGTGCTTGCAACAGGTCTCGATTAAAAAACTCGACCTTCCGGCTCTCGTTTTTTTAACTTTTTTCAACCTGATAAGATATGCTTACCGATCTTATATGGTAATATACTATATCGTCCGCAATAATACTAAAACAATAAAATGAAGCACCTAGTAATTCTAATTACATCAATTTTCAAATATGAGAAAATATTAGCGGAAGTGGAATTCAAACTTCAGAGCTTGCGAATGCGATTTAAACGATTCAAACCACACTTCAAGCAAAAATTGGCAAAATTTTATGTTTTTCAGGTGCTCACCTGATATATGTTGGCTCCAAAATATATTGTCCTATTTCGTCAAGGGTAAGAACCTTAGCTATTTGAAAAATATTTCTTTTATTTAAGTAATAGTTCGTGAGTTAAAGCAAAAATAAGCAGAAATGTATTTTATAGGTACTCACCCTGTATATATTTTGCCGAAATATTCTCGGTTTCATACCAGGAAAGCTTATAATCCGCATGCAATATATCATCTTTCTCCAACAAATAGTTTTTGAATTATACTGGCAACAGGCATGTCATGTAGAGACCGTGGATCGTGAAGATCTGAAGAAGAAATCTCGCAAGGTGATTTTTTCGTTATTACAATACTTCCGTTTAGAAGAGGGAAGTAAAAGAAGATTCCCATTGTTATGTTTACTTTGTCGATTATATACCAATTTTGAGGGATATAATCGGTTCTACTTCAGTTTCTAAGTATTACCAACTGTTGCATCGAAGGTAATATTTTGGTGAATGTGTTAATAAAATAACTTTCAAATACTTAACTCAAAATGACTGAAAGTTTGAGTTTTCACTTTTCATCAGTGCTGTCCTATTAGTAAAAACTTTTTTCAAAACAGTTATAGCCTAGAAGTTTGTAATAGTTATTAACGACATAAGGTCGTTAATAAGCATTTAACAAACGACAACAAATTTGTGGCCGAGGCCGTCAGGCCGAGGCTAATGAATTTATCCGAGTTAGTTAGATGCGATAACGGCCATATGTCGTTGAATATTTTTCATAACACCTACAAAAATTGAAATTTTAGAGCAATTTAAATGAAAAAGTTAAATAGTATTAGTAACGGGTGCTAGAAGACTCGTCTTATCAGAGTCACCTATGGAAAAAAATACGTTTGGCAATACTGAAATGTATTGTTGGTGACACTGTCAGTCTATGTCAAATTCGATGTTAGTAGGTTAGGTTTTGCGTCAGTTTTGACACAGACTGACGCAAAACCTAACTTGCTAACATCGAATTTGACATAGACTTACAGTGTTACTAACTATACATTTCAGTATTGCCAATGTTAAAATGTTACTGTTCTGTTATGAAGAACTTTTCAGTCAGGTTGACAGTTCTGTTATTGACAAATAACAAGTAGGTGTTATGAAAAATACTTAAGAGTATTATTTCGTCGTTTGGAACAAGTTGTGTTGTATTTCTTACTTTTCGGAATTGTGCTGTTGATAAATAATAATAAATAATTATTCTGACAGCTCAAGCATGTGCCGCCTAATTAATTTGATTTTTTTTTATATTTAACTAACGGTCTGCAACGAAATGTTTCTCATAAATGTATCATCCAGTAAATCTACTCCATTAATTAAAATATTGAATACGAAAAGTTTTTGTCCTGATTTTTGATAATGGTAATGTGGATTTGCAACAACTAAAGTGAAACAGTTGTGGCAAGTAAACATGCTCTAATTGATAAATTTACATTTCTTACTTATAGAGTATAATGCGAGAGTTTTCAATTAATTTTACATTGTCATGGCTACATAGACATAGCTGAGGGCCGACTAGTTCGTTGTGGACAGCATGGATTTTTCTAGAAAAGCCTGAATCAAGTATAAACACAAACGGCACCAATGGGTTTCTAAACATTAAATGTGCCCGCAATAGTCACGAAAACTCATAAATGTAAAAATATAGTCGATAGGTATATAATCTTAAGCAAACTAACTTAATGGCCAGGTCATAAAAGGTTCGTAGTAACTAAAACACAAACATTATCGTAAAATATGTACCTATAATACGCAGCAGTATATTACCAATCACCCCTAGCTTGAAGATTGGAACTATTAACACAACAGGGAGCATCCGGTATAAAAATATTAACTCTAAATAAATACCATTATAATCTGCTGGAAAAACAGTAAACGTAATTACTCAATAATTGTATATAACAAAGCACGTAACATTGTGAAGAAAAGTAATAAGTAACGGTAAATGACGTTTAAACAAACTAATAAAATCTTGAAGGGGCTTAAGGATCCCCGGTTGAGGGCATGGTAAAATGACTCAATGAAGCTGCATCAGCCGCCAATATCCAGCGAGGTCCAGATAAAGTCTGATGTTGCGGCTAAAAAACTAGATTAACTCAACTAAACGACCGTAAAACACCCACAGTGGCTCTATGAACCGGAACAGCTGCAACGCATGATCTACCACAGAAAGCCATGGAACGGGAACTTGGAACTCTTAATTATAGGTGCAGAGTGTCCCCAGGGCACATGAGACGGGCAATAAACATATAAGACTTCAGCAGGCCACGTAAAGCTTAGCTGAAGTCAAAGTACAACGTGGTCTCACGGGAAGTGACATTCTGTTACCAAATCACGAAGAACCGCAAGCTTCAAAAAGAAGAAAACCACCTAAAATCTCGCGAACGTTGGAACGGTCGCCAAAGCCAAATAACGGGTTATAATCGACCATGTGACTTACCCTACAGGAAGAATTAAAGCAGTTATACACGCAGATAAAATAATTCGTGGACATAACGTGGAAATAAGCTTCCAATAACTTCGCCTTTAAACCAAATCGACACAATTGTGAGTGCAAAAAAATTCCAGAGTCACCTTTGCACACTCAAAAATTATGCCAATGAGAGAACGACTGTGTTTTAACCATTCAAAGATTGGGAAGCGAAAGAACATGAAATTAACATACTGTGGCAGGTGCGGTGCGGTACGGTAAATTTGAAAGCCTAAATAACAAGCCGTAAGCTTTGAGCCCTCACAGGTATTATTGAGAAAACTATAGCATTCGATAGTTCTATTCAATTGAAACTTCTACATTGCAAGAATTTTTATTTGTGTTGTTTTACAGCTGTTTAATTAGTTATTTCATATGTGGGAAAACTTTTGGCAGCTAATTTTTACATTTATTATAAAAAAGGACATTGGTGTAAAAATATATTTCGACTTTCGTCTTCTTTCCTGTATGTAGGTAGGTGAGTTAAGGAAATCATTCACCTCAATATACAAAACTATTTTATATATTATAAATTTTAGTTAAAAAGTTCCAAGTTTCAAAAATATTTAATTCTATTTCTATAGGAAAGAAAAATGTTTTTGTTATTTAAAATTACATATAGGTTTTAGAAGAAATAACAGATATGCATTTAGACGAATTTAAAAAAGCAGTAGAATATATTTTAAACTCAAATTATTTCCAATTTAAAAGTAAAATATATAAACAGAAATATGGAGTAGCAGTGGGACAACCACTATCGAGCACAATAGCAGATCTTGTAATGCAGGTTATAGCAGAAAACATTTTAAAAAATAATACCGAAATCTCCTTTTATCGAACATATGTCGATGACATAATTGTTGCAACTGAAAATCATAATATAACTAACATTTTCAATAGCATACACCCAAGATTAAATTTCACAATAGAACGAGAGAATAAAAATAATTTTATAAATTTTCTGAAATTAAACTTAATTAGAAATAAAAATAACACAATAGAAACAAACTGGTACAGAAAAGGCATAAAATCTGATAAATATTTAAACTATAAATCCATTACAACTATTAAATATAAAATAAGCTTAATTAATAATTTAATCGATAGAGCAATAAAATTATCTTCAAACAAATTTCATAAACATATTATAAACAAAATGAAACAAATGTTAATTAAAAATAATTATCCAATCAAATTAATAGAAAAAAACGATTATAACAAATAAAAAATACAAATAAAAAACATTCCATAAATTTACAACCAAAATTTTTTGGTGAAGAATTTAATAATTGCACAAACACTAAAACTAGCACTAATTATATAACTTTATCATATATTCCTAATTTATCTTTAGCATTAAGAATATAACCTACTAAATATAATTAAATGTAGCTTTTAAAAATCAAAACACTCTCGGAAAACTATTCTTTAATAACCTTAAAGATAAAATAGAAGTAAATAATGAATCAAATGTAATATATGAGTTGAGTTGCAACAATTGTGAAGCAAAATATATTGGACAGACTAAACAGATGCTAAAAAAGAGAATTTCACAACATAAAAATTCGATAGTGGTTAAAACGGAAAAACCTAATTAACCTAATACTGCTTTGTCCGATCACGCAGTTGAAAATTTTCACAACTTTGATTTTAAATCCTCAAAAATACTACAAAGAAAAAATAACCTACAAAAACGCCTAATAATGAAAATGATAGAAATTAAAAAAAGTCCTCATTCAATCAATTATAAAGCTGACATCGAAAAACGTAATTTATCATTAATTATTCTAAAATTTCAAATTGAATATTTTCAATAATCTTAACATTCAAAAAATGACAATTGTATTAAATGCTAATTTTGGATTAGAGAGAAATTTCTCATTTGGTCATAACCTACAGATATCAAATCGCAGACGCATGAAAATGGTGGCACTTCAACCAAACTTGCTCTGCGGCTTATAGTAAAATAGATTTTTAGAACAATAGTAAGTTATAAAGAATATTATTAAATAAAAACTTAAATAGAATAGTATAACTCCCTCTTTTCCAGAAATAATAATGAATGATACAAATCAGAAATAAAAAAATCCAATTTTAACGTAGCCATTACATTTCGCCAAAAATTTCGACCTTTTTAGTCTCACAAAAAAATATCGAAGTGCAGTTTAACGATTAATGACTGATAAATCCTTAACCAGCGGTAGTAGAATAAATATCGTCTAAATCAACCTGTATTGGAAACAAAGTAAGTTCTTTTAAATTATAAAGGAAGGTTAAATAACTGAATATTCACAAACACAGACAGATCAAAACAACTACAATCCTAAACAAAGAATTACATAAATAGAAGCAAAACAGTTTTAAGAGGAATTGAATGAGGAAAAAAATCCAAGTGAGAAGAAATGCACAACTCGCAAATTTCCAACAATTTTAGCATTTATTTGTAAGCTGTATATAACATTTTAATAATACATTTTCCTGACAAGGGAGTGTGAAATATCATCCAGTTTCTTTTAAGACTTAAATTACTTTAAATAACAGAACAGTTTTAGGAAAATTAAATCCAAATAAGAGATACTGTGAAACAATCAAACTTCCCATATTTTGCAAGCAATCGTAAGCTGAACATAACAAACTTCAAATTTCATATTCCTAACATGGGGTTTCTATTTTTAAAACAGAGTAAGTTTCTTATATAGCTTGAAATAATTTAAATAACAGAACAGTTATAGGAGAATTGAAACAAAAACAATCCAAATGAGAGGAATTGTGCAGCTGGCAAATTTCTCATATTTAACAAGCAATCGTAAGCTGCATGTAACAAATTCTAACTTCATTTCCTAGCAAGAGGTAGTAATAAACCTTCTATTTCTACAACAGAGTAAGTTCTTCTAAAACCTATATATAATTTTAAATAACAAAAACATGTTTCTTTCCTATAGAAATAGAATTAAATAAACAGAAAAAACATACAGTAACCTAATAATGTTTCTGATAGGAACACAACAATTTTTAGAACTTAACAAGGATTGTTTATATATTTATAATATATAAAATATTTTTGCATCAGTGTGATGATAGCGTCTAAATTCGCATTTTTAACTTACAGATTTTTTATTCATGTAAACTGAAGAAGACGAAAGTCGAAACATATTTTTACACCAATGCCTGTTTTTATAATAAATGTAAAAATTAGCTGCCAAGAGTTTTTCCACATATAAAATAAGGAATTTTTATATTTAAAATGACAATAAATACATTTTATTGACATAATGTAATAAAACTTTAAGTAGCAGCACAAAATAATACTACAAAAAATTTATTTTAAATGCAAAAGCATAAATGAAAAGATCGCCAGCGTGGCTCGGTGGTTAGAGCATTAGACTGCGGCGCGGAAGTCTGGAGTTCAAATCCCAGATCAATGCCTGGCGGGCGGCCTACCCAGTCGCTTTAAATAATTGGGGACCTGCGTTCGAAAGAATAAGGGGTAATAATGCGGTTGTCCAATGCGTGATGCTCACCACATCACCATTTGACATGAATTTGACAAGCGACAGCCGGGTGTGAGAGCGAGGATACGGAAGCTCTGACCTTCCGCCTTCCAGGGCAAGCTCTTTCATGGGGTGTTAGTGCCTCACCATTATATAAATGAAAACAAAATCTAAACATATATTGTAATTGAAATCGGGAAAATAAAAGCTGTCCACTGCTATAAAATAAAATAAAGAGTCAGGAAGTTGTTCCAAAATTTATTTTTTTAAGTAAATAGAGCAAAGGCTCAAACTGGGAATTCAGATTTTCAGTATTTTTCGCTAACACTACATGCACAACTTGGTCTCAATTTAAACTACATGGTATCTCTTAATAAAAGTAAAATCCCATGCATGTACTCAAAAACGAACACCTTGTATATAGTTAAAATCAACAACTCCGTAATGTATAGGAATATGTAAAACCTATTTTGTTTGTACTAAAAGAGACTAATGTAAACAAAAGCAAAATATTATAACAGGGCCCTATCAAGTTCTAGCCTATGCTGATGACATAGTAGTATTAGCTAGAACAAAAGAAGAGTTAAAAAGAATCGTCATAAACATCGAAGAACAAGCAAGGAGGGCTGGTCTGGAAATAAATGAAGATAAAACCAAATATACGATACTTACGAACAAAACACAAGAAGTAAACCAGAACATGTCCATCCAAATACCAAGCACAGAGAAAAAATATAGCTTCAACTATGTGAACAAAATAGTGTATTTAGGAGTGGAAATGAATAGTAATGGTCAACAAGGATCAGAAATAGATAGAAGACTAATGATGGGAGCTAGATGTGCAGCAGCCCTGGACAACGTGCTAAAAGACAAAAACATACAAATAAAAACAAAAATCAGACTATACAAATCAGTAATAAGACCAGTAGTAATGTTTGGTGCGGAAACGTGGGTGATCACGAAGGTATACGAAAATAAGATAAGTATATGGGAAAGAAGAATATTAAGAAGAATATTTGGAGGAATAAAGGTGAACGAAGAATGGAGAAGGAGAACTAACCAAGAAATTGAAGATTTATTCCATGAGCCAAGTTTAATTGCAGTTATTAAACAAAGCCGACTACGATGGTTGGGACACATAAGTAGAATGAACAAAGATGACCCAGTACGAAAAAGTCTAGAAAGGGAAGCAGAAGGAAGAAATAAGAAAGGAAGACCGAAAACCACTTGGTGGGATGATGTGCAAGAAGATATAAATGCTTTGGGAATAATAGATTGGAAAACAAAAACTAAAGACATGAAAGCATGGAAGCATGCTATCAAAGCCATAGGCCAATAGGCCTGCTAGTGCTGTGTATATATATATTTTGTTTTAATTATGAGTTGCCCTGAGCATATAACTTCACAATCTTGATTATAGATCCTATAAGTGAAGGCAAATAAATTAAAAACTAAAACGTGCCGTGAGATTCTCATTTTGAGGATGATATTTACGAACACCTACCGATACGAGGTGGAATAAATCATCAAAATTGCAATAACTTTAAAAAGTTCGTCTATGACATCTCGCCCTGAAAACGTCCTTTCAAGTCCCAAATTGTGCGTTCGGTTGACAAACAAAGCATTTCTTTCAGCGAACGTCATATTTTTCTCAGCGTGAAAATACGGAGGCGCATTTGACGAAATACATACAATTACTTAAAGAAAGTAGTTGGGAGCTGGCAAATGGAGCGCGCTACACGCCTTTCATCATTGTAATATCACTAGAGGGACTGGAAATATGTCAAATGTCCAGAGTATGCAGCAAAGAAAATAAAGCCGTAACTAAAAAATATTGCAAAAACACACCGCCATATTTCGAGGTTTGCAGTAGATAAACTTGGTTTCAAATTCAAACTTCGTCATATGTTAATGCGGAGCTGACAGACGTTTCATTACGTGGATCCGACCTGAACAACAGTGCAAATGAGCGCCTTCAAGGGATTTCAAATAGCATTCGCTATTAATGTAATTCTTCGAAAGTTTCGCCATGTTAATTTCGCGACCCTGCGTGCGTTTCCTTAACTCCGCTTATTATGCGTTTCTGGATATCCGCCCGACTGCTCCAGCTATTAGTTTAGTTTGAAACCGGGCCCTTGGTTGAAAAATGCAAGGCGAATGTAAACAGCGAAATGTATAAATTTTCGCTCGCTTTGTCAGTTTCATACTTCAGGCACGTCACACCGCTGTGGCGTGCCACAACAAAACACTGTGCAAATAGAGAATGTTGTTATTTTATCGCCATTGTGTATCTTGAATGTGATAATGTGGCGTCGCATTTGAGATAGTTTCTGCGTTGGAAACAAGACCCTAGATTACCATGGTCGGAAGCGCTAAAGGTTTGTGGTTCGCTTTGTTACTAAAACCTGGAGTAAATGGACCTGCACTCATTAGACCAGTAGGACAGATGACGTAGAAGCCCAACTATATTTGTAATAGGCTTATCAAGCTCGGCACATCCGCTTTCGTGGGTTAGTCAACATTTGAGAAGTGAATTCGCGTTTTAGCTTCAAGTAGGCCAAGCAGGCGACTGTTTTTCTTTCTGGCGAGGAATATGTAACGAAAACTAATTGTTCAAGCAGATTAAAATATCGATTTGCTTGTTATCGATTAACGGTAAAAATTTCGTAAAAATAATTCAAAAAAAATTCTTAAAAAAATGAGCTACCAACTTACCAAATCTAACTGCAAACACCTAAATAACAAACCTGTTACGGATTATAATATGTCTTGAACATTTATGAAAAGAAATCATTTTAAGTAATCACTTGTGAAAAGAGATACTTTTGGATAGTTTTATTATTTGATTGAATTAATTGTCAAGCAAAGCAACTTTGAACAATTAGAAAAAATATATATTTATTTAAACATTAAGACTAATTTCTTACAGTTCTCGTATATAAACGTATGTTTTGCTGTGTAACACCAATGGTTCAAACTTTACTGTTACAGGACGCTGTGTCTGCATGCGCCATTTTTTCAGCGGCATCTAACGGCACTGGAACAAACTTTAGTCTCACAGGAAGCTGTAGCCGTTTTCTTCTGTAACTTCTTTATTTATAATTCAATTTTAAAAATACAAGAACGATTTTAATTAGAATAAGGCTGGCTATGTAGTGCACTACAAAGCTAATTATTAAATATGTTTTTTACTTTCGGAATCACCTTTCCTTTCCTTGTTTCCATTGTCAGCATTAAAGGAAATACGAGGGATGTACAGGGCCCTTCACGACAAGCTGAGTCGATATGTATATAGTAAATTACTGGGACTAGTTTTATGAAAATTTGTATACGGGAGTTTCCGAAGAGCTGGTTTCAACTAGAATATTTTCAGTTTTCTGCAACTTCCGGTAATACCGGAAATAGGTCCCAACTTCTTGAGTTATTCCAGTTTTTCGAAATTTTTGGCAGATGCAGCCTCTTACAAAACAATTAGTTTTTGAAACTCCAAAGGAGTCAGGCCAAATACTTTCAGGGTCTGCACAAATGAGACCTATAGCTACCCTAATATTCAAAAACTTTAATAAAATTATACAGGGTTGCTATATCAAAAATGCGAAAACTTAATTTTTTTAAATGACAACCCCTTTTCGTAGTTATTCCATAATCAAAATTATCAGCTGGCTTGGGTTTGAAGGTACTAATGAGACAAAAGCTAAAGTGTAACAAACAAGAATTGCAAATAATTTGACTTTTAAGGGCGGCAAAAATGTTAATCATGTCCCGTTTAGGATTTAGTAATGAAGATTACTTTAATTTGTTAATGGTATACGGGAAATGTAACAAATAATCAAAAGAGCCTGCGAAATCTTCCGTTCGTGATATCCGTATAGACCAAAGCCCAGATATGACACCCTCACGTGGCTCATTCATAATTGTAACACCACGGGCAGTTTATTGGAAAGCACGAAAAAATCGCAGGATTCTGAAAAAACATAAGTTCCATCCGTATTTATGGTCATTAGTACAAAATTTGAGGTCAGGTGAGGATATAAAAAAAGAATTGATTTTTGTGAATATATATTAATTATAACTCAGGAAGACGCAAAATTTTTACAAGAATTGATTTGGACGGATGAGAGAAAATTTTAGAAGAATGGAATGTTTAACCGGCATAATTCCCATTATTGGAGTGATACTAATCTCCACATATTTGGTGAAAGACATTTCAAGGTTACTGTAGTTTCAATGTTTCTGCTGCAATAAAAAATGACGGTGTGCTAGTGGTACATTTTGATAATGAAAATTATTTACATCCACTAAATCTGAACTGGAATCAGCTGTGGTACTAACACAACGGAGCCCCACCTCATAGTAGTGCGCTTTTAAATATCTTCTTACAGAATCACTTCTAGGATCATTAGATAGCAACCAATGGACCCCATCAATAGCCTCTACGTTCGCCCGATATCACTCTATTAGATTTCGTTCTTTGGGATCATATAATAGTTATTTACTTGGCGAACTTAGTAAATTTACATTTATGGGCAAGCCGGATAATTTGCAGAATGAGTGCCGTAGGAGCGAGCCGTGTAATCCGGTGAGCCCCAATAAAGGCTAATTGCAAGCGAGCCGCGTACAAATTTTTATTTCCTCTTGCTGAAAATCCTAAAAATGTATATTAGTTATTAATGAAGAATGTATCTATTAAAAAACAAGGTGCTTGTAAAGTCGCGATGGCAGCATTTTATAGGCACCTGGCCTGTAAAGACTCTTTTACAGGTCAGTTCAGACAACAGTAACACTTTACAAGCACCTGGCCTGTAAAGACTCATTTGCAGAGTCAGTTCAGACGACAGTAATGAGCGTTTAACAAGTCAAGAGGATATAAAAGATATTACGTATGCATCGCCGCTCACAACAAAATAAGGTTGCCAGGAAAGAGTTCGTAATGCATTTCGACCTCTCTCTCCGCAGGAAATCCCGAGTGCCACTCATGTCGGGTTTTTAAGAAGACTTCACAAATG
Source organism: Agriotes lineatus (assembly GCA_940337035.1). NCBI lineage: Eukaryota > Metazoa > Arthropoda > Insecta > Coleoptera > Elateridae > Agriotes > Agriotes lineatus. Next base: position 17,094,958 of record OW679196.1, on the reverse strand, counting down.
TTTGGAAGTTGGAGGCAACCAGTCTGAAAACTTTTAGCAAGAATCTTAATGTTTACTTAAGACACTGAACTATTTTTTTTTTCAATAATATTAGCATTCTTTATGTAATTAGTTTAAGCTAGCCAAGTGCTAAATAAACGTTTATTTATTTATTTATTAATTTATTTAGTTCGAACATTTACTATAGTTTGGTCAGTTTTTCATTTTTGTTTTCTTATTTCTTCTATACAGGGTGATTTATAATGGGCGAACCAAACTTCAACAGTTTGTTGGGGAGGTCATTTTGAGTAAAAAATGTTATATGAACATAGGTCGTATTCCATTTAGTTACCTAACTACAAGAGATCAACGTTTTATTAAGGGGCGGGTAAAGGTGAAACCGCTCAAAGTGGCCAATGTTACAAGCGTCATATCTACTACGTATGTGGACCAATCATATCAAACTTATTTTGGTAGGATAGCCTGTCAAACATTTTTTCTCAAAAACGAAACATAAATTTCAAATTCTGTTTACACCAATGTCCTAGACTTCTTAGTATCTAGCTTTTAGCGAATGAGATAATTTCATAAAAATCATATATTTTTTACATTTTTTCAGAATTTATTCTATTTTTTATATCATACACTAGAACTGTGAAAAATAATAATTGTGATATAAAAAACTCTAAGATTGAACCAGCCGTTTGGATGAAACACTCTTTGGAGATAAATTGCAAGGTGTTCTTAAAATATTTTTTCAATACCCTTTCTACCAATAAATTGCCATGTAATCCATATTGTTTCACAGATAAAACTACAGTCTATCATACAAAAAAAAGTTTGATATGATTGGCCCACATACGTAGTAGATATGACGCTGAAGACATTGGCTACCTTGACCCTCCTTTTAATAATAATAATAATAATAATAATACTAATAATAATAATAATAATAATATCTATTCCATAATCTACATATGTACATATATTTACAATTTATAATATAATAGAATCTTAAGGTGAAGTTCAGTAGCCCGTTTTTCAACTCCACCTTAAATATGCTATAAACAAACTTAATTAAATTTCATGCCTAAATTTCCTTTTAAGCTTATTTGAATTTTTTGTTGTTGATGATGAAAAAAAGCAACTGAAATAATTGCAAACAAGCAAACAAGGACCACGTGAAGCACACTGATTACAAATGATAATTACTGATTATGAAATAAGTATTTAAAAAGAGCCGGTTTGAATCTTCGTAAAGATAAATTTTTAAAGCGTTTGGGCAAATTATTTATTGTTTTTGCAATGTAAGAAAATGACCTTTGGAAAAGAGCCAACCTGTGCTGAGGAACTGCCAGAGTCCATTTATGCCTCAGATTTAAATTATGTATATCTGTCCTGTAGGTAATTTTATTGTAAAGGTAAGCTGGTTGCCTTTCTACAATAATTTTCATAAATAACGAGGAACTCTGAAGGAGTCTTCGGTTTTTGATGTTCAACCACCAGATAATTTATATGAGATGTGCTCATATTTTCTGATCCCATGAACATATCTCAAGCAGGCATTTTGGACTCTCTGGATTCGTTTACGTGAATCTAGATCCAAACAGGGATGATACACTTCAGAACAGAACGTGAAATGTGATAAAACAAAAGTTTCCCAAAGAGTCGATTTTACTGCTTTATTGAGATATGATCTGTGAATTTGAAACTCAAATTAGACCTGAGAAATGGATTCCTCGTATCCTAGAACCTATATAAAAAGTTGTATTACTCAAGATTTTGTGTCTAATAGAAGCTCATCTATTAAAAATACCAATATGGCAGCCATATTTAATTTATAGCAAACAGGCCATCAGAGGTCCCGCACAAGTTGCTTGCGATGGTTTCCTAAAACCTTAAGACCATACCTAAGACTATACCAAATTTCAAAGACTTGGCTCAAAGTGCACGATTCTTATGAATTCCCTCTATGCTATCTAGAATCAACTGGTGAAGAGAAAAAAGAGGGTTGCTATTTAAAAAATTTAAGTTATCGAATTTTTGAAATAGCAAAATTCGGCACCAATTTATCAGCATCGTGCATAAGTTTTATAAAAGGTTTTTAAATATTTGGGTAGCTATAGGTATCATTATTCGTGTAGACCCTGAAAATATTTGGCCAGACTCCTTTGGATTTCAAAAAATGTTTTTTGTAAGGGGCTGCATCTGCTAAAAATCTAGAAAAAACTGAAATAACTAAAAAATGGCGCACTGTAAACATATGATGTCGCATACGAAGTTTGATTGAAATTCAGTGTAGATTCCAAAAATTCTATAAAAATTGGGACATTCTAGTTAAAATAACGAAGTTGGGACCCATTTCCGGTATTGCCCGAAGTTGCAGAAAACTGAAAATACTTTAGTTGAAACGAGCTTTTCGGAAACCCCCCGTCTACAAATTTTCAGAATACTAGTCCCAGTAATTTCCCATATACATATCGACTCAGCTCGTCGTGAAGGACTCTGTACAGGATTTATTGTCCCTAGTATAGAATACAACATTATTTTTCAACATAATCCCCTTAAACGTGAAGACACTTATTCCGCCTATGTCCAAGCATAGCAACACCTTTCTTGAAAAACTCTTGATCACAGAAGAAGTCCTGCACTTTAGCCATAACAGCGTCATCGCTCTCAAGTTTTGTTCCTCGAAGATTTTCTTTTAGCTTTGGAAATAAATAAAAATGTCTGGAAGCTAAGTCAGGGAGTAGGGTGGATGCTGCATAACTTCAAACTCAGCGTCATGAATTGCATTCATAGAAATAAGGTTCTTATGAACTGGGGCGTTGTTTTGATGAAAGAGAATTCCGCGTGACAGTTTTCCTCTCCTTTTCTCTTTAATGCAATCAAGAAGTTTTGTTACTAATGCTGCATAATATTGACCAGTGATTGTGTGGTCACGTTTCAAAATATCTACCAGTAAAATTCCTTCGGCATCCCAAAAAACTGTAGCCACTACCTTGCACGCTGAAGGCTGAAATTTGCGTGGAGGAGAAGATCCTGGATGACGCCACTCCATACTTTGTTGTTTGCACTTGGGATCTAAGTGATGCCCCCATATTTCATCAACCGTAAAGAAACGATCGAGGAAACGTTTAGAATTACGGTTAAACAAGGCTAAATTGGCTATTGAAGAAGTGACTTTCACAAGCTTTTGTTGGGGCGTCAACATTTGGGGTAACCATCTTGCTGACACCTTATGAAGCCCTAAATAGTCATTTATTATGGTTCCAATCGTACCATTTGAAAGGCCTGTTATCTCTGCTACACGTCTTGTTGTCAGACGATCTTCTCTGGTCATGTCATTCACAAGATCAATGTTTTCTTGAGTACACGCAGAATGCGGCCGACCAGCACCTTTTGCATGTTCACAGGTTGTTCTGCCAGATTTGAACGCTCGAGACCAATTTTTTACTACTTGAAAGGAAGAAGCAGAATCTCCAAGCAAGCCAACCATATCTGTATGAATTTCTTTAGGTGTTAAACTATTCTGTTGTAGGTACTTGATGACAGCATGAAGCTCACTTTTTTCTATTTCCCAAAATCTTTGTGCAACCACTACTTTCAACTTGTACAACTTTCAAACTATTAAAGCTCGACTAATCAAATTCGGCAGTTTGTTTGTCAATAAAATAACAAAACAAGTGCGGTTACTAGGGGCAACATATTCCAAAGCCGTCTATGCTCGTATGTTCTGTCTGCAATAGTTTCAGATTTTGGTCTTCCAAATGAGGGGAAGTGGACGACTGTTAACATATATCGATGTTACTATTGTGCAAAATTCAATTAGCAAACTTAATTTTACTTGAAAGCTACTCTTCTGCGATAACAATTTCCAACCGGCGCGGCGAACGTCCACTCCTTTATCTGGCAATAAAGTAGGGCCAATCCCCTGAAAATGTGCCAAGTATACAAATCAGGATTCATTAATTTAGAAATCTGGGTAATATTGGAAGGTGCTTTGCTTATAGTAGTTAGATAAACACATAATTTATAAATTTTTCGTGGTGGCAATATCCAACAAAAAAAAATCGTCGCGGTGACGCATTTTGAGGTCTAGGGCGCCCAGATGTACAAAAAAATCAATAAAATTCACTTGTCGGTCTTATTAATTACAGCAAAAGTACAATGTTTGCTTTTGAAGTGGATAATTAAAGATTAATCCCTCTTTGTTATTTGTAAAGTTGTCAGATAATGTAATCCCTTCTCGATTTGAGTGTTTTGTTTATTTTGCTGCATATTTACGAATCTAATAGACTTACAAGTAAATGAGCTGACATAAATGGCATATGGAGAGTTACACCATAAGATGGTCTTCTACTACTAGCTCAACTTATTGATCACTCCAATGTATTAGTGACAGACTTGTTAAATAGAGTGGATGTAACAAAACATTTGAAACGGACAAAATTTAGTTAGACCGTAACTGTTTCACACGTCTTGTTACATTCACTCTATTTAACAAGTCTGTCACTAATGCATTGGGGTGGTCACTATTCCAGGCCTCATACCTGCTGCAGAAGTGTTGGATTACATCTTTAATTCACGAGATCTTCAGGTCAGTTTGTAATAGTCGGTTATTTATATACCATTTAGCACAACCCCAAAACTGGATCCCGTATGTCTATATCAGCACTAGCATGGTCTTTTGTCAAACTTCGTTGAGATTTTCATCCGAGGAGCCAGTACATCTTCTTCACACGGATGTCTAATTCTTTCCGTTTGGTTTTTATATGTGTCTTCCAAGTGAGTTTGCTATCAAGACTTCTTTGTAGTGTATGCGATACAATTTTCCGAAAGGTGAATGTTACGGATGTTGCTTTATTTGCGTTGATTTTTAATCGCAAAGTGGTTGTCCATCTCTCGAAAGCATCGACAGTATTCTGTAATTTTGTTGTCGCTTGAAGTGGACATTGTGAAAAGATAGTATGGCCGTATCGCAATTATAAGTAGCAATTATAACGTTGTCAGGAACATTTAATGTGGGGCCCAGGACGCAGGGTGAATTGGAGAGCGGCTGTTGTTTAGTTTGGCCAAAAAACTATATATTTTCTATTTACGATTTAAATAGCAGGTTGTTAAGTGATTTCAATGTCATTGAGCTATTCATGTGGTGAATCCAACTTTAGGTTGTCATTAACGAAATTAGTTAAAAATATTCTGCCCGAATTTTCACTGGATTCGGCCCTGTACTAGTTACATTTAAATTTAGTCCGGCGGGTATTGAAATGCTTGCGCTTCGAATTTGTTTTCTTAAGTAACCAATTCTTTAACGCGGGCGCAAGGCCATAGTAAGATTTCTTTCCTAGAAACTATATTATAAATATTACCGTTTATGTTGCATTTGCCGAATTGGGTCCGTGAATTCATTCTTTAATGTAGGAACCGATCGCCGCACAAGGCCGACGTGAAGTTTCATTCCTGGAAATTAGATTGTAAAATGATACATTTTCTTAGCTTCTTGAATTGCGCCCCTCGCTCGCTGAAAGCGCTGATTAGGTTGTCGAAGGTTCTAGAGTTGTTCGTGTTAATTGTTCCTTGTTTCTTTTGCAAGGCTGGCAGGTTCTTTGTTCTGAAGGAATGAGATCATTCTGCGCGGGGGTGACCATCGGTTTTACCCGCGCGTTTCTGAATTAATTGACATCGAGCTGTGAACCACAACGAACGTGCAAATTTTGTCGCCCCCGGGCCGCGTGCTGCGGTCCGGGGAACTTTCTGTGAACACTGTGTAGTTTAGTGTCCACGTTATGTGAACTTTGTGATCTTCACGTACGCGGGCTAAGGGCGATGTTTCGTTAAGCTGTTTCGAATTATTGGCGAGGCGCCTTCTATCGGCTTTTGCCCTCCAGCAAGGAGTGGAAAAGCAAGTTGCACCTTTTGCACATTCAACAAAGGTGTCCTCATAAGCCTACAATACTTTTCATATCAGTGGAAAAAGTTTCGGCAAGTTGCGAATTCTGTGAAGCCGTGTTAATTCGAGGTTACCCGTCGCCCGCCGCTGGCTGCCATCCTTCTTCGTGGGGTAAACCGACCCTCTGGCCCTCCGTACCGAATTGGCCCCTGTACAACCCTTTCGTTCCCATTTGGGGAGCCCGCTACACCTCTGCAACGTCACACCGGCCTTCGCCGAAGTGGAGTTCGTAACTATCGCCAACCCCAAATAACATGCTGACAGCTCTCAGGTAGGATCTGTTTATTGTTTCTACAGCGTAACTGACGTGCCGAGTTGAGTGGCGTCTATAATTTTATTGTGTGTTTTCCGAGTGTTCATAAACATTGCGCCCGTTCACTCAAGCCTATAATTTGATGTATGTGTTATCAATCAGGGGCTTCACCCCGATTATGTACTTCGTGTTGCCCAGCGTGTAACTATATATTCCTTTTCTTAGACAATAGGGTAATTGTTTTTTTTGGGGGCCCCGATATTTCATGTGAATATTTGTGCCATTTAATTCCTTTCGATAATAAACTTTATTAAAGTTTAACTTATTCTTTTAGTGAATGCTAAACCTTCCTGGTATGGGTCTTCAACCCATTTAGCATGGCAAAGGCCACATGTAATTAATTTGTAAAGACGACAGCATGTCCTTGTTGATCAGTGAACCCTAAGAACTGGGGTTAGTGTCAGTCATTGTGTTTTTATGTTAAACTAAGCGGGTGGCCAATCAAGGTAAGTCATTTGCTTCGTGGCCACCTGTGTGTTGAAATCTGAAGACTCGGAGGAAGCCCGGTGGACAGCGGCGAACCTGGAGGACTTCTACCTAGGCTACGTGTATTGTTCTTGGTTCTAGACACGTTAGCCGCCCCTAATCAGAACCAAGTGGCGCTCAGGCATTTCTTTTTACTTCCTTTTACGATAAAGGAAGTATTGGATTCACCCCAAAAATTCGAAATTGAGTTTTTAACAGATCTTCACGTTTTAGGGTCCCCTGATCCCAAAAAACATATTTTTTTTCATTGGTCTGTGTGTCTGTCTGTCTGTGTGTCTGTCTGTGTGTCTGTCTGTCTTTGAACAGAATATCTCAAAAACGAAAAGAGGTATGGCGTTGAAACTTCATATATAAGTTTTGTGTACTATGTAGATGAAACAGTAAGCTTTTGAAGAAAATCGCATAACCGGAAGTAGGTGTTTACTCTTGTGATTTTTCAGTTTTTTTCGATTTTTTCAAAAACGGCTCTAACGATTTTTTTCAAACTTTACATTTTTATTACATTTTTAATGTGCATTGACGTGAGATAGGTGATTTTCCAGTTGAAAACTTCTAAAGTGGGTTTCTTTTGTTTTTTTTTTATTTTTTTTATTAACTCCTATTTTAAATGGAACACCAGGTATATTATTACATTTTTGAATTCTGCTTAAGATTTTAGAGAAAATTTGTCTCTTCAACTAACGCTCTATTTTGTACCGTTTTTGTAGAATTCGTAATTTTTGAAAATTTTTGACAAATGCTTAAAAATTAAAAATTAAATTTTTGACTAATTATAAGATCACTGTAAAAGGAAGTTGTGTGAGTGTATCACACCAGATTTTTTTGTTAAGCAAGCTTTAGGGTAAGTACCCCGCCGGTTTTTCTTTGAGCTTTCGAACCACGCCTTCCCGACTGAGCCAAGTGCGAGGAATCGGAGCAACGAAATCTGCTCCAACACATTAAGATCTGTGTTCTTTTCAGTAAAGCCGGCGAACCCTGTAGTTTGTACCCGATTTTTGACAGTGCTCTTGATCAATGTCGATCTGAGCATTTAAAATTGTAACAAGGTAGTATTGATAGGAAAGGTTTTTCTTGAACTTATAAAGCAGGCCTGGAATCCATACTCGAACAAATACCTGATTTACGTCCAGGGACACAGCTGAATATTCGCATTTTTCTTCAAAATCTTTCTCTATACTATCGACTACGCTATACACTTGTTCCAAGGTTGAGTACTTTCGGTGGAAACCAAAGTGATGTGTGGGATTAGGTGATTTTCGTCCATAATAAGACTGAGACAAATAGTTTTGAAAGTACCGGCAGTAGTGAAATAGGTCGAAAAGAACCTGGCAACTGAGCTGGACTTCCGCAAATTTCCATTGAATGGGAAAAATTGAGTTCGTATGATGGCATTAAATATTTGTGTTAGAGCTACTAATGCTTTCTTTGGCAGTTAGTGAAGTAACTCGGCTGTGATAAGGTTGTAGCCTGGTGCTTAACAGGCTTCGAGGCATTTTATTTCGCTTTGTATTTCATTGGGTGTACAGTGCTTGACGGGCAGGTCGAGTTGGAGTGGTGCTTCAAGGAATTCAAATATTTCAAAATTGCTTTCAAAACGTTGATAAATTCTATGAACGGCACGAACGAACAGCAATGAGAAACAGCCTTTTTTCTCCTTTCGTGGCCAACCTTTTTATGTCAAAATTCGAAACGGAATTTAAGGATTTGGTTCAGGTATGTGGACGACATTGTTGCTGTTTTTGATTTATCTAAATGTAGTATTGATAATTTCCTGAATCAGTTAAATTCTAAATTCCCTAGCATAAAATTTACATATAAAGTGGAAAACGAAAGACAACTACCATTTCTGGATACCTTTATAATATCAGATAAAAATAAGTTGGAATTCGATGTTTATAGAAAAGAAACCAATGTAAACCGATTCATTTTAGCGGATTAAAATCATCATTTTCAACACGAAACGCTGCTCTAAATTTCTTAGTGCTCAGACTGCTAACCTTTCCTTTAAACAAAGATCGGCATAACACCGAACTTCAGATCATAAGAGACATCGAAATTAAATTTTCCCATTGCGATTCTAAATATATTGGGCAACGTCGTAATTTTGGTACTGGGTTTAAAGAACATGTAGCTCATTTTAGATTCAACAAATTCTAAAAATCTAGTATTGCCTAACATATCTACGAAACGGGTATTGCAGAAACTGACGTAAAAATTATAACGGCGTTAACTTCAACAAAGCAGCTAAATTCTTTTGAAAGTTTGACCATTATTAAGAATCAAGATAATAAACTTTTGAACAAAGATGGCGGACCCATTCCCTACTCTGATCTTTACGCTCTATTGAAGTTGACATCTGGTTGGCCGCTTAAAGCACGCCCTCCGGGTCACACAGTATAAATAGCTTTATATTGCGCAGGAGTGCTGACTTTCACAGCTGATTTGGTGAAGAGCGTATCTTCGGCCAACTTTGTCGTGTTTAGTTTCTCTCCAAAGTTATTGAAAATGACAACTTAGCTGTTGAAATACGTATTTAACAATTGTTAAATATTTGTGTAGTTAGGGGTTTTTAACGATTTGTAATCAGTTTCAAACCACAAGATCTAACAGACTTTTATAGTGTTATTACAGTTTTGTCTTAATTTTATAGGCATAGCTGTCCAAAATGCGTGCTGCAGGATGTGCGTTACTTGCTCTACTCCTGCCTCTATTTCTGTTGCTGTGTTAAGTCCCGATAAGACCGATAGATAATCGTTAACATAAGATTAGAAAAAACATCCTTTCCCTTATTCTTTGTGGAAATAGAGCGTGACAAAAATAACAAGGAGGTATATGGGCTGAATTCTTTACAAAGTATGATCATTACTGTCGAACCACCAAGGGAAAAAACCAACATTATCCAGTGCACCCGCTGCCAATCATACGGACATAGCAAAAAGTACTGCATAGAAACCATACGCTTGCGTAAAATGCCTTGGTAATCACAATACAACTACATGTATCAAATCCAAAAACACAACTGCTAGGTGTGCACATTGCGATGACCCACACCCAGCCAATTACAAAGCATGTATAATCTACCAACAACTTCAGTCTGCAAAAGGAAATGTCAACGCTGCAACCAGAATCAAAATGCCACGAACTTCAAGGACGCTTACAATGGCACCAAACAGAAGGTGCAGGCCCTCACTATGCTATGCCGCAGCTACTACGGGACAATAACAGTTTACGATAATACTAAACTCATTAAACAGCATTTAAAGCCAAAACCATAACAACAATAACATATCACTGACTCAGTTTCTATCAAAATTGGAAGTTATGTTCACCCAGTTAATGCAGCAGAAGTTTACGATGCTCAACCTACTTACAAACCTGATAAGCAAAAGTTCTCATTAATGGATTCACTAAGAGTAGCTACATGGAACTCAAACGGATTCTTACAAGGCCGTCTAAAAATAGAAGCCATCGCAATACGCAATAAATTTATATACTACTAATATCCAAAGCACATTTCACCAGCTACAGCTTAAACATTTATAATTATAGAACTTACTACACCTGTCATCCCGAGAATACAGCTCAAGCTGTAACAGCAAGGATCATTACAAATAACATATCACACCATGAAATCGATCAGTTTCAAACAAACCATGTACAAGCTACAAATATCAAAATTAAATACCACGTTGGAGAGATGGTAGTTTCAGCGATATACTTCCTACCCCGACACGCAATAACACAAAATCAGTTTGAAGAGTTCTTCAGGATGCTGAGAATCAGATTCATCAGGTAGGGATTTTAACTCTAAGCACCCCTCCTGGTGTTCTAAACTAATTAAACCAAACCAACCCAACAACTACTCACCAAATTATATGGATATCACTGACTGTTACGGCTTAAGCTCAGGTCACTCTGCTATGATATGCACGCTAAGCATATCAATAATAAAAAAATCTGTAAAAGGCTTTACCGAGCACTTCCCTCGTCGACATTGTGACACTAAATAATTTTAAAAATCAAATTAAGTTAAAAATAAAGATATCTTCACGTTTCTAATAAATTAAATTAAAAAATTTCAAATAAAAAAACGTTACCGGTGATCGAATTCGAAGGGCAGGCGGACCGCGTATGCAGTCCCAATGTTTTGTGGGAGATTTCAAGGGAACGGGCTATTTCTACCTGAGCTACGGAACACCGACCCTTCGAATTCCTGCGTTGCAGCTGTATTAAGTAACGCACTAATTTGTTGCACCTTTTTGTATCCTACAACATTTATTCTGTACCTATTGGGGTCCAGACAGACAGACAGACAGACAGACAGACAGACCGACAGACAGACAGACGGACGGAATTGAGAAAGCATGTTTTTAGTCATCTGGGGATCCTGAAACGTGAACATCTGAAGAAATCTCGAGAGGTGATTTTTTCGCGATTACAATATTTCTTTCGCCTTTTAGACGAGGGAAGTAAAAAAGGGAAACGGCCCGCCCACAGACCGTACGCAAGAAGCCATTGCTGTTGTGCAAGAACGCTTGTTAAACGAACCAACAAAGTTATTTCGGCGACTTAGACAAGAAGTTGGTTTATCACTTGGCACTTGTCAGAAAATTGCGAAAAGAGATTTGAATTTGACCCCGTACAAAATACAAAAATTTCAAGAATTGCTTCCTCCGGACCATGCTAGACGCGTAGCATATTTGCAATGGTTCACTGAACATCTGATGCACAATGACGGACGAATGCTGGGGTCACCTATCTGGGTATACGTTAACTCACAAACAATGAGACATTGGAGTGCTGATAACTCCCATATTTTTCGCGAGGCTCCGTTACATCCAGGAAAGCATTTTTGTTGCGGTGTTACGACGAAGGATTATTGGACCAGTAGTTAATGGTCAGCGGTACCGGGACAATATCCTCCAAGTAGTCTTCGACCAGCTACATGACGACGAACTGCAAAGAGGCTACTTCCAGGAGGACGGGGCCAGAACTCAAACAGCTCGTGAAATCATTGAATTTATTCGCCAGTTTTTCGATGACCGGGTTATCAGCCTGAACTGCGGGCCAGGATTTCCTCAGAAATCCCCGGATTCCGAGATCCCCGGAGTTATCCCCTCTCTACTACTTTCTTTTTCCTCACATGAAAAACACAATATTCAAGACCCCGATTCAAGACATAGAACAGCTGAGCCAACGTATTACTGAAGAATGCGGCAACATCACTTCGCAAAACAGCGAGAACACGTTTGAAAACATGAAACGACGAGTTCAATTATGTTTAGGCGAAAATGGAGGTCATTTCCAACAATTTTTGTAGTCTAGACAATTTACATTACTGTTTTGTGTTTTCAATTACATATACTCAAAATTATGACACTATCATTTTATTCTTATGAATCTGAATCAAGTCACGGACATACGTTTGAATTACCACAACCGTGCCTTATGGACTTCTTTAATGAACATATTGTATTATCACACTAAGCTGATTTATAAAATGTAAACAGATAACAATTTTGTGTAGAAAACGAACAAGCACAGAGTATCACATGGTTGAAACATATGGCAATGAATATTTTCGAATTATTGTTATGATGTGTGTATGATTTGATAATATTATTATAGATTTTTATTTAAATAAATGACTATCATCTCAAAGGGTTGGGTTTTCTACATCCTAGCAAACATGATTGAATGCATAATTATAGGCAATACATTTTCTATTAAGATAATTTTTAAAAGTAACCGCTTTAGCCTCCCCTTGTTTATCCAATGGGACCGCTACAAAATTAAATATTTTAACTGATGGTAATAACTTTACAAACATGCGCTCCAACCTCACAATTTATCAAAACAAGTTGAGTTCGTATTAATAAGTACGTCAGTGATTGCGTAAGAGTGAATTGCCAAAGTGATTTAGCAAATGTAAGTAAATAGACGCCACAACAACACACTCACGATGCGCTTCTTCCAGAAATGTGCAAAACCCGACGACAAGTTTAAAAACCAAATCCTATTGTTAGGATAACTTTCTAACTTTATTTGGCTTTCCTAATGCAGAATAAGACACCGAGCGTTCTCGCAGCAAATCCCACGACGGACAGAGGCTCCTCTTTCTCTCCATTGGCCTGTTGTTAACAAACCAGATATCTCTTTAAACGCCGCCTACAGATTGCACCACTCCAAAGCTGCTTACAACTCTATCTTTGCCCCAGTCCTAGGGCTCCGCACTTCTCATTACGAATTCCACTGTTTCTTCCCGCTTCCGGGGCTACGCTAACTTCGCAGCAGCTCCAAAAACTGCCACAGTAACACCAGCTATCACTCGACGTACTATTCAACACTTTTTAAAACTTCTGTACGGGTGCAACGAATAAAAGCAAGCCCTCTATAGCCTACCCAAAAAACACTGCACTAATCACAAATCACTGGATTGGGAAAAATGGGTATTTATTTGCTTCTAAATGGATTATTTGCGGGGAAGCTAAAATAACACACCTCACAGCTTGGCTTCGCTTCCCTCCTTCTTTTCTTTTCATTCATCTTACATTGCTATTCATTATTTCTAAGCTTGCTCTGATTGCATTTTATGTTTCAATCAAGGCTAATATAATTTTTAATACTAGTCCAGTCACTGTCATTTTTGCTTGAAAGTGAAGGGAAATTTGAAATTTCTTTTTTGGGGTATTGGTGAGGTCCAGCAAAGCTTAACTTCAAGTTGTCGACCAAAATTTCCTATGTGCTATTTCCGCTATCTTGATAAATGAGTGCGTTTGTTTTTTTTGTGATAATTCGGTTCCCTTTAACACTACATAAAAATAATGTAGACATCTTTGTAAGAATTTTGAATATTCTACAATTTATGTTCTATTACTTTTTCGCGTAGGAGCGATATTTGTCGAGATATCGAACGCGAAAGAAGAGCGTGAAAGGGTCGAGATTTTTTTTCGAGCTTCTGGGCTTGTGTCGCATTTCTCATTCTATTTAACGAAAAAGTAGCCATTATCAAACTTGTAGAGCTTACAAATAGCTTCAATTTGATCTATTGTAACTTGATATGCGACTAAAATTACGACTTGTAGAGCGGGCCAAAGTTGTCAAGTTGGCGCGCAATTTTTATTTCATGTATCGTACTATTACGTAGATGACATAACAAACTTCATTGCATTATTGAAATCATTATATTTCATCAAGTAGATAGTATACATCATTATATGATTGTATATTAATAATAGTAATAATAATAATAATAAAGGTCTTTATTAAAGTATTACAAAATTACACAGAAAAAATATAGACTAAAACGTAATATTGTCTTGGGGGAAGTTCAACTTGATAGAAAAACAGATCTATCCGCTGTTCTTCCACTTAACCCGGTGAAAAACCGAAGAAAAGAAAACAAAAAAATCCAACGATCTACGCTTTGGCGCCAGGCGAAATATTACGCACAAAACAGCTATGGCGATGTTTAGTGATATAGCAATTTACTAAGTGTGTTATTTTGACCCTAATAATTAATTCATTGATGTTTATCCATAAAATTTTGAAAAATAGCTTTTACTACATTTAGTAACGAATTATAGCATTTAGTTATTCTGTAAGAAAACGATCGCTTTAAATATTTTGACTTATGTTGAGGTGGAGTCAGCGTTCCTTTAAATCTTATATTTAAAGCATGTACGTCGGTTCTAAACTTTATTTTGTTGTATAAGTAACTGGGTGATTTACTCAAAATGATCTTGTGGAAAAGACATTCAGAATGAAAGAAGCGCCTTTCTTTCATATTAAGCCAGTTTGAATCTTTCAGCTTATAAGGAATTCTTTCATATATTCGTATTCCAAATATGAGGCGTAAATATAATTTCTGAATTTTCTGAATTCTAGCAATATTAAAGCTACTTAAATGTCAATCATAAACAACGGCACAATAATCAAAACAGGACAAGATTAATGCATTACACAAAACGGTTTTCACATTTACACTTAAAAATTGTCGATTTTGATAAATAAGTTTCAAGAAACTATATGATTTTTGCAGACATTTTGAAATATGTTTAGTAAATTTAAAATCATTATCATTATTTTTAAAATCAAATAAAGGTTCACACTTCGGTTGTTTTTCGGGTTCCTCTGTTGCAGATTGACTTCGTCGAGAAGCGATCGAGGCTAGTCTTTCATTGCAATAGTTCTTGTAGCATGCTCTATGGACACTTACATTATCCACTCTTTCCAACATAGACCGATGTTCATCGTGTCCCCTCTTCACGCTCGCCGCTAAAAGAGTTTTCACAGCTTTCACTTTTGCCAAGATAAACGTCTCTGATCAAATGTGTTTTACATATGAAACAATCACCCATTGTAATCTCAAGAAATAACACGTTTACAAAATATTTATATCTAAACGGATGTTCTACAGCAGAAACGTCAAAAATATCAATTTACATACTGGCTACTTGAAATTTAACGATTCTCATAATGCAATGAAGTTTATTATGCCATTTATGTAGTAGTACGATACATGAAATAAAAATTAAGCGCCGACTTGACAACTTTGGCCCGCTCTACAACTCTTAATTTTATACGCATATCAATTTACAATAGGTCAAATTGAAGCTATTTGCAACCTCTACAAGTTAGATAATGACTACTTTTTCGCTAAATAGAAAGATAAATGGGACACCAGGCCAGAAGCTCGAAAAAAAATCTCGACCCTTTTACGCTCTCCTTTCGCGTTCGATATCTCGATAAATATCGCTCGTACGCGGAAAAGTAATAGAACATAAATTGTAGAGCATTCAAAATTTTAAGAAATATGTCTCATGATTTTTATGTAGTGTTAACGGGAACCGATTTATCGCAAAAAAATCAAACGCACTCATTTATCAAGATGGCGGAAATAGCACATAGGAAATCTTGGTCGACAACTTGAAGTAAGCTTTGCTATACCCCCCAAACACCCCAAAAAAGGAATTTCAAATTTCCCTTCACTTTCCAGCTAAGGCCTTAATTTTTGGACATAGTGACTGGACTATACGGGTTTTACAAATTATTAAGTAACGCAAAGTCAATACTATTCATACAATTTGCAAAAGTTAATCTGGCATATCTATAGAATATTTTGTAAAATAATTTTTTGAAATGTTATTAATTGCTATCATAATTTTAGAGCCTTTAAAGTGTTCATTGCAATATACAGGGTGTCCAGAAATGTCGTGTACAACGGAACACCACAAGTTCCTTGGCCCAAAATATGATGATTTAACTCATCTTACCGATATACAAAGTTGCCTAGTTGAGCCGCTAGAGGGTTTTAAATCTGTTTTAAACCTTTTAACCCTCTGCATATAATCACTACCATTTTTTTCTAAATAGTTACTTTAATTTAGAAGCTATTTCCTCTCTTACAAGATTTTAGTTGGGTAAACGGTTTAACCACAAAAATATTTTTTAAATCCCTACAAGCCTAGTTACAATTATTGATTCAGGCTTGTAGGGATTTAGAAAATGTTGTTCGTGGCTAAACCGTTTGCCCAACTAAAATTTTGTAAGAGAAGAAATAGCTTCTAAATAAAAGTAACTATCCAAAAAAATGGTAGTAATTATACAGGGGGTTAAAAAATATGGATGTATAATTTATTGTGACAAAGTTTTTAAACACCCTGTAATTTTCGGAATTAGGGTTTATTCCACAAAAAGCTGTAGTTTACCAGTACAAACGCATGGCCAAAAACTTAATAAAATCTATCAACGTTTTTTCGGCTTATTTGAAAAAAATTAAAAAAAACTAATCATATTTAAAGCCTTCTAGCGGCTAAAGTAAACAACTTTGTATATAGGTCGGTTTAGTTAAATCATGATATTTTGGGCCAATAAACTTGTGGTCTTCCGTTGTACACGCTATTTTCGGGACCCTGTATAATAATTAACTCTAGAATTATAACAAATTTTAATAGGAATAAATGCTCTAGTGTTTTCTAACATTCGAGTGGAAATTGAAGCTAAAAATTCTGGTTCTTCACTATAATTTACAATGGTTATTGCTTTGTACAATTTTGTTAGTTATGGGATTTTGGTTTGATGATAATAATAGTAAAGTTTTATGTCATTTTTATTATTACCAATTGATTGCAAAATGTTATTCGATATCAAAGTTTTAGTATTAGAGATTTATTAACATATGGATTTGTAGTAGTTGAGAATCTACACACTTTGTGTCTCTTTAGTGCCATTAAATCACCACTTACATCTATAAGCAAGTATCGTGGCCGATGTTATTCTAACACAATGCTCAGTGTATACAGATGAGTCTAATAATTTTATATACCCAACTACTTGCTTATACATTTCCTAATTTGTTACTACCAGCTAGTTATTTCGTGCAATTGCCTATTTGGTAAATCAGAAAAAGTTGAGTAACGCTAGGATCATTTACTTGTTGACGAACCTCCATGTACTGCTTTTATATTTTATAGAAAACTGTATCAGGTGGGTATTTGAATAATATGAAGTATTTTTCTCGTGCCTTTTAATATTTTCAGTTCTTGCATCTGGCAGGCACCACTTTTTCCAATAATCATAACAGCCTAGAATTAACTGCAATATCCGATAAATGTATGCTATTTATATATTTGTCATACCTTATGAAATAAATTGTTTGAACTGGAGATTCATTTATAAATTTATTAACAATGGTGGTTTAATTAGCTAGTAATAACATGTCCAAAATATGCCATAAGTTCATTTTCGGCATTTTCGCTGTTTTGCATGCCAGTCAATTTTTTAATGTACGATTTCGTATTTGATTTTTGCGGCAAGAGGTTATCAGGTGTGCTGCAGCTCGCTCTAGTGTATCAGGAGGTGTTCCACTGATTTGCTGTTCAAAATCGCTTTCCGAATCCGAATTCATTCTAATTTAATGAATATTTTACCACATTACGCGTTTTATTCTGTGCTTGTCAAACAACCGGAAATCGTGGAAAACAAATTGATTATTTTGACAAAACATCGCCTACGTGTTTTTAGAAGTGTTACGTATTACATAACAGTGTTTCTGTTAATTGCGTAACAATGTTTACAATGATGCATTTATGTAATTAAAATTTAAACAGTTTGTAATAGACAAGTCACGAAAATGGAAGTATAAACAGTTGTTTGCCTGTTTCTACTAGTAAAATACTGACCAGGCTAATCAATATCATTTAGAAGCACCAACGCTGAGAAAGTGCATTTACATTAGGTAAATAAATACAGTATTCATAATAATAATGATGAAAATGCACCTACTGTAAGTTTTAACTTCTACTCGAATTTTCAGCGAGTTTGCAGGCGTAGGTTCGAATATTACTATGAAAACAGTGGGAAATAATAGGCTTTACGCTGAAATTTTTGTTGTACAAGAAGTGACAAAATCTTAAAACTTTTTTTTCTTCCGCGTCACCATCCTTCATAAAACGTGAGATTTTAAGACTGCCTACGATCTTACAATTTTGGATATTTCTGGTATTATTTAGAATATTGACTACAAAAGCTTGTTATACCTGGGATTCAAAATGCAATTGAAATAATAATAATAATAATAAATTATTATTAACACTTTTCTCTAGTTTAAAATTTCGACAGTGTTCCAATTGAATTTTATGGAGCTGTGCCCAAAAGCGCCACTGGTTTGAGGCAGTTTAAACAAAAGGAACCTGCAGGTAAAAATGTAAACCCCAAACTACAACATTCAAAATAATAGAAACACGCATAAGTTGCTTAAGTCTTTACTCTTTATAATGTAGTAACACTGATGGTATACATATAACAACAAATATTCAATAAAGATAATGATACAAGATTCAATAGTTCAATGTTTAATTAAAAGCGCTCGTCAACAATCAAAAACTGCTATTTCACAACGTATTATTCAGAACTTAAATGATTCTTTGGCTACCAAAGACAGTATTTGCCACCAACTTAACCCAAATAGTAGAATTTACCCAGCAAGGTTGCTAAACAACGATTGCTTGTTTGCTGATTACAAATATCAACGAGTTAAAGTAAAATGGTAAGTAATGCATATTACAGCTCCCGCATCGTAACTTTAGAAATTTCACGCAGACAGCTCTCGGGTGCAATCGCATCATATCGTGCACTTCGGCTGCTTCCAAGATCACTATTCGCTGGTGCGTCTCTGCTGTACATTCACCATAAAAAGCTGAAGCCAAATCAGTTTACACTTGACCCTTGCGTTTTTAAACTCTACTATTTTTATATAAGCTTGTTTCCTGCAAATAATGTTGGTCCAACTGTTTTATTTGCAAAAACTATTCTAGATTAAATTATTTATAATGTATATTAAAAATAAGCGCTTTCGAAGATATATACATTTAACTCGGAGTGTACACTGTATCGTATTGATGCGCGAAGTGAAACTTTTTCTAAGGTTACGATGCGAGAGCTGTACAAATATTTTTAAAGGTTTGGCGAAGTAGGTACGCAATTTACGTTTCATTGAAGAACGTAGGATCAGTTATCTGCGATTACACATCCACATCTGCATTTCTAACGGCTACCAATAGGCCGCAGAACCTGAGCCCACACGATCTAGCTAAGGACTGCAAGCAAGCAGAATAGGTTCGGTGAAGTGCAGCGCCAGAGGGCTTTCCCAATGTGTGATGTTCAATCGAACAGGCGAAAGACGCTCCATCACTACCTCAGTAGGTTTGTGGTGAATTGGTAATCATTGATTAAGGATCAACTAATGATTATTTGCGATTCCTCAAATGTTATTCGAAGAATTGCTTGAATGCTTGAGATTTCATGTAATGACACAAGTCCAAAAACCACCAACCCTAGTGTTATAACTATTAATCAATTTCATTAACCCTACAGCCACACTGAGGTGTCCTTCATGACCCGGAGGTTTATATTTACGTGAATATTTGCGTACGTGCTGTATCTATAGTGTCCGGCTTCTGAGTACCTTCAGTAATCATAGAACTTACAAGGGCAGGTTGCAGTTTTTAGAGTTTTGTGAATTTCTTTTATTTCTCTGTTATTCTATCGTATAGAACCCTACCGTGTGGTTAGTATAACAAATATTCATACTGTAAGTTAACAGATATTATTTGATTTCTGCATTCAAACTAAAGTTTTTATTTTTAAAAGTATCAAAATAGATCCTTACGGATGCAGAACTTTGGAAAACTTATACGAGAATTCGAGTAATAAAGAAACATTTCAACGCGGCCGAGAGTAACAATGAGAATAATCCTATTATTAGTGAACATGAAGAAGATTATACAGAACCGAAAACGGTGTTAAAAAACGCTTTTACGAATTTATTACGGGATGCTAGATTTGGCTGGAATAGATACATTTGGCTGGAATAAATACATTTGTCTTAGATACCTACAATATAATACAAACATTATCCCGATCCCAGTTTCTAAAAATATTGTCAAATGCACTAGTGGAGAAAAAAAATGCCGAACGTTGCCATTCCATATCTAAAAATAACTAACTTCCTTTCTTTATTTTATTAACGGGACCTATTGATACCCAAAACATTTATATCGTAACAAAATCATTCATTTCCTGGATAATTTTTAAATGCATTTTTATTTTTGTAATGTATTTGTTAATACAATATTGTACTACTGACCCTTAAGTATAACATTTGCTTTCTACTTAGTCAAATAAAGTTTGCATTCCCCTATTATACAAAAACCTAAAGTTGCTCACATGCGACCCCACCTTGTGGTTTGTGTCAAATTTAGTCACCACGTGGTTCTAGGGTTAATACTAATGTTAATTTGTAATGTGTTTTTGTGAATTCAACGATTTATGAAATTAGCAACAACATCCCCTCTATTTTCTCATAATTACTTTTTAGGATCCTGCGTAAGCGGCCCCTAATTTAAATATTATTTTCAGCGCATGTCGCGCTTACTTAAGTTCTGCCATTGGCTAACAGAGGTCGCCTTAGGTATCATTTTGAAATTTGTCACTTATTAATTTCGCCTCGCACGTTTTTGGCGCCACCCAGACTGTAATCCTATACGCGTCGGTCTCCATTTGTCGACCACTCAGGGACATCACGCAAGAAATTGTGCCAGCCAAATGGCAATACGTGACGAAATGTGCTGTTTTAGCACTACGTGCGTTCTGTCGCCATAGTTAAAGATCGTCCTAAAAATGTTCTACTTTGTGGGAGCAACAACAAAGCTAAGATTATTTTTAAAGTAAGATAACATAGGACGTGCAAGAAACTCTCGAGAGAACGGCTCCAAGGTGTGTGCCTTCTACCCAGACACCAAGGGAAACCCCGTTTGCAGGCGGCACAGAGGCGACCCTACGAAGCATAGACAGGCGCTTACACAACCCAGTGTTCTCAAGACCATACTCTTGCCTTCTCGTGGAGGATCTATTTCAGCGTGTTGAACAAAAACAGGCGGACCTAAGAGGTAAACGCGGGGCCGCCGTTAGAGGTGTTGGGCCAGGAGCAGTCCTGTGTGGTGTCGGGGAGGATAGTATCTGAGACAACCTACACCAAGCAGAACCGATCCACTTCGGCCGTGAACAGAGCAGACTTGTAGGTTGAATATGTCTTAGTGGCGCCCTAATATATCATAATTTTTGACTATTCTGAAACAAAACCGTACTTCACCTGTACCGTGGACCGTGTTGTCGTAAAGTTGTATTCCTTTGGGTCATTACCTCCAAATATTCCCCACCTACCTTTCCCAAAATTTTCTACTTTTATGAACATTCTTGGTGATAGCTCACTGTAGTTAGAACATTAGGTTCATCGTAGCGCATCGTGCTACACTTTAAAAACTTCTCGCTGCTTTTTGCTTCGGATCGAAGACAAAGTACTTAATCTTGTACTATTATATCCTTTTGCAATTCCGAAATTGCCGTTCTGGTAAATTTCCATCTTTTGTACAGTAATTAACATCAATTTTAGGTGTAAGAGAGAGAGTCAAAGAGACCGACTACAAAGATGCTGCGTTGAGCTTGGTCACAATGACCAGTCTTCGCTGATAGATAGAGAAGCCTAGACTGACGTATAATCCTAATAAACGACAACTTCTTCGTAGTCATCCATTCCAATTTCAGACTACAATAGCAAGGCAAAAACACTCAACAAGCTGTATTCGGTGTTATTGTCTTTGCTTAAAACGCGAACATTTTCAAATCTCATTCTTAAAATAGGAAATCAAATATAGAAAAGACAAGGATACCGAAATCAGAGCAAAAATACCCACAAGGCACAAAAAAGTAGAATTCTAACAAAGCTAATCATTCTAAAGAAGAGGAGTGAAACCAAATATCGACCTACCCTACTGCGTCCATCCAACCACCTAGCATAAGGTACTCCTAACCTAAATAACATGTTAAATTTACAAGCTTCATCTTTTGAAGGTCCTTTGGAAATGTTAGCTCACTCAAATTATAAAAAAAACCTCCCATTAGCTTGGTGAAGCCACAAGACTAGTGCAAGGGCGTTAAATTTATTACCGCAGTTACATTAAAGGATATGTTAGAGGAATAAAACTTGCGAAGTAGTTACCAAGATTACTGTTCCCTTATTAACCAAGTAGGTTCTAAAACTTGCGCATATAGAAAGGAATGGAACATAATTACTGCATGATAGATTCTGTATTTTAAACGATCAAACCAAATTCTGGCGACACATCAGATTCTATATGAATAAATTATAATAGTGGACGAGGAACACGTACCTGATTACTATTACTTTACTATTAAGCTGTTTAAATCTAAAATACTCGTTTAATTTCGAAAAAGGGTCCAGCCTAGACGTTACTTGGTATGTTTCGCCCTCTCTTCTGGATTTCTACTTCGTGGACTTATTTGATGCAGGATTCCATTGTTTCTTTATGCAATGTTAATGTAATTTTTCCATCATAGTGTAACAATAGAACAAAAGATGTATTTGTAACTGGATAATCTGTTCAGAAGCATTGCAGGTTGGCGCGGGTGGCTAAAAGTGATTCTTTACATGATTGTTACCCAAGTTTGAATTGAATAACAATTTAAACGTTCTAGTTTCATTCTGTCTACCGGTTATGTAAATCAACCGAGCGGTTATGGAGCTCGGCTGGCTACGATGCTAAGGTACGGGGTTCAATTCCCACATCTGGCAACCGGCGGGCGACCCACTCATTCGCTTTAATAATTGGGTACCAAAACCACGGTTGTGGAAGTAGGGAAAGTAAGGCACTCGTCGAAAGCTAACCACATCACCTAGTGCGCCGCTAACGGTATGCCAGATGACTGGCTTCGTAAAGAGACATTTGAACGGCCCTGACCCGCCAAGTCTCAGGCCATATTCCATATTCCAAGCGATACATGTGGAATAAAGAGCCTTAAACTTTACTGTACTTTAACGTTTCCCAACGCAGATACGAATTAATATTAGAATACACTTACGAGCAGGCGTGGCTATCCAATATTCTGCCTAACCTCATTTTAATACGTAGCTCAAAAATTTATTAATGCTGAAGCTATCAACTAGACACGCATAAATCAGGATTTCAAATGACAAAAAAACTGAAAATTTGAAAATTAATTGCAGCGCAGTTGCTGGCTTGACAGAGCCGCTTTGTACAGCTATAAAATGACATACGAGTGGTTTCGTTGTTAATAAATACAAACAACAACTGCTTTTTGTGTAGTAAATGTATCTGCAGCAGGCTTTTATGTTTGATGACAAAGGCATTTTTATTCAAGCTTCGCATTTCATAAAGCTGATACTGATGCTCAAAAGCAATATTAAAAGTATTGTACAAAGAGACACGAATCGAGAAGTAAGAAGAATAGTTGGTAAATAATATTCGTGATCCTAAGCGTCTTGCTACACTAAAAAAATATAAATACTGACATGCCTAAAAACCACTCCCATTATGAGCACAGTGATGAGTGATGATATTAATACATTAAAATAATAAATGGAAACTTATATTTTCTGGCACCTCTTCTATTAGTTCGGTGTCAGTCAGGATATAATATATTCTGTAAACATAAACGGTGAATTTACTACTTCAACTATCTCAAGACAATGCAGGGCATAACTGAGAAATTCCTTGTAGCTTAAATTTTATAGCCTCGAGCAATTCAATATAATGTGGAAACATGTTTCTAACAACTTATTATTATACAAAGCATTAGCTGCTCCAGTTTATTTATAGTGCTTCATTAAATTATTATTTCACATTTCCTACTCTACTTCGTATTGATTATATACTTCAAAATAATTCGTCTAATTGAATAGTGAAACAAAGGGTGTGTATCGCTTTGTGAGTTTCAATTTAACAAATTATTCGCAAACTTACTCTAATAGCAAGTCCTCCATGTACTATTTCCTTTTAATAATTAGTTTAGAAGAACTAAAGCGAGCGTATGTTGACTAGGAGCCCGAATAACTAAACTGTTTAAGTAACTACCAATATCTGTTCGTTATTTTTAAAAGCACAACAGATTTAAGATGCAAAATTTTTTATCTAGACACCTGAGAATCAATTTCCATAACTATCCATATGTATATATGTTACTACTTTTAGAATAGAAGTAGAAATTACAAATACAGATCGAATGCAGTTTATCAAATTGACCTCAAAATGAGCGTTAATTGTTTGTTTTATCAGGCTTCTAATAATAATGTATTGCACCAACCCCATAATTTTCAATTTTGCAATAAAGAGCAATAAATTGAAATGGATAATTAGTGCTTCGAAAGCTGCAATCAAATTGCAGTCATCAATGAAGCTGCTTATTAATTCCTGAATGGGGTCGCGAGCGTTTTATTATTATTCAAATGGGTTTAAATTTATCCTCGATTCAGATTAAACTAGACTAACATTTCCACATAAATGACTACCAAAATTACCAGGAAATTCTCTTGTTCGTCAAAAAACGTCGTCTTTTTAAGTTTGCTACGTGTTTTGCAATGCCATAATATTCTATATAAACTGGAAAAGCAACTAGCTTCAGTATGTAGCATTTCTTACAAAAAATAGAAAATAGTTTTTAAAAATTCAGAATCCATCAGAATAGATTTAGATAAATTCATAATAAAAGTTAACACCCTCAAGGTTTAGCTATTAAAAGCGTATAATTAAATGAGTACTTAAAAATAATTTTGCAAAGTACTGTTTGACAGAATAGAAGAATATCGCATACCTCAGATATATTATAGACATAGACTAATGAATGCTAGCCTATATACTTAATGGATTTACAATCCACTACAACAACCGAAACATACTTTGAAGAAAAGCTGAATAGGAACACTTACAGCATGATGTATAAAAAACCATCAGTGATCCATTAAGTGCTGAACTTGTAGACAATTATAATGTATGACCATGCACTATAAGATCTTATTCTTCTTTCCATGGCAATTTGAAACAGCTTAAAGAAAGACCAGAATATTATGGTTTACAGCTGGTAGCATAGATAAAATTAATCCCGCAACCACACTTACTTTTCAAATATTAATTGCTGAAACAATTTTCTATTACCACCATCCAGACTTGTTGGACGAAAAAAGTTTGAAAAAAATATACTAAAAAATTATAACTCGATTCCAATAATCATGAAGATGGTTCTAATATCCTTTACACTGCTTGAAAATTTCAAACAACTTGAACGAAAAACTATGACTAAATTCGACGCAACTCCATAATAATATATAGCGCGTGAGACACCAATACGACATGATATGAAAGGAAAACGAAAAAATTACCGAACGGAGAAGGTTTACTTAAACCGTCAAATATGCATAAGCTAGATCCTAGGAACCCAAACATGTGGAAATCTGCTAAAAATATCAAAGCAGCAAAACTAAATTCCACTATTAACAACAATTATCTAGAGAAAGAGCAACTACTAAGAATTTGGAGAAATTTCCAAAGAAGCAAGACAACAGATTCGAAAAGATATCAAAAATCTGAAATAGAAAATGCCATAAAAGGGAACAAGAACCAAAAATGCTTGAGAAGGAGAGAAGGTAGAAAACAAATTATAAATTAAAAAGAAGATGGAACAGAGGCAAGCGATATGCAAGAAATAATCCCATCTAAACGAAGACCTAGAATACAAAACTAATAAGGGAAAATATTAAACGTCAGACCCGAAAAATTCCCGATATTAACAAAGAAGAAGAAAAACTAGCTCTGAATGCCATAAAAATAAAAAAGCGCCAAAAAGGGGTAACATAACTGTAGACTTTTTAAGAAAATAAGGAGAAAAGATCATCAATAAACTATGTGAACTGTTCAATAAATATTTTAAAAAAGTGAGAATACCAGGTCCATGGAATAATGCATCCGTTGTTATCATATATAAGAAAAGAGACAGAGCAGCCTAGAAAACTACAAGCCTATCAACTTGCTATTGCAGATATATAAGATTTCTTCTAGAGATTAGAAGAGTAGTCTATACAGCATTTACAAAACATAAATACATTGCCGTGAAAGTCAACAAATTAGAGTAAAGCTCCAAACAAGTCAGACTCAAATATTAAAAGCAGATTGAAATCATACCAAACAAAGGTTCAGGCTACATGGACAAATTAGAGGGCCGACCAACTACAATGTAGACGGAGTACAGTTCTTTTCTAATTTAGCAAAGAGACAAATTACCAGGGGCGTCAAAGTGTCTTACAATACAACCGATATGTCCATTAGCTTAGAAGGCCTCTTACACTTAAACTTTGAATAGTCGAATCACTTGCATTAGCCTCACATAAAACCAAAGATAATATTATAAGACCATATTAGTTGGTTTCAACGCCACACGAAAAGGTTGCAAGTACAACCAGCTTAATTGCTACAAGCTAATTACAGGAGCTTCAAAGCATCACAGTCTGATTGCTTGAAATTGATTAATTCACAAAAATTATCTTAAGAAGTAAGAGTTCCTCAAACAATTACATCAGCGCAGTCCAGTTCAGAAAAATTAGCAACGTCCTAGCAGCAGGGATCTGAAATTACCCCTACGCATTCGACTGTTGAGATGCTACGTATTTTCCATACTGCTATACGGATTGGAAGCTTGAAACATCACCAGAAACGAAAAGAAACGTCTTGAAACCTTCGAAATTTGGGCCTACAGGAGAGTGCTAGGAGTCACATGGGCTGAAAGAATCATTAACGCGGCAATATTGCAGCACTTCAATAAGACCACTGAGATCCTCTCCACTATAAAAAAGAGGACATTGGAGTACTTTGATCATGTGATGAGGGGAAAAAAGTACCGGCTTCTACAAAACATCATTCAGGGTAAAATAGACGGTAGCCGGGGACCAGTCCGGAGAAAAACGTCGTGGCTGAAAAATCTACGCGACTGGTACAAAATTAACTCATGCACACTTTTTACAGTTGCCGTCGATAAAGTACGCTTGGCTTTGTTGGTAACCAACGTTCTGGAAGGACATGGTACATAAGAAGAAGAAGTCCATAAATATGTTTATACGGTTAGGTTATAAATACGTCTCTTGGTAACTGTCTGGGAGGTTCATTAGTAAAGAATTGCAAGCTCACGATGACGCCGTAAAGTCAAGCATAAGGAGGGATACTAAAACACCACCACCATAGGTAGACATTTAGTTCAGCAATTGCATAGATAGAAGCCGCGTCGCGCAGTTGGGTAGGTTCTAGGCTTGCATTAAGCAAGTCCTCGGTTCGAAACCCGCTGGGGCCGGAATTCTTCAATAGCCTTGTCGACTGGAATCGGGCTCAGTAAGACCATTTATAGTTAGGCACCAAATTAACTGTATTCTACGCAGAATCACAAACCTAAGAGAGTAACAAGGTCAACACATCACCATGACACACACCTCACGAAATGTATCCCGAATCCGGGGCAAGTTGAGCATTGTACCGCCAGATGCAAGAGCATAAATCACCAGCCTCTACACCACAAGGTAAAATGAGGTTATCGATAATACATACATAATACAATTGCATAGGTAATATCTTCGAACAAATATTTAAGTAGCATTCAAATTTAACCGGACAGTTCAGGCTTCGGACTAAGTCATGCACACTGGTTCGTGGTTACCTTGGACGATGTGCGTTGATACTCCCAGGGTGATGCAATACAGTACCGGTAAACAAGCAGCATAAACGGGAAACATTTAGCTGTCAAATAGAAGCTCCCAGAGACACAAAGTGGTCCCGGCAAAGGTTTCCGGAAATCTACTTCATAAACTAGCTGCTCAATAGTGACAACCTTTGGAAGTCGGCTCTATAGTTCACAATACGAGTGCCTAATTACACTGGTAAACGAAAGAATAAAAAACGCATACCTTAAACTCACGGCACACATCTGGATACACTATGCCGAAATAAAGAATTAATCAAGTACGATGAGTAGATAAATCCCATACTATGCTTTGAATATGCCTAACTACACATCCGCGAAATTACGGAAGTAGATCCAGGGCATTACTACCCCCACAAAACCACTATAAAACAACCCCAAGGTAGGACAAAGAGCACAATGAAAATCTACAAATGTTCTGTGCAAAGACGCTAGTAAAAGAGGACGCGCTTTAGAACAAACGTAACTCCGTGCACACTTGTAAACCAAAAGTAATAACAAAAGGACATTGTGACCCAGTTACTGGCCTGATCGATAATTCGCTTTGCAAGAATAGCGCACCATGAACGACAATAATAAAACTACAAAGGTGAGAGATGCTATTGAAACTATTACCACATTAAAATTGAATTTCGATACAAATATAGGGAGAGATGGAACAATACTATCCCACAGTGTGGACCATACCTTGGCAAGCGAAAAAGGCGACGTCCACCAACGTGTTGGACTGATGAACTAAAACTGGCTGCAGGGCTTCATTGGATACACGAGTCACAGGTTGGAGAATTAAACTGGGCGCTCAAATTAACATGCAGTTAACTGAATATGATAGCTGATAGAACGACGGAATAAAAATCTTCTTCTTCTTTGTCTTTCCCTTACGCCCTTAGGCGTCGGTTTTTCACTAACTACACTAAACATTTTTAGCTTCTATACTCTGTTCACTATGGTCCCGGATTGTCAAAAATGACGTTTTATGGTAGCACTGTTGAATTTCTATTAGCTTTTTAGTTACTACTAGGTTGGACAACGCAAAAGCGTAATTTTGAAAATCTGGGTTTTTGTTACCTGTCAACTTTGAATTATTTTTGCTTAAATCAGTTCGAAGCAGGTAACCACTGTAGTACATATAGTAACATGGTGTGATAAAAATCTTTATTTGTTCTTCGCCTTGAAAAGCTCTTGAAAGTCTCCTTCCATATAAGAAGTTTTCCGCTTTAGTGATCACGCTGTTATCTGGGTCTTGAATTCATGGTCTCCGGTTTATGTTTTCCCGCTGCATCCTTCGTTTTATTAAAAGATGAAGAAAGTATTGCAATCGCGAAAAAATTACCTTCAGATCTTCACGTTTCATGGTCCCTAGATGGCAATAAACAGGTTCTCTCAATTCTATCTCTCTGACTGTCGGTCCGTCGGTCTGCCTACCTGTCCGTCTGTCTGTCTGCCGTTGGACACTATAACTCAAAAACTATTTGTTGGGGAAGTATATGTCTACTTGGCATAAAACCGAGAAAAATTCGGTCATATAGGAGATTGTGAGTACCTTTAAAAATATTGCCTGTTTCCGCTTTAATTTAACAATAAGAGTAATATCTCGCACAAAGCTTAACTTTTTACTCTTGACGAAAAAGGGCACATTTCTTACCCAAAATATGCAGGGCTAATGCTTTAAAAACTAAACTCTTTTTTTCTTTGATATTTTCTAAATTTTTAGTTTTAAAACTTCCATTTGTTTTATGCAAGCTTTTTTTATCAGACTAACAATCTCATATGCCATTGAATCCTTACCTTTCTATCCCATAATCTGCTTTCAGTTTCTCTTCTATCTAACGAACTACTGTTTTTTAATTTTATTTAAAAGCTTTGAGCTGCTCGAACTTTTTTACATATGTTGTTCATTTCTATTTCAACTTCTGGTTCGATATTTTCCGATTGCCTGTTTTACTCTCCTCGTGTGAATGACGAAGGAAGTATTGTCATCACGAAAAAATCACCTTTCGAGATTTCTTCAGATCTTCACGTTTCAAGGTCCCTAGATGACGAAATAGAGGTTTTCTTAATTGCGTCTGTCTGTCTGTCTGTTGGCAGTATAGCTCAAAAACTATTTGTATTTTGCATACATATTATATACCTCGCATGAAACTGGTACAATTTCATACAAATATATACAGGGTGAAAACCTTATAAACATAAAATTTTGTTTATTTTTGGGTTAATTTTGAAATAGAAGGAAGTAATAACTTTCACATAGGTCAGGCTTTACATTTGCCGAAAATAAGACTCAACCGATACAGGATAATGTCACAAAAAGGTAAAAACGTTTTAACAATAATCCCGTTCTGTTCAAGAGAGGCGCGCGCCGCACTTATTTCTATAAGGCTTGATAGCGCAGTTGGAATTTCGCTGCAGTTACATCCGCTGCGGAGATGCGGTTACGATCGCTATACAGGTGCGGCGGGTTCAAACCCTATCGGGATACATTTTGTTTTAATTTGCAAATTAATCTAATTCGGGCGAGGAAAGTTCTGGGTAACGCCTTTTACAGATTTCTTTGTAACTGCTTCTTCGGAACTTTTTTAAAGCGGTGTATTAACCTGTCCCTTCTGGCCAAACAAAAAAGTTCTTAAAATTATATAGACCTTTTCGTCTTTTGTGTATTTTAGGGCAAATTTCAGTGGTTCATGAAAGAATTCTATCTCATCTTCCGTCTTCTCTAATGTTGGGACAAATGGGTTTGGAAAGATGGAGAATAAACATTTGGAAATAGTTACCGACAACGGAAAAATATCTATGTGAATAAGTAAAGAGTTTTAACTACCTAGGAACAAAAATAGGAAGAGTGCCGGGAAGAAGAAGAAACAGCAGCAAGGTTAATGAAGGGAAACAAGTGTCTCTACTCAGTAAACAACATATTAAAAAGCAAATCAGTTTCAAAAGCGGCGAAAATACATATTTACAGAACGGTAATAAGACCTCTACTGTAGTGACATAAGAGTGTTAAGTATGGACCTTAAGAAAAGCCGATCAATGGCTGTAAGTGTATGGGACAGAAAGGTACTGAGGATGATCATGGGAGGAAAGAAAGTCGATGGCAGATGGGAGAGAACTAACAATGAGCTGAGTGAGCTACATGGGAAAGCTGATATAATACGAGTGATTAAACTACAAAGGTTACGATGGTTAAAATATATTATGAGAATACCAGAAGAGAGAATCCCTAAAAAGGTGATAGAATCGACGCTTGAAGGAACACGAAGAAGAGGACGGCCAATGAAGAGATTGTTCGGTGAGGTGCTGGGAAACCTAAAAGCAGTCGGTTCTGGGGATTGTGATAGAAGAACAAAAAATCGAAAGGATCGGCATCAGAACAGGGTATAAGTTCTCTAACTACTCTATGTCTTTGTTTACTATTATATCTAATATCGCCGTTTCTGTTCGTAAATAAACAGGTGGTCCATTTATCATACTTTGTCCTGAGTTCGGCCATCTTTCCTCACTACATTCTAACAGGTCTATGCCCAGGCGTTTATTTCGAGGATAACATTTACTGCTTTCCCGACTGGTACATATGTGGCTTGGTAGTAGAACCTTTGAGGAGAAGAGAGGAGAAGCCGATGCCCCTGTAGGATGTTTCCAACAAGGCTGATGACGATGACATACTTTGTACATGCCACGTTACCATTTTTCGTTATTTAACTTTAAGACATCAGATGATCACGTAATTCTTCGCACCCTCTCACTATTTAAGGGCTGCCAGCGACTGAGGGCCATTGGCTGTCTGTTCTGAGTTATTCCACATTTGCCTATGCAATACTTTTTTTTCTTCAATAAATACAATGATGTTCTTTTAATAACTTCAACTTTGGATTGTTTCACACAAAAACACTATTCAATTTCTACATGGTATCGTTTCAAGTAATTTATAAATCTAAAATAAACCGTATAATATGATCATAACAAACTATGAGAGCACAAATGTTAGCAATTTAAATGCGGAGTCTCGGGAGACATCATGCTACTGATGTACTCGTTTATTAAAGAAAACGCTAATTTTACTAATCTTTAATAGGAAGGCGATCCATCATGCAATTTGGTTTCGAAACATGTCGCCACTTAAAATAAATGTTCGTGGAGAAGACTATTGAGATTTATTGCTTCTTACTAATCTTTATTATAAAAAATAATAATAAAGTGTACAATACTATCTACACAAATCAAGATGATAGCAGTTTATAAAATTCTAATTCTACTCGTAAAAATGTGACAATGTTAGAACTTTAAGGGTGTCCACAAATATTTCCCAGTATGGAGTTACTAGGATATTTAAGATGCAGTCCTAAAACAAATAAGTTACCTTAGAGTATTATTTACTGGGTTCTTACATTAAACACTCAAAAATAAGCTCATCATGCCTTCATCAACTCACCCCCAAAAAAAAAACAACTTTATATTTTGCAGTTCAACTAAAACCACTCAAACTTAGTGGGCTTAGCTGTGTACTATTTAGACGCTGTAGCAGGTGGATCGGCTGCTATATACAGGGTGTCTTAAAAAGAATTACATATACTAGATTTTTGCATTTTCTTTGCATGTACATTTTTATTTGCCACTAGATTGTTATTCATATTTCATAATGGAAAATTCAAAGCATACTAGATATAATTATTTTTAAGACAGCCGGTACTATTACAACTATTAGTTGCATTCATTTAGTCGATTAAATTGAAAGGTTGCCTCAAAACACGTTACACAGGAAAATATCGAAGCCCAAGCACCGACACGACTTAGAGGTCTTTGCGCGAGGGTTGTTTGAGGGCCAACCTTGCAAATGTAATCGACTACATGTTTTTATATACTGAATAAGCATCAACTTGGTGTTTATGTAATGTAAAACGATTGCTATTGGCCCAAATTCGAATATTTAAGGCTTGTGGTTGGTTTTATGTATTAATCAATAATAACTCTAAGTTATTTAAACTGTTTGTGTAAGAGGCGACATTCAAATCTCATCTATCTCCATTTCATTTTTATTTGACATTTGCATATGACTGTTTAAACCACGACAGCTTTAAAATTATTCCTTGGAAAGTGTATATAATTGAAGAAAAGGTGCCCCCAAATTACTACGTTCATAAAGTTCCATCTTAGAACTTAATATTCCTCTTTCACAAACGCAAAATCATGAATTACGAATTTAGACTCACAAAAAGATAAAGCACATCCTTTAACGTGCCACTGTGTACGTACCTTTAAGCAAAGTTTCTCAAGGATTCCTTTTGCGCATTCAGTAAAAACATTTACATCAAGGGCGCTATCGAGTCTGTTTATCTAAATCTAAATGTAAATGTTTCCAAATGAAGTAAAACTTTCTTCTTTAATTATAAAGATCTTTATCGACGTCAATCTAAAAGCAACTTTTTTGGGGATACAAATTATATTCTCGAATTGAAACGAGACCATTAAAAGGCTATAATCCAAGAAAACTCCCAGCCACTGTGAAAATAAAAAGCTTTCCTCTTACAATTACAGATTCGTATTTTGCTGAAGTTTAGCTATTGTTCGGCCCTTCGTATTCAT
This sequence comes from Agriotes lineatus, assembly GCA_940337035.1. Lineage (NCBI taxonomy): Eukaryota > Metazoa > Arthropoda > Insecta > Coleoptera > Elateridae > Agriotes > Agriotes lineatus. The sequence continues at coordinate 17,061,536 of OW679196.1, read as the reverse complement.
AAAAATAATTTACGCAAATTTGCCACCGACATTGAAACTCAACACCACAGTTTTGGTGAAAATAAACCTACGAGCAGTAAATGCCGCTGTTTCCATAGCGGCGCATATTTTGCGCTCTAATCAAAAATTAATACATGTCAGTTCAAATTCGAATTTGCGTTTACCAGCGTTTGCTTTTAAAACATCGAAATAACTGACGTACGTTACATTGTTAGTTTGGTACGTGATTCTACAAGATAGACAAGGCGCAATGATAATGCCTCATGTTTGTGTTTCACGGGCAAACATATTCCTTTGGTAGCCCTGAATCAATAAACCTTATCAGGCAACATCAGCAGATTAGTAAATTAATTCCCTTTGAGCATGCAGTATAATTAAATTCATAATGTAATTCGCCTCCGGATTTATTAATTAACCAGTAAACCAGGTTACAGCATTTAGATGCTATTTTTAGTTTCTCCCTGTTGTTTGAAAATATCTGACAGATATCAAAAGCATTTTACTATTAGAAAATATATTTGTTTATAAATATAAAAATTATTAAAAACATTCAAACCGCTCAACGGCAAAATGTTGACTTAGAAATATACAGAGTGTTTCTAAAATAAGAGGGCATACTTTGCAGAAGTATTCAACGATCAAAAATAAATCAAAAAGTAATAATAAACTCTTACTACAAATGAATTCTTCCTAAGGAGTTTAGCTTAAAAGTTTTAATTGTAAGAAATTAAAATAATTTATATCGACAATGCAGCAAGCGTTTTATGGTTTGACTGCTGTTGATTTTGAAAACTCTTCCCACTGGCACGACCGTACATAAAAAATTACATCCACTTTATCACGAAAGGAAAAATTCCCCATTGCGTTACTGAAAATGAATTTGACCTATTTTCATTAAATTACAATTTCACTTAATCTAAAACTTCACTAAATTATTTTGAAAATTGTAAGACACTCATTAATGACCAATAGAAAGAGCCATAACCAAGACAACAACAAAATGTCTTGTGACTCCTATTTAAACGTTCAAGCTTTATATCTTAAAAAGAATGCACTTATGGAGACGGGTTTATTAGAAGTTTTTGACTTTTATGTTAATAAATATAAACTTTTCTGAGTAACCACTTTATTTCAACTCATCATTAGCGTGTCAGTGGTTGAACTGACCACCGAAGATTTTAAAATGACGCACCAGCAACCCTCCGAAAATGAGCGAGTGCGCCCGAAATACAAAACTGGCAACGAAAATACACAAACTTAATATTATACAAAGAAATAGAAATATGTTACATTAACTAGTCTAAACATACCCCCCACCTTGAAGAACTAAACTTCAAAACGCTGTACAGTTACAATAATGATTAATCAATCATACATATATACAAAAATCGAGAATCTTTAATAACACAACATAGAATAAAGTCTTTAAAAATCAGTTAATTGTCATTAATGGGTAACACACACAGTTTAGCTACCGCACGTTTTTGTACGCCACCAACACTTTTCACAGTTACCACTCGGATTATGCCATCAGAGCCGGGATGCACCTCCACAATTCTGCCAAGGTGCCATTTCAGGGGAGGCACATTGTCCTCGCGAATGACGACCATTGCGTTGGGCGTAATTAAATTTGCGCTGTTGGATCGCCATTTAGTTCGCACCTGTAGTTGGCTAATATACTCCTTGGACCACCTAGCCCAAAAGTGCTGAGCTATCTGCTGCACCCTCTGAAAGTGAGATAGTCTTGCTGGCTTAGTGTCAACAACATCTTGATCTGGAACGCTGAATAACCTTCTCCCTATCAGAAAGTGAGCTGGAGTGAGAGGATTTAGGTCAGAAGGGTCATTTGACAATGGGGAGAGAGGTCTAGAATTTACCACTGATTCAATTTGAATTAAAACTGTATTTAATTCTTCATATGTTAGTAGTGCAGTACCAATAACTCGTTTCAAGTGATATTTTATTGTTTTTACACCTGCTTCCCAGAGACCTCCGAAATGCGGAGAGCGTGGTGGTATAAAGGACCAGGAAATACCCTCTGAGGCTATTGCATTATCAAAATCCTTACTAGTGCATTCAGAATTTAAATCTCTTAAAAATGATTTTAAACAAGCATTTGGTCCAAGGAAATTGCTGCCATTATCAGAATATATTTTAGAAGGCTTACCCCTCCTTCCAACAAATCGTCTTAAGGTAGCTAAGAAGGCTTCTGTGGTAAGTTCCGATACAACTTCCACATGAATTGCCTTTGTCGAAAAACAAATTAAAATGCATATATATGTTTTGATCGTCTTGCAACCTCGCCCCTTGCGGTCTTTCGTTAAAATAGGGCCACAATAATCTACGCCACATGTTTGAAAGGGAAAGGCAGCTGTTACTCGCTCTTTAGGCAAAGATCCCATTAAATATTTAGCACGATTGGGATTTGCACGAAAACATCTTACGCAGTTATGAACAATTTTTCGCACTAAGTTGCGTCCCGAAATTGGCCAATATGTGTCCCTAAGAACTGACAAAAGTAATTGCGGACCCGAATGTAGCGTACGTTCGTGCAGGTCTTGCGCAATTAGCAATGTAAGCCGATGCTTGGACAGGAGAATAATGGGGTGCTTCTTATTTTCAGAAAAATTGGAATTTTGTAATCTACCGCCTACCCGCAAAATTCCTCTTTCATCAAGGAAAGGATGTAGGGCGAGTAAATTACTTTTGGAGTTAATATTCCTTGATTTCGACAGTTCCTTGATTTCTTGCTTAAATTCGTCGTGCTGGGCAATTTTTATCAGAATTTCCAAAGCATGGTTTAATTCAGTCACTGTAAGGCAACCGATGGTTCTATCACGTTTTAGCTTTAATGAATTGTTTTTAAATCTCACACAATATGCTATACATCGCTGCAACCGCCTTAGAGAAGAAAAACGCGCAAATAAATCGTTTTCAATTCGTGCCATTAATTCAATTGTAGTTGCAACGCGGCATTCAGACAAATACTCAGTGGAAGTCTGATAATTTTCAATTGCCCTACCGGGCCAGCAGCTAGGTAACTGCCTTAGCCAATTTGGGCCGTGCCACCAAAGTTTTGAGCCAATTAATTTATTTGGTCTAATACCGCGTGATAGGAGGTCAGCAGGATTGTCACCAGAGCTAATATGCCGCCAGTCAGACTGGCCTACCAAATTTTGGATTTCCGTAACCCGATTGGCCACAAAGGTTTTTAGGGTATTTGGAGCAGACTTAATCCATGCTAGCGTAACTGTCGAATCGCACCAATACACCGTAGCGTCAAACTGCATTTTTATGGCTGCCTTGAACTTATCAACAAGCCTAGCAAGTAAAAGAGCTCCGCACAGTTCTAAGCGCGGTATGGAAATGGTTTTTAACGGTGCTACTCTAGATTTAGCACAAGCTAATTTAACATGTACGTTTCCTAACGCGTCCATACTCCGAACGTAAATACAAGCGCCATAAGCGACCTCAGACGCATCTGAAAAACAATGAATCTCAATGCTCGTTGCGTCGTGGATGATTACTTGACGCGGTATCTCTATTTGCTGCAAAGCTTTTAGTTCATCTTGAAACTGTAGCCACTGAGAATGCAAATCCATAGGAACAGATTCGTCCCATGATAAATTATATTGCCATAATTTTTGCAGCAAGATTTTTGGTATTATGACAGCAGGACCTAGGAGCCCTAAAGGATCAAATATTTTAGCTGTAACGGATAAAATATACCTTTTGGTCACGGAAGTTTGCAATTCATTTGCCTTGATGCTATAATTTAGTGTGTCTGATTGCGGTAGCCATAATAAGCCTAAAGTTTTTGTGTTTTGATCGGGACACAACTTCAGGGCGCTAGAATCTCCAGTATTGGAGGCAGGTATATCATGTAAAACTGAAGGTTCGTTTGATATCCATTTTCTGAGATCGAAACAACCACGGTGGAGTATCAAAATGATTTCATTTCGAATAGCAATTGTTTCTTCGATGGAATCTGCACCCGTAAGCAGATCATCGACATAGAAATCATTTAAAATTATGTTAGATGCTCGAGGAAATTCGCTTATGCTTTTATGCCCTAACTCTTGAAGACACCTAATTGCCAAGAATGAAGCCGCGGCAGTGCCGTACGTAACCGTGTTCAAACAGTAGTCCGCCAATGGGTCAGTAGGGCTTGATCGCCATACAATGCGTTGCAAGTCTCTTTGTTCGGGCTGAATAAACACTTGCCTGTACATTTTTGCTATGTCAGCCGATAGAGCATATCTATATTTGCGAAATCTGATTAAAATGGAAAAAAGGTCATCCTGAATGACCGGACCTACAGCTTGAAGATCGTTCAAAGAGATGCCTGTGGTTGATTTCGCGGACCCATTAAACACGACCCTTAACTGGGTTGTTAGGCTTTCTTCTTTTATCACGCCATGATGGGGCAAGTAATACGAAACGACACTATTTTCTACATTTTCTATCTTGCTCATGTGACCCATCATCTCGTATTCACTCATGAATTTGACATATAATTTCTTAAGTTTAGGATTTCTCTCCAACTTTCGTTCAAGGGCGTAAAATCTCTTAACAGCTAGTAATTTTGAATCGCCTAATTTATTCGATGTTTCCTTTAGCGGAATGGAGACATAGAATCTACCATTCTCGTCGCGAGCAGTAGTGCTGGTGAAATTCCTTTCACAAAAACGCTCTTCGCTTGAAAGCGCCTTGGTTACGCAACATTCCTCTAGTTCCCAGAATTTTGCTAATTGTGCTTGCACATCTAGACTACTACTTGCTATATTTAAATTGCAATAAACATTGTTACGATTATTAGGCTGACAATTTAAAGGACCGGCTAATATCCATCCTAGCCTCGTTTTTTGCAACGTTATCCGATTTCCACCTAGCTTAATTTGTCCCACACAGATTAATTGCCAAAAGATCTCGGCACCTATCAGAATTTCAATTTCACTTGATATATTAAATGTATTGTCAGCTAATTTAATATTCGGCGGAATTTGCAATGAGGCTGAGTCGAACGAGTAGCTTGGAATATTTCCAGTTATTTTTGGGACTACTATACAAGAGATGGTGGTTTTAAAATTGCCATAGCTTGAGTGCATACTGAGTTCCGCTTTGTGTCGAATTTGGGTGGACAACTGGTTTATACCCGTTACCGCTAAATCAATATTAGTTTTTTGTAAACCTAATCGCTCACACAAATTTTCAGTTATAATATTTGACTGGCTACCCGAATCTAATAATGCACGACAATTATAAAGAGAGCCAGATTTGCACTCAACACGAATGATCGCCGTTGATAGTAACACTTGCTGCTCGTAGCCATTCATAATATGACTTGTCATCGACGAAACTGCATTAGATTCTTCCTGACTTATCTGCGCTGTTTGCGAATGACTGGAGCTTGACGCTTCTACACTATTTTGAATGACTCCGGAGGGAAAACTTTGATTTTCTGAATTTTGAGTATTTAAATGTAGGAGTGTATGGTGCTTTTTCCTACAATATCTGCAGCTTGATGCCCTACAAAAATTACTGGAATGGAAGCCCTTTAAGCAGTTAAAACAAAGTCTTTTGTTTTTTGCCTCTTGTATTCGAGACGCTATCGGAAGTGCTTTAAACTGTTCGCAATTATAAATGCTGTGCGAGTCTTTGCAAATGACGCATTTAGGCTGCTTAACTGCATTTTCATTAGTGGCCAAAAATGAACTTGCTGTAGAATTGTTAAATTTGGTTTTAAATTTGTTAACTTTCAGTTCACTGGCCTGAGTAACATTAAGAGTTTCTAACAGTTCGCATTTCGACTTCAGAAACGTTTTTAAATGCTCCATAGTTGGAAAATCACCTTCAATTTTCTGAGCTTCCCATTCACGTTTAGTGGCGGAATCAAATTTAGCACTAATTAAATAAATCAATATGGTATCCCACGCTTCTACTGGTTGACCTAACACCTTTAATGCCCTTAAATGTTTAGAAATATTGTCAAGGAGCTGCCGTAACAAAATATGGGATTCCTTTGCTATAGATGGTAAATTAAACAATAGCTTAATATGGTTATTTACAATTAGCCGCTTATTGTCGTACCTTTCAAGCAATAAATTCCACGCAATGGGATAGTTAATATCGCACACTTGTAAGGATTGAATTATTTCGCTTGCCTTTCCCTTCACGGAGCCCTTTAAGTATAGAAATTTTTGAACATTTGTAATAGTTTCGTTATCATGTATTAATGATTTGTATAAATCTCTATACTCTAACCAATGCCCGATATCGCCTTCAAATTCAGGCAAATTTACTGTTGGAAGACGAACTTGATTTATAATGCCGGAATGGTCGAGGTTGCTACGATTTGAATTATTTGTTTGTTGCTGCAAGGGAGTGCTTTGACTGTGTTGCTTTAGAAATGTTTGTGCCAAAGATAAATTTGTGTAATACAAACATTCAAAGCTTTCTCTTTCATCTGAACTAGCAACAACTTCTTCAGACTGAAGCGATTCAATTTCATCTTGCACTATATTAAAATCAGCTATAATGGGTTTTATTCCCGAAATTCGCATTTCTAATTGGGAAAGAAATGCTTCATCTAGATTCGTACTGCTTAAGGCTGAATTAACATAAGTTTGAAACCTCGTGAGTTGGGCTTTAATAACACCACGTTTTCGTATTAAGTTCGCTAAATCTTCCATAATTTCAAAGTAATTGCAGCAATGGTAATGAGGAATAAAGAAAAGTAGGATAAATACGATAAGGAAGCTCACTTACTTCTTAGTCTCTTTTGCTCTCAGTGCAGGGTTGCTACCTGCTACGGCTTCTTTGTTGTCGATCTGCACCCGGAAGCTGATTCACACTGCTAACTGCCAGTACAGGCTGGTGCCAGATGCTCCAATATGCTGCTTGCTGGGCACAAAGGGATGCTAACTGGACGTTGACCCAAGGGCTATGGACAAAGGAATGATGCTCCGGCGTCGCCTTTTGATTACGTATTAATTTAATACTACTTGGGGATGAATCGCTGATGCTTCCACGTAGTCGCTCGAAAGATGAATTTAGAAATCGAAGCGCTGGTATTCGTACAGGCCACGGAATTCAAACACTTGGCGAATTTGGTTTATCGACGGTAAATTTAATTAATTGGTTACCGGATAAACTCTTACACACACACTACACATAGCTCTTATTAATTCGACTGCGAAGGACCAAAATATGTTAATAAATACAACTTTTCTGAGTAACCACTTTATTTTCAGCTTATCATTTGCGTGTCAGTGGTTGAACTGACCACCGAAGAATTTAAAATGACGCACCAGCAACCCTCCGAAACTGAGCGAGTGCGCCCGAAATACAAAACTGGCAACGAAAATACACAAACTTAATATTGTACAAAGAAATAGAAATATGTTACATTAACTAGTCTAAACAAACATTTTGTTTCTCCATGCGTTTAGTGGCTGCGACACAACGTCGTCCGTCTACAACCATGGCAAAAGTTTGTTTTTGCTTGTCCAGAAAAGCACAAGACTCAATGACATTATAGGCATATTCAAAGATCACAATGCCAAACCAGATGATATCGCAGATGCTGAAGCACTCTTTCTCGTTACTTTGGTGGCTACATGGAAGAAAATACCTTGGAAGAAGTCCGTTACCAACAAAATCAAGTGCAAGAAACACATTTAATTTTGCTTCTTTGCCACCAACGAAGGACGCTGCACGGTATCACGCATTTAGGACCAGGTCCAACAGCGGTATGGAATTGAAAAAAATGCACAAGACTGGGGCTGGAAAGTTGGCACGAATGGGCTCACTCCAGTAACAATGACAGAGAATCCATCACCAGAGACTTTATTAAAATTCATTTCATGCCATTGTAAAAAAGGACGCGGCGAAGCATGTGGCTGCAGGAAAAGTGGGATGTAGTGCTCTATTCTATCTAGATACTGTAATGGCCAATCATGGCGAACATGCACCAGAAGTTCACACCGAGAGTGGGGACGAAGATGAGGACATTTCATCAATGGAAGTCTCAAGTCTCAGGAGCAATGAGACTAAAGAATCTTATGGAGACGTCAACATCTACCGACCGGGGCCTTCAAAAATAAAAAATAAACTAAATAATATAATCGCGAACATTAAACATCACTAAACTGGAGCATCTGTGGATTAGGCCTATTGGGGATACCACAATAAAAAATCTGGTGTGATACACGCACACAACTTCCTTTTACAGTGATCTTATAATTAGCCAAAAATTTGATTTTCAATTTTTAAGCATTTGTCAAAAATTTTCAAATTTACAAATTCTGCAAAAACGGTACAAAATAGAGCGTTAGGTAAAGAGACAAATTTTCTCTAGAATTTTAAGCTGAATTAAAAAATGTAATAATATACCGGGTGTTGTATTTAAAATAGGAGTTATTAAAAAAAATTAAAAAAAACAAAATAAACCCATTTTAGAAGTATTGAACTGGAAAATCACCTATCTTACTTCAAAAAAAATCGTTAGAGCCGTTTTTGAAAAAATCGAAAAAAACTGAAAAATCACAAGAGTAAACATCTACTTCCGGTTATGCGATTTTCTTCAAAAGCTTGCTGTCAGATCTACATAGTACACAAAACTTATATATAAAGTTTCAACGCCATATCTTTTTTCTTTTTTGTGATATTTTGTTCGCAGACAGACACACAGACAGACAGACAGACAGACCAATAAAAAAAATATGTTTTTTGGGTTCAGAGGACTCTAAAACGTGAAGTTCTGTTGAAAACTCAATTTCGAATTTTTGGGGTGAATCCAATACTTCCTTTATTGTAAAAGGAAGTAAAAAAAGCGCCATTAACTCTACCTCATGGTGGTGTGGAAATGAGTTTACTATACGTTTATCAAATTATTATAACTACATAACGAATAGCCAGAAATAATACAAGAGAAATTTTAAAAATGAGAAATTACACTATTTTTTTAGAGAAATGTTCATCTTTCCACCGCTGTAACTCCTTTCATATTAGACTTACAAAAAAATAGTTCTTTACAAAAAATGTCAAGAATGTTGTCTTCTTTAACTTTGAATTAGACTTTCTTGGCGTAGGATTAACCGTTGCGGAGTCATCTGGAAAAATCCAGTTTTAGCACCTTTAATCCAAGATGGCTGGTCGCGCGGCGCCTCTCCAAGGTTGAAAACTTGGATTTTTCATCAGGATCCCGACCTGAACAACATATATAAAAATCTTTCATACTCCATTTTTTGTAAGGCAAAAACCCCTACTGACTGGACTATTTAGTTAACGAACGGAATATTGATAAACTTTTCATTCCACAAGTTTAAACTTTTGCTAAAAACGGTTAAGTATGCACGCGTAGAAATACAAAATTAAATACAAAAAATAATTTCAGTAACCTTAAACGAACATATATCAACGATTAAAAAAGTGCTACTATTATAAATCTTGGTAACCAATTTTCGAAAAATTTTCTTAAGCTAGGTGAAAATTTTACTATTACTTCTAAAATTAAGCACGCGGTAAAAACCACAAATGAAATATCAGTACACACGAAGTTATATAGATACTCATACGTGCATACACAAGAAGTCCAACGACAAATTCAGGAAATATTGAAAAAAGCAATTACCAGGCCATCTTATAGCCCGTGGTAGTCTCCTATATAGATAATACAGAAAGAACTGCTATATATATGATCGCACTCTATGTGGGGCGAGTTCGACTAAAGAAAATTCTCAACGAAGACGAGAACTAGTTATTGCTAAGCCTGGACGGAATAATTCGGTTTAAAATAGAGTCGGCGATTTAATAACACGTACCCTTAGCGAAATGAAGTAAAAAAAACCGATAATGTGGCTTTTCAGGTTTAAAGGTCAAAAAGGATAGAAATAGAGATTCGAAATCGCAACCTCTGACTCGGCAGTCGAGTATGCATTGCATTAGTGACTAGACTAGACCATACTGACAGCGTAAGTTACCGCTCAACGTCTATTACTGGCAACGAGAATACAAATCGGGAAAGACATACAAGGAAACGCGGTAGATTCCGTCCAAAATCTTTTTAAGTTCTCTACATTAATATTCCAGATAAACAGGCGCAGAAATAATCCTGATAGGTTATGTCGTTCTAGAGATACAATTTTTACATTCTTCCGACGGAATACCTTCGCTAAACTTAATTTTCCGACTTTCCTTTAACTTCAAAGCGGTTGCTGTCTTCACAAAAGTTATTCAGTTTTATGAGACCTTTTATATAATTTTGGGTTAGTCGCGATTGATTGAGCGGTTGCGGCATCTACAATGTAATTAAAAATTTTGAGTCATTGATCATATTTGATTGAAATAAAAATCATAAACTGGATTGCTCTTTTTTCGAATTAAAAAACACGTTTCCTTAAGTTTTTGCTTCATATCTTTAAAACTATTTAGTTATTGAAAAAAATGTTCTTTATAAATTAGATGGAAGAGAATTATCTACTGGTTTGTACTTACAATGTTTTTCTGAAATTTAAGCATACGAAGCTATACCCTTTACGAGAATATTTATTATAAAACTGTACCTTTGTATAGTGAAAAGGACGGCCATATTAGTCAACCAACATTGTTCTAAACAAAATTAGCACCATTTGAAAGATGAGACAATTTGCATTCAAAATCTATATTTTAGTATTTTTTAAATTGATATTGACCGGAATAATAAAAATATATGAGGTTCTTCTATGGAATTCACTTCCTCAATCTACAGTTTTAGCACGGTCTATCAATTGCTTCGAGAATGTGTATTTTGTGGACGGAAAGTGATCAGCATTTTTCGGTGTTTTCTTTGGTTTCTGATTTCGATTTTTATAAAAAATCACACAAAAATATTCAATTTGCTTTTTGACACATGGTTGATTGTTTGGCAATTGGACATAACAGTTATTGCACCTCTGTCTCATATTTTTTTGGCAATAATACTAATAATAAATACATGTAGATCATTACCAGTTCGGCGAATTACACGATTTATATAAACAAGTGAGTATACAAGAATGATTCTCATGAAATTTGATTATACCGAGTGGAAACCTTGGGTGTAAACACTAACAAAAAATCAAGCGTAAAAACGGGCATAACTGACAGCGCGAAGAATAAGAAAAACTTTAAACAGTCAGAACTTTTCATCGATGAGAGACAAGAAGCAAACCATTTTAAAGGAAATTGAATAGGCTGCAAATATTTTTTCGATTAGACTGGCAGACATATGTCCATTTTGCCCATTTCTATCGCCCTAAAAGGGGAACGAATGGGCCTAGATGTGGGTAATGAACAAAAAACGAATAAACGTTTTAACCGAACTATAACGCCGCTCTAATCTTCAAGTATTATAAGACTTCAATACAGCAAAATTTGAATAACAGCATTTATAGTATTTTTCCAGCCTCGGATAGTATCATCCACATTGTCACGTCTCGTGGCCTTAACTATGCCTACGTACAACTCGAATAGTAGACAAAAATTATCTTTCCCGAACTACTATTGTCATCATTGTCACGTCACGTGGCCTTCACAGTACTACACACTTTCAATACTTCAATACTTTCATACAACTTTTAGTTTAGTACTTACGTTTGTACATTGACCCAACGTTTCATCTTGTCCACTGCTACAACTAGTCGTACCTTACGACGTCCTTCACGAAAATCATCAACTTTGTACCTGTCATTAAACAATATTCTTGTAACCCGAAAAGGTCCTTTGTATTTTGACAACAACTTGTGACTCGTGCCAGTAGTAGCCTCACTGGTGATCAGTACGAAAACCAACTCGCCTTCTTCATAATTGCGTGCTTCACGTCTGTTTTTGTCGTAGCGTTCTTTCTGCTTACTTTGATCTTCGCTAATATGCTCTTTAATACGGCCACGTAATTCGCTAATGTCATGCTTTTCTACGTCTCATGTAGAAGAATTTGGTGCGACAAAAAAGGATGGCCTAGATTTCTCTTCATTTGATGAGTTTAAATCTGTGATGTTCAAAATTTGTAGAAGAGTTTTGCCCAAAGATAAAAATTAATGGCTTGATGGCCATTGTGACTGTCCAACATTCCTAAAAAAATGATGTGCAAACACATCGTTGTACTAGCAATAAGACTGAAAACAGTAAGCCAACCTCCAAAAGCAAAAACCATGCCAATAAGACAAAAACGACGCAGAGGTTGTCTAACGAAAGTCAAGAGAGCTTTGCTGCTCTAATAATATATGTTATATACCGTGCGTCCACGAGACTACGCACCATGGCGCTGGAGTGATGCTAGTTTATTTTAAAGATCTACTCTTCCGGTGCCAATTGATTGTCAAACGGTTGCTAAGCAGTGACCATTAAAATTGTGCCTTCTGAAATGATCAAACGTTTTTGAATGGTCGTGGTTATACAACGTATGAATAATATGTGGGTGGCACTGTAAGTCAATGTCAAATTCGAGGTTATCAGGTTAGGTTTTGCGTCAATCTGTGTCAAAACTGACGCAAAACCTAACCTGCTAAAGTAGCATTTAACACCGCATGTCAAATTGAATACGACTTAATTGTTTATTGCCATAGAAAAATAAATATAATAGGGTTTGTTATTAAGATATTTCGTAAAAGCAAGAGCTGATCTTTGGGATAAATTAACGTTGCTCTGATTCCATGGTGCGAAACCCTGTGGACACACGGTATTTACGTACTAGCGGAAAATATTTAAATTTTTATTCTTGTATTTTAAGAGAGTACTTTATTTTTGTTACTTTTTTATACAAATTAATATACAAGCTTGTATCGTATTTGTCGTTTCTTCATCTTTTTATAATGACTTCATTGGAAGTATATATACAGTGTGTCTTGCAGAGTATCAGACACAAGGCAATTAACATTGAGAAATTGTGAAAAGATCAACTATTGCTCTGTGCGCATCGAGGTACGCGATTAGTCAGAAATGCAAACAATTTGTATTAATGTGACGTTTGTCATTTTTGACTAATCATGTACCGCGATAGCTACCCAGCAATAGTTTGTTTGTTTGTTTGTTAATGGACAAGGTCTAGACATGCAGAATACCAGGTACCTTAGACACCGACTGCTTGGGTCATATGGTCAAAGTCCTACTTAGAATTTTGTAGAGACTAAGGAGTTCCAACCCTAGCAAGGGATCTTTTACATGCTACACATCGTAATAACATGGAACCCACGGTTTCACATCACTTCCAAATGATGGCATTCTGTAGAGGCTTTCATCTGCATTTTTTTATTTTTGAAAACCTCACCGGGACCGGGAATTGAACTCGCGACCCTTAGATCAGTAGTCAGGATGCTTACCACTGAGCTACCGACCCCGGCCCAGCAATAGTTGATCGCCCAATAATTTTCCAGTGTCAATTTGGCTATGTCTGATAGTTGGTGAGAAACACTGTAGACATTATATGCAATTCAGGTTATCTGCAGTAACATTCTGGCGAGTGTTTTGATAAATACCTAGGTAATAATATATAAATAATATTACTTTCACTTATAATACCATGAGTAGTCAAAGTTATGTCGACTATTTTTGCGGTGGTGTCACAAATAGTGATACCACCGCAAAAATAATCTACTTAACTTTGACTAAGAATGGTATTCGAGGGACTATTTAATGAACCAAACTACCTTTTCAAATTAGTTTTCAGTAAATCTAGCAACAAACTACGCAATTTCTATAGTAACAGAACACTAATATTGACTTTTTCTAATAAAAATCGCATTTGTTAAAAATAGTCACTTGAATACCTTCTAGGAAGATATATCCACTGATATTTTTTTGATTGGTCAAGAAACATCAGAATTCTGGATTTTCATTGGTCACTTTTTGACAGATGACAGGTGAATTGAATAGTCAATATTATTCTGGTGATCATTTATTTTATGTATCATATATTATTTTTACTGAATATATTTTATTTTACTAACAATTTTTTATATTGCGGTCTCTATATTTTATTTACTAGAAATAAGGTTTTTTTACTGAACAAAATTACTTGGTTCTAATATAATAATGCGCATTTAATTTGTTGCCTTGCTTTATTCAAAATTAAACTTCTTGCTGTCGCTTTGATGTTTTGAATGAAACATTTATTATTTGTACTAAACACTCTGTATTTTTCCTGAACATCTATAATATTTACTGAAGATTTATTATTTTACTGGGCGCTTATTGTTTTCTTACTGATTGTCTACTATTTTTACTAAAAGATTATTATTTTACTAAACATCTATTATTTTACTAAACATTTATGATTGTTACTGAACGTTTAACATTTTTACTGTGCATTTATTATTTTTATCTTACAGTAGCAGCTATTACCATACATTATACAACTGTTTTCAGTGACTAAAATTAAGTTTTATTCACATGTGAGTTTTCATTATTTATACTACTGCATTGTTGGTAGCACTGTCAAGCTATGTCAAATTCGTAATTTTCAGGTTAAGTTTTGCGTCAGTCTGTGTCAAATAACAAACAAAACCTAACCTACAAACCTCGAATTTGACATAGACTGACAATACACTTCAGTACTGCCAATACACTTCAGTACTGTCAAACGTATGTCACAAATCACAGGCGACTAATTATAAATTTATTTCCTGACATATTCTGACGGCGCAAACTATTTAGACACAAGAATTGCTACTGTAAGATAAAACGTCGTATATCACACGTGAGCGAAATGCCATTATAAGCTCGTGAGAAATTGTATCGCTCGTGCTGGGGCACTCGCGATTCAAAATTCTCACTCGCAAATAATGATGCATTTCTTTCACTTATAATATAATGTACTTTATCTACTCCTACTGCACAATGGCCGTGAATTATGATTTATAATTCACGGTTTGCAGCCAATCATAAAATTCTATTTTCATTATTCAATAGTTTGCAAGTTGCAACCAATCAGAAAATTCTATTTTCATTATTCAATAGGTTGTAGCCAATCACAAAATTCATTCTTATTATTAAATGACTTTTGAAGTTAACAGCTGTCACAAATGTCATAATTCTGAAATATGAACACAAGGCTCCTATTACATAGGAGTAGATAAAATATCGTATTATATTCGCGATTATGGCCATTATTCACTCAGATGACTTGCGCCACGCGCCTTCGGCTTGTGGCGCAAATGTCATCTTCGTGAATAATGGCTGTCATAATCGCTCATATAATAATATACTAAATTACTGAACATTTATTATCTTACATAACATATATTAGTTTTGCTTGGCGCTTATTATTTCTACTGAGCAAATATACTTGATGTTTTAATAAAATACTGTGCATGTAATTTGTTGCCCAATTTACTTCCATGTCAACGATGGGATTACGACATAAGCGTCAACGTGACACGTACGTGTACCTGGCCCGTATTCCACCTGAAGGTTGTAGTCTTGAACGTCAAGCCACCATCGTGCTACTCTAGGTATTAGATCGTTTTTGCAAAATGTCGTGCTAAGGGCATTGCAATCAGTTACACTGCTTCAATAAAATAAACCATTTATTAATGATGATAACGGAATGATACACGAAACAACTAATACTTGGCACAGTGGAGAATAACAATAAAAGTCCATAATAAAACAAACTTGTGTTTCCAAAAATTTACTTTTACTTAAAAGTAATTCGTTAAGTTTATTTTTAAATGTAGTAATTGTATTACACTCCTTCAATAAAATAAACTATTTATTAATAATGATAACGGAATGATACACAAAACAACTTTTAATTTAGACGTCGAATGTTTTAGAATACTATAAAGCTCTATGTTATATACAGATGAACGTTTAAGAGTAAATTAAATAGATAAGATAGAACATAGCGTTTGATGATTTTAAAAGGTAAGCGTACAAACAGTAAACGAAAGCGATAGGTATTCCAATTTTAAATTCTTCTGGGCAATGTAGTATGGAGTAATATGCCCACTTTTACTGACATTGTAAGCAAAATAAAAACCGCAGTTGTGAACAATTCTCGATTTGTTCTTAAAATGTGAGTTTAAGTAATGGCAATACACTCCACCACAATAATCCAAATTGCTTAGTACTAAAGCATTAACTGGATACCATTCTGTAGAGTTTGGCAAAGCATGCTTAAACTGATATAAAGTTTTTAGTTTCATGTAACAAAACGAAGATTTTTTTATTACATGCGTTTGAAAGTTTAAATTACAATCTAAATAAACACCTAAGTTTTTAACACACTCCGAGAATGATAAGTGATCGTTATCAAGGCAGACACGTCTATTTAACACTAAAAACGGATTTTCACGCATTGCAATCGTACCGACGCACATCACCATAGATTTAGAAGCTTTAAGGAAGAGTTCATTATTCTTCGACCATGAAGAGATCGCAACCAAATTTAAATTAAGTAGTTCTATTGATTCATTTGTATTTAGCGGAACACAAACCAAATAAATCTGAAGAGAACAGTCTGGAGTCAGATTTGATGGTAAATCAGAGGTAAAAAGGGCAAAAAGTATCGGTCCCGGGATACTTCCTTGAGGAACACCCTGAGTGATAACATTTTCGCTCGAAAATTGGTCGTTTATTCTTACAACTTGAGTTCTATTAGATAACTTGAGAATCATTTAAATGCAGTCACATCACATCCGTAAAAGTGTAGTTTTGAAATTAGCAGTTGATGGTGAATGGTAACGAAGGTGTTGCTGTAGTCAAGTAAGACCTATAATGATACTTTTTAGTTGTCTATCGGGACTATTAAATCATTAACTAGCTTCTTAAGAGCTGTGTCACTACTATAACCAGATCTAAATCCCGACTGAGTAATAGATAGAACATTCTCAGTATTAATATAGACAACCAACTTGTTGTACACAATCTTTTCAATAAGTTTAGACAGAGCTGGTGGTATACTTATCGGGGTAGCTATGCCAGTAAAGTTGCTTTAGGAGTTTTCACTAACATATTTACAATAGCCTTCCTCCAGATTGAAGGGACTTCACCAGATGTTCGAGGAGTAACTTATTATTCTTAACAGCGCAATTTTACAGTAAAGAAACGCAATCTGAAGCATTTTCAAATTTATAAAATCAGCACCAACAACATTAAATAATATTTGGTTGATCGTAGTTCGTTCGTAATTCTTCATTAGTAATTTCATCAAATACTAGGCTACGTTGGGCATTTCGATGAAGGTTGCGGTTAAAAAAATATGTTCATCACTAACATTAGACTGGGGAGCCATAGTAGAAAAAACCTTATTAATTAGTTCAGCATCCATAATTTCTGAGCTTATTTCGTGTAATGTAAGGCTTCGCAGGCTTATTAACAGTGATATCTCGTTCTGTATGGAGAATGCATGTCAAAAAGCGTAGCTATAGCATAATTTAAGAAATATATCCTCAATTAAAGAAAGGTCATCAGTGTAATTCCATGATATTCTAGTTGTAGCAAAAAATCTGTACTCACGGACTCTTTTATTGTCTTAGGCTGTAACTGATTGATTTCACAATCGAAAAGCAGTGTACAAGACAGTGATCAGATTTAGATTTTTTATTGTACATATTACATCAATTAAAGTGCTTGATGTTTCAGAAATTCTTGACGGATTCTTAATTACTTGATGTATATTAAATAAATGCAGAATGTTATTAAGGAAGGAAAGTTTGTTGATTAGTTTTAGAAAGTCCACATTGACGTCGTCTGTTAACACAATTTCATCTACAGTAGTATGTAAACAGATTGCCAGTACAGTTTCAAGATTGTCAAAAGTTGTCAATGGAATTAACGGAGGCTTATAGATAACCCCTATAGCTACTTTAAGTTGTTTTGTGGTAACACATATCCATAATTGTTCTAAATGTAAAGTTGAAACACAGTCAATATTAATAACGCCAAACTTTAAATTGTTTTTAACATAGCGCGCCACACCATCATTCAATCAAAGCGCATTAGCTCATACCCAGATCAATTCCAACACTACATGGAATGTCAATATATAATTTTTAAGTGGTAACTAAGAGTCAGAATTTAAATTCTAATTGTCTAGGTTTGGTAAATGGTGTTCTCCATATAAGTTTACCATCAGAGTGGATGACTATGTGTTTTAAATGGTCAGAATATTTCTATTGCTTTTCATTCAAGCATACCAGTGGACAGTTACATTTTTTTATGGTGAACGTTATACTCGTATGTATGTACAGATTCGTCTTCGTTTGCTTTTAGCTGTAATTTTTTAACTACTTTTTCACTTTGTCTATATTAATTTCCAAATTTCTCGTGGCTTTCGTAGGATTTGGATGAGACGTAAGTATTGCTTCAGCGTTGGAAAATGTTCTTGTCGTCATCCTAGTTTTCGGTAGCTCATGTATACACTGAATTTATTTTAACGCGCAATGTGGCATTCTCGTTTCCATCAGGACTTGATTGTTACTATTGGTTTCTAAGGGTACGCCACGCCATGTGTAAATGCGTTTATTTTAAAATGCAATATAAACCGTAATTTTATTGAAAAAGAAGCATCAGAAATAACAACAGGGCATGTAATAACCCACATACTTGCTGTAAACTGCAATCTTTATACCATTTGATCAGCAGAATTCCTTCCTCCGTAGAATATATTATGTTTTTACATACTCAGTAACGTTTCCATTTTGCATTTTAAAATAAACGCATTTACACATTGCGCGTTATAATAAACTCCCTGTATATACAGCAAATCTATTATTGGCCTAAGATACTTCCCTGCGGTATTACAGAGTTTATTTCCTTGAAATTGGTTAGAACGTCCTATTTTTTTATTATAAAATACATTTCAATTAGATACAATTTTAGTAACTCTATTCGTAGGGTAAACTTTCCTTAAGCTTGTAAAGTAGGCCCTTGTGCTTGACTGATGTCAATATAGGTTTTAGAGAATCGTAGATTTTCTAACCTATTCGATGAATTTGTTCTATTCTTCTATGAGTACTAGGAAAACCGGGCTGATGGTTAGAAACTACTTTTTTTCCTCTATTAGTTTTTTAATCTTTCTTATATTGTTTTCTAAAGGACTTTAAATAATATTGATAGCAGACTTATTGGTTTGTGTGAAGTTACGTCGTCGGTTTTCTTACGCGGTTTAGGCAATATTATTATTTGGGCTACTTTCCATGCACTTGGAAAATATCGTAATCTAATTGACGTAATTGACGTTGAACATCTGTAGTATGAATTTTATTCTTTTGCTAGTAATTTCTTGCTAAATTTTACCTGCTCAGGTCGAATCCCGGTGCTTTCTTGGGGTTAACTTTTCCCCCGATCATGCTTT
Source organism: Agriotes lineatus (assembly GCA_940337035.1). NCBI lineage: Eukaryota > Metazoa > Arthropoda > Insecta > Coleoptera > Elateridae > Agriotes > Agriotes lineatus. The sequence goes on along the minus strand of OW679196.1, from coordinate 17,042,221 downwards.
ATACTTCTGAAAATGTTATTTTATTCATAGGAAACGCCTCTAGAAATTTCGGAATATTAATCTAATGCCCTAATGACGATTCAGCAGAAAGTAGCTTATATACTTATGCAACGTGTTTAGTAAATATTGTTAAGGCTTCACGTTGTGGCGCCTATTTAATTATGTAATGTTAGCTCTACTATTTTTCTTTAAATTGATTTATTTAATTTGAAGTTTAAATTCTATTCTTTTTAATAACGGTATCACATTGAGACTTTTTAAGGTTGGTTCGATAATCTAGTTGCTTATTCATTGCTATTTTATTTTAATAATAACTTTAAATTGTTTAATGACATGAACTGTCACCTTGCACTTTCAATCAAATATGACAAATATAAATTCTATTCACCTCTTAGTGACTCAATATTCTATGATAAGTATTTGATGATTGTTAATTACATTTTTCTAATTGTCTTTTATTAAAAAACCCATCTGAACTCCTCTCACTTTCACTGCTTCAAATTTACCTTAAGACAGTACTGTTCCTGACGTCCACAACTCAGATCCCAGATCAGTCAGCTATGATGCACTGCCAACTGACAAACAACCTCCAACTAGTCAAACCCCTGGCTGCTTGCAGAAATGGTCCCGTTCTTTTCACCAACGCCACTGTCAACCCAACAGCTTTCCTCGTTCTAACAGCTTCACGGCAAGTTTGCTCTTACAGATGATCCCAAGTTAATATTCTATTTCCTTAGCTCCTACTCTGTTGTCAGTAACCAACAGAATCGCTCGAATCCAGCAATTCCTCCGTCAGTTCCTGTTGACCGATCCACACGTCCTCAGTACTCCATCAACAAATCCAGTAATCAATGTAACTTCTTATTAATTGTAGTCTTTAAAATAAAGCAATTCCATTCAGATATTATTCTATTCTTTCTTGTATCTAGTTGAACCATATTCCATATTCTCTTCAATAACTGTGTCTTGAACTTCTCAATATTTCATTTTCCTTTGTTTTTATCTCGTAGATTTGTTAAAACCCTTTTCTATTATATTTTACCAAATTACATATACAAATTAGGGTAAAATTTTCATGTTTTTATTGAATTCGAAAAAATATATCAAAAGTACATTTACATTTTTTAAGTTGTTATTTTGCAATAATCATAACAAAATTTTCTTGGATGCTATGTTACAATTATTCATGCCCTCTACAAAATTAACTTATTTGATTTCTACTTACTATATTCTAATTTCTAATAGAAATTATATTTGTCACATGTAACATGAGCTTGTATTTCCCTTCTAACTTTCAAAACCATTATAGAATACTCAAGTACTATTACCTTTCAAAATAATTTGTATCAAATTCAACTTCCATTACTGACTTTCATATTAACAGCCAATCCTTTTTTTAAACTTTTCTAAGTTGATTGCATTAATCTCCCAAATTTTATATTTACATTAATTTTCATTCAAAACTGTTCTTTACGTATCACAAAAATATATATAATGTAGTTAAATAAAAGTATAACTGAATTAAGCAAATAAAAAGCTCATCAATTTTTATGGAATTACCTAAGTGGGCCATGGGTATCTGCTGCAGCCTTTCAGGATTCCGGGGTTGATTTTAAGTTCATACCAAATAGTTCAGCTATCGATGGGCCTTTGTCACCACTGGGTTTAAAACACTGGATTGTTTGTGAATAAAATCCGTGACGCACTGTATACTTAACACTAAGGCGCAAGAGTCAAAGTAAAGTCTCAGAACTTACATAAAATAATATGTTTATTACGACAGCAGATAAACACATTAATAAAAAGATACATGTACATACATATGAAGTAAAGCGTGTATGGTACAGACGGCATGAGTAGCCGAGCGGCGTGACTAACGCAGTGCCACACACGAGACAAAATATACAAGCACAATGGGTGTGTGACACAAGTGATGCAATCTGCAGCGCGGCGAGGTCGCGGTCACAGTGCCACACACAAAATACGAGCAATAAACAAAATATACGAGAGAAATATATACACACTAAAGCTAAAAGACTTAAAGCTAACTTACTTGCTAAACTACACTACAGGTCCTAAACTAAGTCCACGCGCACTATCAAGTGGCGAGATGTCGCGCTCCGGCGACAGGAACGACGCTCTCCGGCGTCGAGGAACGACGTTGGCGACTCCTGGATTTCTCGGTGGCCCGGACGTTGGCGGCGGCACGGGACGGCAGCTGCACAGCTCGGCGTCTCCCGTGGTCGGACGTCGGTCACGGCGGCGAATCCAAAAACGCAAACGACGAACGGAGGAGTTGCTACTACTCAAGCCTCAACCTGTCTAATCTTGAGTAGTAGCTGCCTTCTGCGTCTTAAGCGACCGCCAAGAAGTGCCGATTGTATGAAATCGACGAGTATTTATACGATTTCCACCAGGCGACCGGAGCTCTCATTGGTGGCCTGGTGAAGTCGTCGTGATTGTAGGCTCCACCCCAAGTTTTCAATTTCGGAGGCTTCACCTGGTAACATTCCCCCCCCATCAAGACGGTCGCCTGGGACGGTAAGGGTTGTTTTGCATGGCTGGGGTTGCTCAGGAGATGGCGTCGTTGTTGCAACGGCGGCGTGGATAGCAGCGGCGGCGGGGATAGCAGCGGCGGCGTGGATAGCAGCGGCGGCGTGGATAGCAGCGGCGGTGTGGATAGCAGCGGCGGCGTGGATAGCAGCGGCGGCGGCTTAGCTGGCGGCGGTTTGTTCGTCGTTGACCGCTTGTTCAGCAGCGGCGGCGAGGTCAGCAGCAACGTAGCCAGTAACAGCGTGGCTTGCAGCGGCAGCATGTTCAGCAGCGGCTGCTTCTGATTCTGCGGCTTCTGCGTCGGCAGAGGGTTGCGAGTCTGCAGCTTCTGCGGGGGCGGACTGCCCTCGGGGAGCGGCTGCTGCGAAGGACTGCGGTTCTGCAACTGCTGCGGCAGTGGTTCGGGCGGGCGGCGAGTTGGCAGCTTCTGCGGCGGCAGGTTGCGGTTGGGCAGTTGCGGTGGAGAACAGCGCTTCTGCATCTCTTGCGGTGGCTGTCGCATCGGAGGACTGCGAGTTGGCAGTTGACGTGGTAGAGGGCTGCGTTCCTGCAGCTTTCTCTGAGGCGAGGTGTGATCGGGCAGCGGAGGACTGCAGGCCTGCAGAGCTGTGGCGGCGGCGTGTTGCGGTGCGGCAGAGAGCTGCGTTTTGGCAACGGCGGCGAGCTGCGGTTCTGCAGAGGTGAGCTGCGACTCGGCAGCGGCGGCGTCGAGTCGCTGCGGCTCGGCAGAGACGGCGGCGGTGAGCTGCGGCTTGTCAGCGGCGGATTGCTGTTCAGCGTCCCCTTGTTCCGCGGAAGCGGCTCGTTCGGCAGCGATGGCTCGTTCGACAGCGGCTGCTTTGTCAGCGGCTGCTCGCTTGGCGGCGGTTTGCCGTTTATCGGTGGTGGCGGCTTGTTTAGCGGCGACGGCACGTTCGGCGGTAGCTGCTTGCTCAGCAGCAGCTCCTTCAGCGGCGAGGGCTCGCTCGGCGATGGCTCGTTTGACAGCAGTGGCTCGTACTGCGGCGAGCATATCGGCTACGGCTCGTTCGGCAGCGGCTTGCTCAGCGGCGGTGTGTTCAGCAGCGGCTCGTTTGGCGACGGCTTGTCGTTCGGCGGCGGCGGCTTGTTCGGCAGCGGTTTGTTCAGCGGCTGCTTGCTTGGCGGCGGCTTGCCGTTCAGCGGCGGCGTGTTCAGCAGCGGCTCGTTTGGCGGCGGCCTGTCGTTCAGAGGCGGCGGCTTGTAGCTTGGCGGCGACTTGCCGTTTAGCGGCGGCATGCTCAGCGGCGGCGTGTGCAGCAGCGGCTCGGTTGGCGGCGGCTTGTCGTTCGGCGGCGGCGGCTTGTCGTTCGGCGGCGGCGGCTTGTTCAGCGGCTGCTTGCTTGGCGGCGGCTTGCCGTTCAGCGGCGGCTTGCTCAGCGGCGGCGTGTTCAGCAGCGGCTCGTTTGGCGGCGGCTCGTCGTTTAGCGGCGACGGCTTGTTCGGCAGCGGCTTGTTCAGCGGCTGCTTGTTTGGCGGCGGCAGCTCGTTCTGCGGTGGCCGTTGCTTGCCGTTTAGCGGCGGCTTGCCGTTCAGCGGCGGTGGCGGCGGCTGTTGCTTGCCGTTCAGCGGCGGCTCGTTCAGCAAGTAGTTGTTTTACAACGGACTCGAAGAAGGCGGCTTTTTCGTCGGCAGCTCGGCCGACGGCTTCAATGGCAGCTTCTTGGGCAGCGGCGGCTCGTTTGAAAGCTGCTTGTTTGGCAGCGGACGTAAGAAAGCCGGCTTTGTCGGCGGCTTCGTAGTCGGCAGCGGCTTGGGCAGCAGCTTGGGCAGTAGCTTGGACAGCAGCTTGGACAGCAATGCTCATTTCAAAAGCTGCTGTTTTTGTAGCGAGATTCATCGCTGTAGAATTTTGGGCGCCACTGGATGTTGTTACGGCAGATCCAGATCTGCGGGGTTTTGTAGCTGGTGCTCTCGGTCTCAGGGGATGTCGGTTCGGCACAGAATCCTCTGTATGGAAAGGCCCCACGCCTTGGGCTCGCCAATTGTCACCACTGGGTTTAAAACACTGGATTGTTTGTGAATAAAATCCGTGACGCACTGTATACTTAACACTAAGGCGCAAGAGTCAAAGTAAAGTCTCAGAACTTACATAAAATAATATGTTTATTACGACAGCAGATAAACACATTAATAAAAAGATACATGTACATACATATGAAGTAAAGCGTGTATGGTACAGACGGCATGAGTAGCCGAGCGGCGTGACTAACGCAGTGCCACACACGAGACAAAATATACAAGCACAATGGGTGTGTGACACAAGTGATGCAATCTGCAGCGCGGCGAGGTCGCGGTCACAGTGCCACACACAAAATACGAGCAATAAACAAAATATACGAGAGAAATATATACACACTAAAGCTAAAAGACTTAAAGCTAACTTACTTGCTAAACTACACTACAGGTCCTAAACTAAGTCCACGCGCACTATCAAGTGGCGAGATGTCGCGCTCCGGCGACAGGAACGACGCTCTCCGGCGTCGAGGAACGACGTTGGCGACTCCTGGATTTCTCGGTGGCCCGGACGTTGGCGGCGGCACGGGACGGCAGCTGCACAGCTCGGCGTCTCCCGTGGTCGGACGTCGGTCACGGCGGCGAATCCAAAAACGCAAACGACGAACGGAGGAGTTGCTACTACTCAAGCCTCAACCTGTCTAATCTTGAGTAGTAGCTGCCTTCTGCGTCTTAAGCGACCGCCAAGAAGTGCCGATTGTATGAAATCGACGAGTATTTATACGATTTCCACCAGGCGACCGGAGCTCTCATTGGTGGCCTGGTGAAGTCGTCGTGATTGTAGGCTCCACCCCAAGTTTTCAATTTCGGAGGCTTCACCTGGTAACACCTTTGCGTAGCTACAACCAAGTACCGATTGAAAACGTGCGACATTTATTGTTTTGCTTTGAAATAAATTTTCCAGCCTTTGCTGCATATATGACCAATGTTGCTGAATTTTGAGTTGTTTTAATTTGCTTTTATTTATAAAATACTTAGCAGCAGAGTCTATTTAGATATTCTTTTCTGCTTTATGTTGTTGAAAAATAGATCTTGTCAATCTGGAAGGTAACGTCACTAGCTTCAAAACCGCTAAAATATAATCATGTTTCCCTCCAACACCACAAAACCACACTAGAATGCAGTTCTTTTATATCTGTATACCCCAATTACGATTGTCATTCTTGGCTTCGGTAGGCTTTCTATGATCATCTGGAATCGTAAGTAACTATAAATGACACTTTTGCTGAAGGCTATTCTGTGCCTCACTCTTCACTATATTTAGTTCGTTATTGGCATCACAAAAAATTAGTCACCGATGTCTCAGTGGCAATAGAAGAATGTCGAGGTTCATAAGATTTTAACTTTAAAAGAATATCTTGTTCATCACGACATCTTGACAGACTTGTGTGACCTATAAATTTTGAGTCCGTGAGCTTGTCGGTATCAGTTTGTTTACATGTTTCGAATTGCTCGTCTGGCTGTGGTATAAGTACCATCTACCGTAGTTGTTTACGAGATGTACACTGTACAGCTTCACCAAAATTAGTTTGTAACAGGTCCTTTGTAGTGTCGATCCAGCGCTTTGGGGAAACGTCCTTGCCTTATATAATTAATTTCTCCATATTGTTGGTTCTTCTCTTGATATGGCCAAAGAATAGAAGAATATAGTGCAGGCATAATATGAATCTACCTAACAAAAGGTAATCCTGATTTTTGGTATAGTTGTTCCTCAGTACCCTATAAATGAATCTTTAAAGGTGCTCGCTTTTGGGTTCCAGCGTCGTAGATTTTTGTAGCAAGAGATAGGAAAGAGCCTAGTAATATCAGGAAAATTTTAAAGGGAACCTCAAACAAATAATATAGCGCCAATTTTTTATATAAATGTTTTTAAGTACCCTAGAAGCAATGTGTTAGAAGCCCCCGTATCTGGGATGCTGAGGTCAGGTTTTTGGAGCATCAAAGGGCTAGGCCCAGTAATATTAGGAACATTTGAAAGGAAATCTCTAGCAAATACTATAGTGGAGATATTTAGCACAAATGTTAGTGTCCTAAAAGCAATCCTTTAAATGCCCCCACCTCTGGGATACCGGCGTTGTAGGTTTTTGGAGCAAGAAAGGGACGTAGTTCAGTATTATTAGTAAAATTTTAAAGAAAACTGCAAAAAAATAATATAGCCTCTGCGGTGCTGGCGTAGTAGTTTTGAGCAGCAAGAAAAGATAAGAGCTAAGTAATATAATGAAACTCTTAAAAAAACCTCGAACACATAATATAGTATAGACATTTGTCACAAATGTTTCTTAGTTTCCTATGAGCAAAAGTCCCAGTATTTGGGGTGCCGGCCCGCAGCCTTTAAAATATTCCTGATATAACTCGGTTATTAGCGCTTTCTTGATCTAAACATCTACAACGCCGGTACTCCAGAGCCGGGGACTTAGAGTTATCTTAGTATACTAAGGAACAATTAGTGCCAAAAAATAGTCTAAATTATGTGTTTCACGTTTCCTTTAAAATTTGTGTACTGTTACTGGACTCTTGGCCGTTTCTTTCCCAAAAAACTGCTACGCCGGCACCCACAGACGGGAAATTTTAAAGGGTGGTTTTTTGCCAAATATTGCTCGGTTCTTGGCCCTTTCTTGTCCAAAAAAATTACGACGCCATCACCCGGGGGGTGTCCAGAGACATTTTGAAGGGTAGTAAAGAAAATGTATGCCAAAAATTAGGGCTTCAGTATTATTTTAGGTTTGCCTTAAAATTTGCTGAATATTCCCTTGGCTAATACATCTTGAACCATTGACTTTGTGCCTATCAAGTCGCTGTAAAATCAGCTTTAACTGCCCCAAACCGAGCATTGGCTTTTTATATTTCTATAACGCTTATGATGCTGATCATCCATATATTGTTAAACAATATTTTCCTCCATTTCGCTTAAATGCCACGTCTATTTAGCTTGCCCATTTCAGGTAATACGACACGATTATTAGTGCCATAATGTCCAGTATGGTTTTAGAAATCAATGGACTTACTAATATGTATCTAGTATAGAATATATTAAGGGTCATATAACGAGAGATAAAAAAAAACTGATCCTCAGCGAGCTGTGGAAATTCAAACGTATGAATAATATGTTGGTGCCACTGTAAGTCTATGTCAAATTCGAGGTTAGCAGGTTAGGTTTTGCGTCAATCCGTGTCAAAACTGATGCAAAATATAGTACTCTTTGGTTGAACCGAATTAAAGAGTTACGTGTTCGGTTCTTGCGGTGATATTGCGCAACGGTTATGAGTTATGACTGGTAACACCGAAATGCTAGCACTCGTATGATGAGAAATTCATTCTTGATTGTACGCTTATATGAAATAGCAGTCCCATTGCGCTTGTTGGCGGAATGAAATGTTATTACTAATTAACTAAAGTGCTATTTCAACAAAAGGTAAGATGAGTTTTTATATTTTCTCTTTATATAGTAATCAATATTCGAAAGATTAGATCAATCAGATATTACATGTCAATAGAGAATACTTTTCAATTGTAGTTTCTAAAAGAAATAAAACATTGAGCTATTTATTTGTGAAATGTATATTCAATAATTTATTAGAACTATATAGATCACAACACTAATAAAAATTTATTCTCTATTACCACAACTGAACATTCTAGGTATAAAATAGCTGGCGAACGACTCATCTTCTATGGGACAGTTTGTTCTGGAAAAATATTCCATAGCAAATGCGCTGGTGTTTATGCTCATCCCAAGTGCGTTGCTGTACCATAAGAAAACATTTCCTATAAGGGTAGTTTTCATTTTTAAGAAACTAAAGATTACACCCAAGCCGAAAAACTGAAGAAACAGTATGGGAAGGCAAAATCTAAACGTAAATCCCAATATGTACTCATGGAACAAAGCAGACATTAGAAATACCATATACTTGGCTGCAAGTTTGTTTTTTGGCAAAACAACTTCGTAGAAATCTTTGTAAATGTAGGTGTACAGCCAGTCATGCACTATCACATTCCAGGTTCGGTAATACCTGTCATATGTCGACGATGTCCACCAGTCCTGAAAATTATTTTTGTGAATTGATAATAGTTAAGACTCTTTAAAAACGTTATAGTATTAATAAAATTAATATTCTAAATCTAAGAAGTAATAAAATTCTCATATCAGTGACCATCTTTCAAAATTGTCTGATGCTACCAAAATGTAGTAAGTCAAAGTATTAAAACTTCCAATTAAAGGTACACCTTTTGCGCCGTTAAGCGCTAACATGTTTTATGATTGGCTTATGTCATTTTGGAAATTCACGTTATAGTTATTAATTCACAAAGGGTGTAAATAAGACGTGAATTGTAGCACGAGGCCTTTACAAGTAGTTACTATGGTTACACAGACTTGCTCCATCAATAGTAAGCCAATTTGACTGAGGTATTTTGAGTTTTTGTTTAAATGTAAGGTGGACCTCTTATGTTAAAAGAAATTGGCGTTTGTGACCCTTGACATGTTATATCCCTCATCGCTTCGCACCTGGTGCTGTAATTCACGCCGCGGACCAAAAATTCCCCCTAATACATAAATAACTATTTCGAATGATGATATTTAGTAGAATACAAGTATTCTTACATGCTACTATTTGCCTCTGTGAGAATAAATGTTCGAAAATATATATTTACAATTATCGGTAAATGTTTGAATTTTCTCACCTTGTAAAACATACGATCAGCAAACCTAAGCATCTCAGCAAACCCATTCATCCAAGAATGCAAGACTGAATAAAATGCTGCTAACATAATCAACATTCCAGCAGCGGCATTTCTTAGGATGATTACTGTAATATCTTGCCACGTATAAGGCTTCACTCCGAAATCTTCGTAAATTTCCAGAAGAAATCTCTCAAACAGGAAGCTTAGGTAAAATATTGCCCCAATTACTTCAGTAAAGCACAAAGCCACATACTTCCACCGAATTTGTTTTGTTCTACGAGCACAAAGAAAGACATTTCCTGTTCATTTCACCTTACTTATGTTCGATTTTCTTTACCTTGGGTAGCTATCGCGATATACCAACGTAGGTACGAACGAAAAATACAAAAACTGCGAAAGGGTCGGACAAAGCACTTGCTTTTCTGCGTGAGGTTTATACTTCAAAACCCTCGGAGCATTGCTTCGTACAAATGCGTGCATTTTCATGATGAACCTTGTCTGCAAATATGAGAAATACATTCTGGAATTCTTTTTACATTTTAGCAACTTACTACTTCACAGTAGAGCGATAGTGCTGCTGCGTAGGGTATTTCGTTTTCTATTATCGACATAGTAGAAAAATACATAAATGCAGGATAATACATTATAAAAAGTGCGCAGTGTAGCTTATCCCAATATTCCAGCGTTGGGGCTAATAAACAAATGCAAATATTTTTTACAGGAAAACGATATTAAAAGTATGCTTACATTTAGAAAGTATTCGAATTCGAATGGTCGCCCAACATCTAAAGCCAGCATACACCAGGAAACTCGATAGAAACATGCCTATCCATATTAGTATTAGCAGATGAAACTTTGAAAATCCTTTGATTATTAGACTGAAACCTAGTCTCACTCTATAATAAAAATATAAATAATTTCAAACCGACTTGTTCTAGATTTAAAGTGATTGAATGTTAACAGAGGGCGGTTGATAACTATGTTCATTAAATTAAATGGGTATATACTCACATCAGTAAAAGTACATTGTACTAAAAATTAATTGCTTACGGAAAAATAATTTGTATTAGCATTTGGTGCAAGCTTTTGAGAACCACTGGCGAAATCAGATGTTAGTGCATTAACGTATTTAATCAAATGTAATTGAAATACCCGAACAACTGTTTGTGGCTCCTTTAGATTATCCAAATTTGGTCCTATTGCAACCACCTGTGCCAAATTATGTTCATAGAAGTTCGAATGACCATCAGTTTAAGAAATTAAACATTTTAATTTTTTTGTGGCATTATTATTAATTTTTACCTATAGTTTATTATGCAAAGTTGTTCTGTTTGATGTTCTCTAACTACCCTTAAATTTAATGAACTAAGTTATGAAACATCCTGTATAGTAAGTTACGATTAACATATATTCTTTGGAAGGTGGCAATAACTGCCAATATAAAAAATACCGGTTTAATATATGTGGATATAAAATACAGATACATAGTACAGGGTTATTCTAAATGATGGACCCATTTTTAAAAATTCGTATTTATTAAAGTACAAATCCAAAATGAACAATCTTTATCCTCTGACACACGCGGTCGGCCTGTGCTTTTTCCTTTATACACACTTCCAGTCTGTCGAAATTGCTTAAACCATCGGCTAATGCTTTTTCTAGTTGGTGGTTCAATACCGAATTTGGCACGAAATGCCCGCTGCACTACAATTTGCGACTCACTTTTTGCGAACTCAAGAACGCAGAAAACCTTGTGCTCCACAGTAGCCATCTCACTGACAACTTACAGTGAAACGAAATGGCGGCCTATTGCCGCGCGAACTCTACCGGCCGCTTCTGGAACCATAACCGCCCGCCTTCCTCTTTTCATAGGGTCCATACCACTTCGCCCACAGACCACTTCGCCCACTCGTCTTTTAGTACCACATCGCCCAATCGGAAGTCCACTTCGCCCAATTTTTGATATGTACCACATCGCCCAACACGACCACTTCGCCCACATTTTCACGAGGGACACAACGCCCAACAGGACCACTTCGCCCACATCTTAGCGAGGGACACAACGTCCACATCGACCACTTCGCCCAAAGTTTATATAGGCCCACAACGCCCACAACAGGACCACAACGTCCAAAATCCGTTCTTTAGAACTCGGTTAATGCACACATATGTGGCTGAACATTTCGCCTGCCGACCACTTCGCCCACCCGTCTTTTTATATCATATTGCCCAACTTTTCACGAGAGACACAACTCCCAACAGGACCACTTCGCCCTAACCTGACCTAACCTAACCTAACCTAATCTAACCTAACCTAGCTTAATTCGCACGAATCTACTTTGGGCGTTGTGGCCACAGAGCTTTGCCACTATTATTCAACACTGTGCGTGTGCATTAACCGAGTTCTAACGAACGGATTTTGGGCGTTGTGGTCCTGTTGTGGGCGCTGTGGGCCTATATAAACTTAGGGCGAAGTGGTCGATGTGGGCGTTGTGTCCCTCACTAAGATGTGGGCGAAGTGGTCTTGTTGGGCGTTGTGTCCCTCGTGAAAATGTGGGCGAAGTGGTCGTGTTGGGCGATGTGGTATATATCAAAAATTGGGCGAAGTGGACTTCCGGTTGGGCGATATGGTACTAAAAGACAAGTGGACGAAGTGGTCTGTGGGCGAAGTGTCCGGGTCCCTTTTCATACGATAATGTATTAAAAAAAAAACTTTGAAACCTCCTCTTTTCATTGGTATAAAGATTGTTCATTTTGGATTTGTACTTTAATAAATACGAATTTTTAAAAATGGGTCCATCATTTAGAATAACCCTGTACTATTAGACGTATTGTAACATGTGAGCAAATGAAAACGAAATCAAGCTTGGCTGTGAAATATTTGTTGTATGAATAATATGTTGGTGGCACTGTAAGTCTAGTCAAATTCGAGGTTAGCAGGTTAGGTTTTCCGTCAGTTTTGGCACAGACTGGCGCAAAACCTAACCTGTTAACCTCGAATTTGACATAAACTTACAGTACCACCTACATATTATTCATACAACAAATATTTCAAAGCCAAGCTTGATTTCATTTTCAATGTCTATTCACTATGTAATGGAAATTATTTACATCAACTTTATTTACAATAGTTTTAAATTCACATTTACCCTTTTATGACCGTGACATTTAAACAAATATTATAAGTTAACAAACATTATTATACAAATAATGAATATTTAAAATTATTGAATAAATGTCTGGCCTTTATATAATAATCATAATAATATTAAAATAAATAAAATATTTAAGAGCAACCTACTTTCCTTTATATAAATAATCATAAGCGGCAGTGTTAATCAGAAGCCCAATTAACATCGCTAAAAATATGTGATATATTGTTCGGATGTGCTTGTTGTCCCATAAATCTGTCAGCACAGAGTTTCTAGGTGCAAATTCTTTTATAGGTAATTTGCCGGGTGCAGCTTTCCTGTAACATTCTCAATTAAATTTCTGTAGTTTCTAAATCAAGTAACCCATTATTACACTTTATCCATAAATTCATCGTCAATACTGGCTGTTTCCAGTTCTTCACTGACGGAATTCGAAGTTTCTGTATTTCTTTTTCTAGCCATTCTTGCTTGCTATTTCAGTAGCCTGTATTTACTAATCTTAGGCTATTATAATTATGCAGACTGCACTTTTATTAGTTATAAGAACTTACATTTTGTAGTTATTTAAGAATAACACGAAACCTGTTCCACTTTTACGAACACTCGGTCAGCAGGCTTGTTACTGTCATACCAGTAAATTTGCACACACTGCCAACAACTGCGTTCGTAATTGATATGGAATTAATAACACTAGTTTGCTTGTAATCATGAGCACAGTTCTCGTTATCAAAGGTCACGTCATGACCTAACAAGAAAATAAAGCAAGAAAAACGTTTACATTTCTCTCATTTACTAAATCTCTATTTGCCTTTAGAAATGGTTTTTAAATACTAAGTTGATTAGCCCTATTTTTGCATTTCTCTTCAATATTATGAAACAGTATTATTTTTGAATTTTGCAGATAAGCCTTTTCTTTGCCACGCTTACTTTTGAGTATTTGGTTGAATAATTATAAAAAATCCATTAAAAAGTACTAATCGCTATATATTCAAATACTTGTAAGTCATATTCCCACACTTCCCCAATGAAAATGGTTTCAGTCATTGTCAAGTAGTCGACGTATTTTTTCTAGTTTTCTGTAGCTTACGCTACAATCGTTTAGCTTAGTTGCATTTCAGAATTTAGAAAATATAAAAATAGCAAAATATAATGCGACGAATAAGTGCGAAAATAGGTGAATATATGGATATACCAGGTGTGTGTTTGAGGTATCCTCAAACTTGTTAAGTGCATTCTAGTACTCTAGAATGAAAAAAGTGGACGTGACTACCTCCCTGGACTTTCCCATACTGGAAACTGTTCATATCGTCTTTATTCAACAGTCTTTACAACATATCAAAATTTCAACTCCATGACTCACGTCTTCACCGTGATAAGCGTTTACACTTTCACGTAAATTGCGGGTAAATATAAAAGAACTAGTGAGTCACCCGAACTACGTTTCGGTTCGCAAAATTAAGAGAGATTCATTAATATAAATTAAAAAAAAAGATGCATCGACGGGATCGAACTCGGGGCTCCCGCGTGATAGGCCAGCACGCTTACCGCACAACCACACTCTCCTGTTTGAATAATGCGCGCACCCGAGCTAATACTAGACAGCTATAGGCGCTCCGCTCTGCTGCCTAGAGAAGTTAATTAAATTATACTGCTGCCTAGAGAAGTTAATTAAATAAGTCTGAAAATTAGCAAACTTTTAAGCCATCGTACAACTTAATCGGTCCAGTATCTTCGGAGGAGATAGCGAACAAACATAGTTACACGCAAACAAAGAAAGCTACGATTTTATGTTATAAGATGTGTAGTTCAAAACGTGACCACCGAGCTTCTGTAGATGGCGCCAAGTGGACAAGCCGCCACTGTGCTATTTATGTGTTATTTTATTCAAAACGGCTGTAGCACCGAGGTGAAATTTTCTAAGTACCTGGAAATTATATTTTCTAGGGCATACAAAATCGATTTTTTTATTTTCGCGGAAAAAGATTCTTTGACGCAAAAATATAACAACCGTTAGAATAAAAAAATTATTTTTCAAAAATAGAGGGGGGAGGGGGCCGGTGCGCTTACATATATCCACGAGTGTAATATTTTTTTGCATATTCATATGCTCCATTATGCACTGAACAATCCAGTGAAAACCCCAGCTACCTATCTTGTTTTGTTTATTAATTAAAGGGGTTTAAATTTTCAAACTTCAAAGCTTCGTAGAGGGCGCCACAGATAATTCATGAGATTCTTTAAAAAACAGATCGATAGCCCTTTTCGGGGTCTATCAGTGTATGAAGTTTAAACAAATTCCTGTGGGCAGTTTTTGAGAAATGATTTTTAGAAAATTTCCAAAATTTTGAAAATTTGTAATTTAGGCCCCTTAATATTTTTCAAAACACTTTTTATATCACCTCATGTTAGCCTTCATATACTATTCAGAAAACAAAAATCAATTGAATCGATTCATCCGTTTTTGAGTAATAGGGCGTTAAACTCAAAATTTTCAAAAAATCCTAGCGCCCTTCATTTTAAACCTAACGAGTTCGGAAAAAAACTAACAGATTTGTCTTATGACCCTCTATCGTTATCCGCGATAAAATTTTCAAAATTTTAATCACGAAAACAGTGATACCAAAAAAACATGCGTAACTTCCGCTTCCGGTTTCAGATTTTTTTGAAAAGCTTATTTTGTCGATGAATTTTCGATACACCCCCGCATTCCAAAGCGCATAAAAATCGGAGCAATACTTTCGGCTGTAGGAGCGTCACCCACCCACACACACACACACCCACACACACACCCACACACACACCCACACACAGACAGACATTTTTTAAAAACCACTTTTTTGGGTTCCTAGAGTCCCAAAACGGATATTTCTGTAAAAATCTCGATTTCCAAAATTTTCATGATTCCAATACTTCCCTATACCTATGGGTATGGGAAAGTAAAATGAATATGCCCTCCCAATTCTTTAAGATCTCTAGAATACACATACCTGCACAATTTGAGAATTCCTTAAAAGCTATACAAAAAATAGCTATTTATGACATAAGTGGGTTATATTACAAATAATCCACAGAAGAAAAGTTAAGCCCTCGAGGCTACCAAGCCGAGTAGAGGTTTTTTCGAGGGAATAATTTGTAATGAGGCACGCGGGCCATGCAAACTCTTATCCAACTACTCAATAACATAAATTTTGTATTCACAGCTGTCAAAAGTCAAAGTGACAAATTAATTAAAAGTGAGCTACAGCACCGAGAGATCAAATAAATTTATAATTCGAGTCGCCTGTGATTCGTGATACGTTTGACAGTAATGAGGAGTATTGTTGGTGGCCCTGTCAGTCTATGGCATCAAGGCAAATTCGAGGTTAGCAGATTAGGTTTTGTTTGTTATTTGACAGAAACTGAGGCAAAACCTAACCTGCTATGACTGAAATCCATCTTATCATAGTTCTATAACTAGGAGGCTTTGGACAAAAAATATTAAACATTAACAAGTATAAACTGTGTGTGAACTTAAATAAATTCGCAGCAGCCCAAGACCTACTTTAAACGGTAGCTGCAGAGTGATAAGTGTGCAAAATGTTGCTAAAGTTAAACAGGTATGCATATCAGACCAGAACAAAGACAGAAATAAAAATAAAAAGCAATAACCTCATGCCTCATGGTAAGTAGAAAGTGCGCAAGTTTCACATAAGTGCAGATCGATGAAGCCGTAAATTATAGTTGCTACCGAACCCCAAATTGTAGAATTGAATACTTCTTGTGATGGGTAAACGGCGACGAAAGAGAGCGAAGATTGTAACAGGCGATGTAAATGCGAAATTCTAAGAATGGGACGGGCAGGTGCAGGATGTAGAAACAGACCGAATGAAATGATTAGCAGAACACCGTCTGTATTTTAAACACGGGGCAGGTATCACTGTTTGAACTAAGGAATCCTGTTAGATATAATACAAGCCATAGAAGGAATTGGGAGGGGGGGGGGGGGGGAGTAGGCACTAGAAAGTAGAATGAAAAATTTTGGTGTCCACAAAAATATCACCTTCGAGGTCGCAACAAATATTTTTACAAACCCACAGATAAGCGCGGCCTGGAAGGTATATAAAATTAACATAACAACGTTTCAGGAAAATCTTCAATGTGGAAGTACGTAAAGATATAGTCTGTTCACTAAACACAAAAACACAAAGTGGCCTTTGATTTCTAAAATTTCATGAGTGTACTGCCAAAATGCATCTTTTATCTAGGAATGTACTTACAAAAAGTTACTAAAACAAATAGGTTAAGAGTGTGACATTTAATTAGCAACTGTCATAACTACTTTTAAGGATGTAAAACAAATACTGTGTTGGGTACTATTGATGTAGCATTTATTAATAAGTATTTTTATTACATTTTATAAAAGTTCAGGCTAGAATTTCCAGAATACTATGTACTTTGACACTGAATTAATGATATTTATTAATTGTCATTTTTAAATTCAAAGTCACCTTTATGCAGGTATGGAAACCTTTGCAAAACAAAATACAGAATCCCCAGCAGACAAATTTTACGTATATGCCAACTTTAAAAAAATTTACATGTTTTTGTGTTTACTGAATGGCCTATACAGTCAAAATTGTTAACTCCTTTATAGCACTTCTGACACACGTTATTACAGGTAAAAATCGTTACGCTTTAATGGTCCATTAATCGTACTATTCGTTTTATGCACTTTGGCTACTCCTGTTCGAACGCTCAGCGTTTTAAGTTATCGAGGCCGTTGTACTCGTTTTGAAGAGCATACAGTCTCGAAAGATGGATGATTGATCCGTTGTCATGCGTAACTAGGCCAAGTATCTTCAATTGTCTTCGCGCTTGAGGCGACCTTTTGTGTTCCTCGTTCTTTTCTGCAAGCGTATTCGATTTAATCGCAAGTGTTTACTTTGTATTAACTGTTGCTTTACTTTAGGGATAGTTTACAGTAATTAACGTGGGCAGGAATAGTATCCTAGCACACTCGCGCTTCTCCGAATTTGTATGGTTGATTTATCGAAGATATTTGGGTCTTCATTACCCATCGCATTTTAATGCGGATTTGTCTGGCGTCGCGATTTAATTCTTGGAGCTGTAAACTGAAAGTATTTGTGCACTTTATCTTTCTCGTAGGTACTCTATTCTAATCAGGCACTCGCGTTTCACTGATTTCAAAGCCGACTATGGAGTGGTTAAACTGGTCAAAGTATGAGCAGCTAGTTTGTGTTAGGGTGCCTTGATATCAATTTGACGTATGTGCTCTTTACTAGGGTACATACAGACCATTGTCTCCTCTCACTCTAAAGTACTTTTGAATAAGGCATATACCTTTCTCTTTGTTTAATTTTAGTAACAGTAACTAACTACTTAATACTGCTAAATTACAGATTATGTTTCATCATATTACGCGTACATTGGCATAACATAGATAATTTAACTTCATCATAGATTAAATGTAGGTACATGGTGATAATTCCGCCGAATTTGTTTGTTTACTCTAATACCCAGCATTCTTCCATTATGCATATTATAAAATGTAAAGCATAACAAATAGTTTTCATTTATAAAATACCTTCTATTTTCTTTCTGGAACGTTTATGAATATATCAATTGAAAAGTAATGCCAACGTGAAAATAATTAACTTACTATGCGATTGAGAAATTGGAGAAACATATTTCTGTCCGTACCCTGTTAAAGGACAAATACGTCAAACTGAAATCAAGGTACCCTAGTTTGTACTACTAGCTTGGCAGCTGAGTTTTAGGAATCATTTCTCAGTTCCGTTGCTAGCTGAAAATTTCGCAGATTCGCAGCTGTTTCTCTAGGCCAGGGGTGGCGAACCTTTATCGATCTACGTGCCATTTTTTCTAAAGAAATGGTTAATGAAGCCATGACGTGCCATCAAATGCCAGGTAGAAATAGGCTAAAAATACATATTTCTAGGTACATAACCGAGCTAAAAGGCGGGAGCTGAAGAAGACTAACCTGGAGGTGGCGGTCAGCCTGGAGTGCCGTGCAAACAACGCAAGAGCGTAGTGAACATAAGGATTGCAACCATAAACAATTATCCTAACGTTCAGTGGGCATTCGTTGCTTCCAAATTCTCCCTCACTAATGAACCAAGCTATAATTAAGCAGGTGAAGGACGAAGCCCAGGAGCAACCAACTTATTCAAGGGAAGGCTGGGATGGAAATGGTCGAGAAATACTACGACAAGCAATTCAACTCAGGTTATCAAAATCTCCCAAAAATTGAAAAAGGACCACCCAGAAAAACTATTGGAATGCAGAGTGGTCTAAATTGATAGCAACATAGCTCTAATTTGCTGAAAAATGTTATCACAAGATGAAAATAGGGTTGCCTAGCTACGCAGGGGAAAATGTATTAAATATTTAAAAATAAATGTGAATAGGGCTGCCTAGCAATCCAGGGGAGAACTTACAAAATAAATGCTTAAAGTAAAATCCAACTAGTTATTTTAAATACTGCATGCGTACTACAAACTAAGCGTAACAGCGCCCCTCTCGCTGTCCCTCCGCGTCGCCCGCGCTAGCTCGCTCCGTAGCTCACTCCCATCCTTTCGGTCAGAAATTCGCGCTAAATCTACCTATCTCTGTCGCGCAGTCTGTTGCCGTTCCGGCACAGGTAGCCTTGTTCACAATGAACTATGACCTCAAATGTAGACGAAAAAATAAATTGTTTCGATGATGTACCTAAATTCCTTAATTAAGGCCATGCCCAAATTATTTTGCCGCGTGCCTCGTGCCATTGGTTCGCCACCCCTGCTCTAGGCCCTTGTTGTGTCTTTGCACGCCGTCTTTACTGTACCTGGCGGGATCTCCGATATCTCCATATATCCTCTACGTTCTTTGGTACGATTTGAAGCTGGTTCGAGTAACTGAGTCTGTTTAATCTGGGGCTTGAGTTTTAAACTAGTTGTCGTTCGTAGTAAAATAATTATATACCAGAAGTTTGGGGCAATGTATGAGATGGAACTATCCCCAAACGAAGTAAACACGTAGGAAAAAAAGTGGTCTGAAGATATTAAAGAGACAAGAATAAAATGTATAAGAACAAGAAGGATATTAACTAGAGAAAAAACGAAAGTCAGATAACTGTAGGAAGAGCTAGAGACAGCATACAAACAGGCATAAAAATAGTTTTAGGTTAAGATAAAATAACCCAAGGAAAACAAATTGAGAGAGATCTGTGAAAACATGGTTAAATATACTTGCAGCTTTGGTTAGGGTATTGGTATGAACACGACAAACCCCAAAGGTCATACATACAGACAGCTGTCGAAAAACTGTTCCTGCAACTTGCAGAAGAGAAATGGCGAGAACCATGACCGAAGAAGAAAGATAAAAATTAAAACTAGGAATGCACCGGAGGTAGATAACATTCCGGGAACGATAATAAAACTAGCGGCTAAAAATAGAAAATGTTTTAGGCATACATTATAGATAACATATGGAGAGCGGAATAGTTTTCAAGTGCAGGAACTACGTCAGATTAGCACTAATATTGAAACCAGGGAAAGAAGAATCTGATCCAACTGGTATAGACCGATTTGTTTACTGAATACAATGGGTAAATATCTTGCAAGATTGCCAATTGTAAAATTAAACGAAAAACCTGAAGAAATATATTGTCAAATGAAAATATCTGCGAAGGAAAATGTAATGTTATGGTAACCGATATAGTGAGAAAAGAAGAAAGACATTGAAGGCAAGCGGATTGTGTGATTTGGCGACCCTGAATATCAAAAACGCTTTCTACTCTGTGAACCGGAAAAGCATTATAGAAGCGCTCGAGAAGAATAGAATTTTGCATTCAATGTTCAGAATCATCGAAAGCTCTCCCTATAATTGTGAAAATACACCAAGTCACAAGCCAAACGAGTGTAACGTTTTTAGTTACCCTTTGCATGTGTATTCTATTTCATATAGTTTTATGACGTGGTTATGTAATCATGGCAACGCATATAAAATGTTATAATTTTAATGTTTGTTGGAATAATATGCTATTTAGAGGAACGTGGGTGTAATATAATTCATTCTTTAGGAGTATTTATTAAAAAATTGGTACAAAACTAACGGGTGTTCATAAACAGTCGTCATCCCAGTTGCTTTGAAAAACAAAATGTTATGTCTTTGATTAATTCGTGCAAGACAATGAAACGTCATTGAGTACTGTCATAGCGCATTTTTTCTCAATTTTAATAGACATACGTTTCTGAAGTCAAAACCTACTGGGATGACGACTGTTTATGAACACCCGTTATTAAAATGGGGTTTTAATTTTTAGAAAGCATAAACGCTGTTGGAAACATTTTATAATTTAATTAATAATAATTGACAAGTAATTATTAATATAAGAAAGAAACAATAATATATTAAAGTTTCATCTTCATCATTCGATTCGCTTGACAGATAGCTACATTCTTCACTTAAATTAATAATAATAGATTCTATAAGATAATCTCTGAAACCTTTCTTTTTTCATCCTTCCAGTCTCTTTCGTTTAGGCTGCGTTCAGTAATCGTGATTGTAATTCCTTATTTCCATGTTTTCTTCGGCTCTCCTCTAGCTTTTTTTTGTGTGGTGCCCATTCCATTGCATCTTTAGGAAGTTTTCCATTTGCCATTCTTTGAACGTGACCATACCATTCTGCAAGTATCCTGTTCCAATTATAACAATAATTGGTCTTGGAACTCGTAAGAGATCTAATGGAAACTGGGAGCGCTGTAATATAACAAGTTTTAATATTCTTCTTAACATAGCATTTCAGCTTAGACCGCGTAGTATTTGTGGATGAACACCCAGCAGTCTCTGGGTTAATGTGCCTTGCACCTTGTGAATTTGAGCAAAAACCCACGCGATGGCCATGCTCTTTGGTGGCGCGTGTTGTATAAGTATCTTGAGAAGGAGGATACTTAGGCAGATTTGGCCCTGTTGCTGTTTGTGCACCCATATTCACTAACGTTTCGCAAGACCTTGCAGTTTGCATCATCAGAGTGAAAGTCGTACTAAGAACCGAAGGTAAAAAGGTAACGGTTTAAGGTAATTTCAATTCCCTCAACTGGGGCGGACTGCTATAGGCACCTTGCGTCCCTCTTCAGCCAAGAACGGGAATTATAGGATGGGTGAGAGAAAATCGGGATGGAGAATGGAAAAAAGACCAGGAAAGATGGATAAATACTGCCCCAGCATTTGCCTCAGAGAAAGTACTCTGCTGACTCAGAAAAACCACCTAAAAACCTGAATCAGAGCAGACGGTCGCGGGAATCAAACCCATGACGTTCCGAATGCTAAGTAGACGTCCTAACCACTAAACTACAGAGTAAGAACTGAAGGTCGGTGTGGAGCTATTTATAGTCCTCTGTGCCAGGCGCGTCGAGTGACATAACGCTGATTGGTCGTTCGGGTGGAACGTAATCCGTGGGGCGTGGCCGTATGACGCACAGTGGTTGTAATGCTTTAGATCGTGTATCACAGGAGTCCACGTTTTACTAAGCTTAAAACCATCCTCCCTATTTATATTATTTGGATGTTTTTCTATTTCTATGGCTTCACGTATCATTCGCGGGAAGTATCTTTTACCGATCTGAAGCCGTTACCCAAAGTTTTCTTGCTCGTGAAGACAGCTTCGATGTTGCATCATTTCAGGACGCCTTTTATCTTAACAGTCGAGCCTTTAACGTAAGGTGGAAATGCTAAGCCTTCCAGAGGTGAGAATTTTTCTTTAGCATTTTGTATCATAGTCTTGTCTAGCGCTTTTCGTATGGCGGTAATTGTGTATCCGTTCTATTGTAAAGACTCAAACAGATGTAGTTTCTTTCTCTCTAAATTTTCTGCATCTGAGATATGAACGGCTCTTGTCGCCAAAGTCTGAGGAACTGTTGCTTTTTGCATTGGATGATAGTGTGAGTCAGCATTTAGATATCTGTCCGTGTGTGTTTTCTTTCTATAGACTGCATGTCCTAAACTACCATCTGATTTACGTTTCACCAGGACGTCTAGAAACGGAATACTGCCATTTTCCTCTACTTCCATTGTAAATTGTATGTTGAGATGTACAGAATTTAGGTGTTTTAGAATGTATGGCGTCCGTGTGACCACATGACAAAGGTATCATCTACATATCTCAACCAGCAGGTCGGTTTTAGCTACTCTTGTTCGAGAGCTTTGGTTTCAGATGTCTCCATGTAAATATTAGCGATAACAGGTAATAGCGGTGAATCCATAGCCGCTCTTTCGACTTGTTCGTATATTTTATTGTTCCATTGTTGAAGTAAGTGTTTTTTAAGCAAATTTCGACAAGTTCAACTTAGTCTGTAGTCAAGAAATCTTTGAGCATTACTAGCACCTCATCAACCGGCACTTTCGTAAAGAGTGATGACATGAAAATTATGAAACGAAGCCGAAGGACGAGTTTCATAACATGTCTGGTGCATAAACACTTTTAGCACGAGTTTGCACACAATCTTTTTTCTACGGCCTTAAATTTACTGTTATTAATGTCGATTTAACAAAGGTTTGCATTTATGACAGTTATAATTTATGTCATAGTAAACAGATAACCCAACCAGATAGATTATATTCTCATTAAAACCAGGTGGAGATCATCAATCAAAATATGTAAAACTCTTCCAGGAGCGTAAGTAGGAACTGACCATCAACTCCTATTTTGTGCTTTTCAGGCCAAATTTAAAACTTGTATGCGACAGAAACAAACCACACTACCTAGAATTACTGATACAAAAAGTTTCAAAAATAGTATTACAAAAATTCTAAATAAAATGCTTGATGCAGATGAACAAGATTCACAAGAACTATGGGCAAACTTGAGAAAGTGCATTACGACTACAAACACTCAAAATACTAATATGCATTCCAAAAAGCCTTGGATAAGCGTAACAACTTTGAGTCTAATTGAAAACCGGAAAAAACTAAAAATCTATAGCATAAATACAGCTGCCAAAAATGAGGCCTACAATAGTCTCATAAGGGAGATCCAGACCGGTTGCAGGAGAGACAAGACCGCATATCTACAAGACATATGTCAAGAGCTGGAGATGCATGCTGACCAAAACAACACAAACACCGGAAAATTTAAATCCCAAACGTGGTCAATCAAGGATCGGAATAGCACGGTAATTAACGATATTGATACGATCGTAGAGGTTTGGAGGCAGTATTGCGGAGATCTTTATACTGGTGAACAGTTGACTCCATGGAATAATGTTATAAAATGCGAATCAGAGCCGGATATACTTTTGTCAGAAGTGAAAGCCGCTTTTAAAAGACTGAAGCCAGGTAAAGCAGTAGATGCTGATTTGATTACAACTGAAGCTATTAAACTACTAGGAGATGATGGTATATCAATTATTCATCGAATATGTCAGCAAATCTGGAAAACTGGATTAAGGCCTGATGATGCGAGAACATCGGTCTTAGTTCCGTTGCACAAAAAGGGATCTCCCAACAATTGTGACAATTACCGCCTTCTAGCATTGATATCATATGTCAGCAAAATAATGCTCTACATTTTAAAAAGTCATCTCCAACCATTTCTAACATGGCAAATATCTTCTGAGCAGGTTGGTTTTGTGAAAGGGCGAGACACTAGAGAACAGACTATGAACCTTCGCTAGCTGATAGAAAAATCAAGACAGTACTATGCGCCTTTGCACCTTTGCTTGTCGATTATTCCAAAGCATTCGACAATGTTTTATATGGAGCAAGCTATGGAGTATACTTGAAGAAATGGGTACACCAACACATGTATCCGTCATGATACAACGTTTGTATAATGAAAATTCTACAACGATAAAAATTTCTTACATTACATCTGATTGATGCACCGTACACAAAGGTGTGAAGCAAGGATGCGTACTATCATCGATGCTCTTCAACATATATAGTGAGTACATAATGCGTCTAGTATTGGAAGATTGGCAGGGTGGCGTAACTATAGGCGGAACAAAAATCAATAATCTTAGGTTTGCTGACGACATAACCTAGAGAGCGGGCAGTGAAGAGGAACTCAGCTTACTACAGCGGCTACAAGTAGTTGGTGGTCTTTACGGTTAAGTATTAACTTTAATCAAACAAAAGTAACGATAGCAGATCGGGAAAACAGTAACAGACCGAACACCCATCAGATCGGCCAATGTGAGGTGGTCCAAAAATACTATACCTCGGAACAGTGATTGACAATACCGGAAATTGCGAAATTGAAATTCGTCGCATACAGTTGGCTAGAACAGCTTAACAAAATATGGCGTGACCGAAATGTCACTAAATCTACCAAAATTTGCCTGGTCAATTCCTTGGTGTTTTCTGTATTCATCTATGCGGCAGAGACATGGACCATCAGAGAAGCAGATAGACGTCGCATTGATGCATTTGAAATGTGGGTTTGGAGACGGATGCTGCGAATCCCTTGAACGGCAACATCGTACCAACGTTTCAATACTCCGTGAAATTTCACCTGTTAAACGACTGTCCAGAGTGTCCAGTACTGTCTATTTGCGCATTCTTTAATTCTTTGGCCATATCAATAGAAGGGCCGATAATATGGAAAAATTAATTATACAAGGCAAACCCAATGGCAAAAGACAAAGAGGACGTTCTCCAAAGCGCTGGATTGACACTACCAAAGACCTCTTACAAATCAATTTTGGTGAAGCTGTACATCTCGCAAACAAACGCGATAGATGGTATACCACAGCCTGACGAGTAGTGGTGTCAACTTTCGTTACTTTTCGGTACTTGTAACTATTCGTTACTTTTTGTTGTAGTATCCGTTACTTTGTATTCGTTACCGAGTAGCCGAGTACTCGTTTATTCTAAAGCCATCGTCCGTCGCAACCAGTTCGGATCGAGTACTTGAAAGCTGAGCGAGAGCATCCGTTGGCGTTGGTTTCAGATGAAGTGGCGAGTACTTCTCGTACACGGAGGAGCTGCGAAAGCTGACGTAAACAAACAAAACTGAATGTTTACTTCTTTATTTCTGAGAATTGAGCATTGCGCTCAGGGCTTATGCACACGTAACATCAGGAGTTGCATTTGTTACGCATTTAATATATGAAAGAGGTGTTAAAACAACCTGATTAGGAGGCATGCTTTTATTTTGTTTTCAAAGTAACCTTATGGAAAAACAGGTGATAACAACGTACCTGATCACGTTTTTAAACATCCTTTAATAATAGTTTCTTCGGGAAATTACTTATTTTATTTCAAGGCATTAGAAAGTGCTAGTTAATACATTTCTTCATAAAACTACTATGAAAGAAAACAATCCCCGAATATGTTAACACATATTAAACATTTCTTTGGGAAGTTACTTATTTCATTTTAGAGCGTTAGTCATAGCTAATACAAGTACTTGTTCACTCAAGGACTATAGTAACTGTTTTAAAAAATGTAACGAATACTTTTGCAACTTGATAACCGTTACTTCGGATCTTGCCGGGTAACGAGTACTCTTGTAACGAATAGTTTTTTGACATCGCTAGAGACGAGTAATTCAAAACATGGAAACAAACTGACACCAACAAGCTCACAAACTCAATATAATGGGTCACAAAACGTCTGTAAAAGTTAGTTATCAAAGGTAATTATAATAGTACACATTTTACTTTATTCATTACATAATGCTTTAATTATTTAAAAAACGCTTTACCTCTAACGAAAAAAGTAACTAGAATAACTTTTTAACCTCACTTCCAGTTTAAAATACCAAATTCAAACCCAGCTGTTTACTTTTAGCACATGTGCTAAAAGTAAACAGCTGATTTCACTTTTAGCACTCTGATTCATTAAACTTCATTTTTAGTTCAACAAGCTAGTGCTAAAAGGCAGTAGTGGTCGTAGAAAAACATACATTATAGTGTAGTAATCTAGGCATACGTTCCAAGATATACACATACAGCAACCTAGCAACATGTAACTATGTTACAAATGATTATGAATTAATAAGTAGATTTTTTTCTCTATTAATTAAATATAGTGTAGTTAAAGTATAACCTCATGTAACCATTATTCTTGCATAATGGTAACCCGCAATGTTCTTTGAACAACAATTTTTTGAAGAAAATAAAAGTACTCCGCAACCAGTCCTAATCATCTTCCTCCATTTCGGAGACAACATATGCTGAGTAACCCCGACGTACGGTGTCTGCATTCCCCTCTTGGCGTCTTAGAATTCCTGATCCTGTAATATCCTATATCCCCAAACGCAAACATTACGTTCGTTCGGTTTTGGCACCCAGCGCATCGACTAGTGCCTTTCAAGATAAGTGGAATATTAATTAAAATAAAATGAATCGTCTTTCATTTCGGGAGTTTCAACCAGGCGACATCGAATTATTTTTTACATTAGCAGAGCCGCACTTAATTCAGTCGCAAATTAATATGTCTTAATTTGCCTACTGGGGCTCTTAGCAAAGAAGAAGCCTCTATGATTACCATAAACAAAGCTAAAAAAATCTGTAAAAAGCTTTACTCAGAACTTCCCTCGCAAGTGGACGTTGTAACACTTAACAATTTTTAAAATCAAAGGAAAGTGGGGGTAAAAATATATTCACGTTCGTAATACCAGTGAAACAATAGAAGGAAACCCTTGGGAAAGCTAATTAAATCAATTTTAAATAGAAAAAAATACCGATGATAGGATTCGAAGTACAGCGCCTGCGAATGCGAATTTAAACCCGACCGTCTCATCCACGGGCTCATCGAGAACCTCTCCCGGGGCTGTATTTAACAGAACGGACTTATTGTTGAAACTTTTCGATTCTTTTACGACATTACCCTGTACCTGTTGGGTCCCATTTTCGTCAAGTGTAAATCCTGACCTTGTGCAAATTATTGCTTTTGTCTATTTCTCAGTTAATTCATATTCTTTTTTGGGTATTTCGCCACTCCGCAAATTAAAATTATTAAATAACGTAAATAACGAACGTTTCGAGGGACAATCTGCCCTCGTTATCAACGAATAACAATTAAAAAGGAACCAGATACTTAGCTTTTTTCACGGATATTGAAAAAACCACCAACCTCCAATGAATTGTTTGACACTGACGTTTGTTGACTAACTAAACCTACTTGATCTGATCTTTAAGAATTGATAGCCAACTATTGTCTAAAAATATTGAGAAAGACGACACGCATTTTTCTTCGTCAAGTAAAATATATGCCGTCTCCTTAATTTTACGTCTAGTTGACATCGATTCTTTAGACAAGATCTTTGTGTTATGCCAGTTTATTTTGTGATTGTCATCCCAAGCATGTTCTACCAGCTTAGACTTATTGAATTGATAGGTTTTCATCATATTTTTATGTTATATAACTCTAACTGCTAAAGGTCTGGATGTTTCATCGATATAATATTTGTGGCGAAATACTCAAAAAAGAATATGAATTATACATTCACGCCACAAAAAAGTTTCAGAGATTTTCTCAGTTAAAGTAAAAATTATTTTTAAGGTTCATAGTAGTATTATAACTAATCTAGAACTTAATGATCAGACAAAAAGATTACATCCATTTGTTGTGTGCCTTATTTCATCACAATTTTCTTTAACATATATTTATTTACATATTGCGTTTGTATATTGCATAATTTAATTTTTGGCCCTCTTCTTCTGTTTTTTGTCATTACTTTACATTAAATCACTAGAATCTTGTTAATTTTCTACAAGTTAGCTTAGTACCATAACAGTCCTCTTAAGGTTATACCTGAAACGTTGAAAAATCTTAAAATACATATTCCGGTCAAATCTGACTTTTGGGAAAGCAAAAAACGACAATGCATTAGGTATAGATAGAAAACATTCTTAATGGCAACCTATTTTTTATTATTTATGCATTACAAGTCAACGATCTCGGTATAAAATAGCTAACAAGAGTCTTGTTTTCGACAGGGCAATTCAACCTTGCGTAATACTCCATACAGTAAGTACTAATACCAATACCCATGCCAACGGCTAGGCCATACCACACTCCAGTATTTCCCAACCGACTGTTACTAGATTTCAGAAAACTTACAGCTAAACCTATTCCAAAAAACATCACGAACAGTATCGGATAGCAAAATCTAAACGAAAACCCTAAGATAAACTCATGGAATACTGCTGACACGAAGAACACCATAAACTTCGCCGCCACCCTGTTCTTCGGAATTAAAATTTCGTAAAAGTCTTTGTATATGTAGGTGTAGAGCCAATCATGGACGACAACGTTCCATGTGCGGTAATACCTTCCGTAGGTGGTGGAAGTCCACCAGTCCTAGAAAATTTCAAGTTTATTTCTGCAATTGTCCACGATATATCTTACCTTATAAAACATTCTGTCGCCAAATCGAAGCATTTCCGCGAAACCGTTCATCCAGGCGTGTAGGATGGCGTAGAATGTGGACAATAATACCAGAATTCCCGCCATACCGTTTCCCAAAATGATGAGGGTGACATCCTGCCAACTGTACTTCTTCAAGCCGAAGTCCCTGAGCTCAGGAATGAGGAAGCGTTCGAATATGAAGCTAATGTAAAAAATGCATCCGAGAACTTCCAAAAAGCACGCGCATACGTAGCGCCAGCTTACGGTTTTTGACCTGAAATTGACATTAGTTTCAAGTTGAGATTTGTTTATGTAGGCATATTTACCGAGGATAGTCGTCCTGGTATACCAGAGTTGGAGCGACCAGGAAATATAAATACTTGGAAAATTCAGGGCAGAGTATTTCATCGTCCGAATGAGGTTTGTATTTTAAAGCCCTCGGAGTATTGCTTCGTATAAAGGCATGCGATTTCATTAGAAATCTTGTCTGTAAATTGTTAGTTATGCTGGATGCAAAAAGAATTAACCAAATTGTACTAACCAACTCACAAAGGGCTGCCACTGATTCCGCTGTTGTTAGTTCATAAATTATTACTTTGTTCGTGAAGTAGAAAATGAAGCAAGGGAAGTACGCAACGTACATGGCGAGGCATAATCTGTCCCATGCTCTTAATTTCGTTGCTGTAATCAGAGATTTTGAATGCTTGGTAATCAGTTGGATGTGTTACTTACATTTTGGTCCAAGTTGTATTCTAACTGATGTCCAACAATGAAAAGCGGCGTAAACGGTAAGGGTTGTTAGAAACATGCAAATCCATATGTAGATAAGAGTGTGTATGCTGGAGAATCCTGCTAATATTAGGGCAAATCCCATGTGAGTTCTAGAATTGATACATGTAGTGACAAAGTCTTTTTCATTTCTTTAACAGAAACAAAATCAGAACGCTTGCTAATACTTACAAAGGACACGAGGAAAGTTTTGCAATGTGGTATAATCAGAAGCCGAGAGACAGTGCGATATTAATTGTGCCATTACTTGTTTAAACCTGTATCAGTAAACGAAATTGTATGCATCTGTTGTCTGTTACATTTGAACAGTAGTCTTGAATATCGAGCTGTCACAGCGGAAGGAAAATTGCTAATGTGGAGAAAATGACTCTTGTGCTGGTTCTTATCCCACTACTATATTTAAGTGGTATCTAAAGTTCCACAGCGGAAATTTTAGTCTTGAAGGCGACCAGTGCCCAACAAGATATTTATCCTGTATCCTAGACAAAAATATTGCAGTCTTGGGGAAAATGCTGGAGAAAGAGACAGTTGATATGACAAAACGAGGATACCTTGGGTATCCCTGTACCTACAGCGCAATCAATTTAACCAGATTTAACATCCCCGTACACCCTGTCTATAGCCCCTATCTTGCACCCTGTGGTGATGCTTTTCTTGCATGTGACGAATAGACTTAAGGATACACGATTTTCAAACCCATGAAGAGCTGCTGAAGTCATGTAATGAAGAATGTGCCCAGCTCCGAGAGGAAGCGTAGATGGGTTGGTTTGACGGTTGATTTCGAAGAATAGAAAGGTATATTAAGTGGAAGGAAAATACTTTAAAGGATCGTAAATAAATAAAGTCGTTTTGCAAAACTTTCCAAGTGTCCTTTGTAATTATTTTGACGAGTAGTGATACCAGGTTATTAATAGGAAATGTGAACTAAAAGGTTAGTGCTGATATATGTAGTCATAAATCATTTGAACTAGATGTCTATGTTTTAGAATTAAAATAGTGTCAGTTTGCTTGCTGTAAATGTTTCGTCTCAGCTAATTTCCTAATATTTGCAACTTCAGTATATCTTTTTGTTTGTTTACACTTGATTCTGCATCCAGTTTGTCCAATGTAACCTATTCTACAGTCCCATATTCCACTTTGTATACTCATTATCAGAAAATAATTTCTGGATCTGTTTACATGTAGCAAACGGAAATTCTAAAATACGTTTTAAACGATTTTCCATGCAGTGTAGGATACAGGAGAATAGTAGTCAAATGTTTACTTGCATTCAGGGATTTCCTCTGTTGTGCATAGCAGTGATAATTCGTGTGTACGTACCATTCTGTATGTGTTTTCTTCTGATATCCAGACTAGCTCAGTTTGTTCTTTATTGTTTTTGTTTTAAAGACGTTAAGAAGTGCATTACAACGAACTGTAGATGATTGTCTAAAGTGAACATAAAAATGACGTAAAGTACTGTCGGTATTGCATCCACGGCAATAAGTAATAGCAATAACATTTCATGTAAATATGTTATGCTAAATGCAAATTGAGAAACTTTTGTTAACATTTCGTGATACCACACTATGAGTCAATAAGTTTTATCAACAACTAGGAAAAGAAGTCTTAGCTGCTGCGCGATAAATAGTCTGCTTTGCCTTGCCAAACAATAAAGAAAATACAAAATATCTTACGTATTGATGTAATTTTATCTCTCTGTACTTTTATATTGCTTACTATTCTTAATAATGGACTTGGAACAGTTAGTAGGTAACGATAGACTAATTTTAGGACACTAGCACAACTTTGATAAACCATGTATATATCAACAAACTTACTTTCCGTTGTGAATCAAATCGTAGGCAGCAGTGTTAACAAACAATCCAAAAAAAATGGCTAAAAAAATGTGATAAATCGTCTGGATATGCTTGACTTCCATGAGATCCGTCAAGAGGGAATTCCTCGCCAAGAAGAGCTTGTCGGGCAGATGTCCTTCCTTTGTTTTGCTGCAAGGACATTTGCACTCAACATTAAACAATTAGTCACTCATTCCTATGGAAATTCTTACATCTTATCTTGAAGTTCATTGTCGTTGTTGTTGAATAACCTTTGCATCTGTCCAGCTAATACGTCCTTTGCTTCCAAGTCGTTTACGATTTCGCTTATCATTTTGTGGAGCTGCTCATTGATGTGGGCCGATGTGTCGATTTTCAGTCGCTGAAATTGTATTATTTATACAAGATTGCTGAAATGTCTAACAACAAAGTTCAAGTTTGAATTGTTCCATTCGGACTAAATTAAACATTTATAAATTAATGTACAGTTGTTGACTACCATCGACATTTAAATATTTAGAAAAAATGCAAGATAGGTAATGTGCAGATTATTAAAGAATATTTTTTCCTCTTCACAAAAATATTTATTTTATTTAGAACTGGATGAGAAAAATCGGGAAAAGTTTTACTTTTAACATACTCAACGGAATTTTACATTACGTACCTATATTGGATTTCTAAAAAATCCACGCGGTGGCAGTAAATGAAATATAGAAGAGAAAAAACATCCCCGATTTTGAGATCTATATTTTAAGCCATTTGCTAACCTGCTTTGCCAGACTTTCTAGCAACCCTTTATTTATTTTTTATATTGTGAATAATATTTGAATTAGGAATACGTATATAGTTTTCTTATCTAATTCGTTTTGAAATTAGGGATATTTTTGGAATTTCCTAATGTAAATTGAGTTTATTGAGTATATATTAGCGGTGGTTATTAGATTTAGAAAACAATCAATTTCAACTCCTAGTATAAAATATTTTAGAAAAGTAGTTGTTAAAGTCAATTGCAAATCAAACTTGCTGATAAACCTTTAATCCTCTTACAACTTCCAACCCCAAACAGTGTTAGTAAGTTAATTTAGAAATAATTTTTCAAAAATTTTTTGAAGGTAACACCTTTTTCTTGTTTTATTCTTAAGACTAACAGCAACATTTTATCTTTGCTACCATCTCAATTTGTAGGTAGCGTTTTTTAATAAAGTTGATCATAGTTGTAACTATTGAGAAGTTAAATATATAATTGTTTTTTCTACATATATTAAATAATATCTACGATTGATTTTTAATTGAGAAAGTTATCAGTAATTCAAGCAACAATTATTGAACTGTTGTCAGTCAAGGTGAAACATAAATTAGGGGCTCTGATAAATCCAAACGTCAAATTTTACTCTCAGTAAAAATGTATAAAAATGAATCATTTTATAGGAGTACAAAAAGCATAAGTAGTATTTAACTCATGAGAGTGACCATTATTTACTCGGACAAATTGCGCCACTCGTCTTCGACTCGTAGCTCAAATTTTATCATTGTTTTCGCACTCATTAAATAATATACTATGTATTTTGCACACTAGCCTATAACGATACCATTACTGACCAATTTTTGTATTGAGAAGTTAATCATTTTAGACGAGTGGTTAATAATAATAATTTATTATTAACGATAGTTAAGGAAGGACTTGTACAATGGAATCACTTAGAGTTCTCGACCACGCGCTAGGACTTAAGGTGATAGTAGTGCAAAAAATAGTATATACACCGCGGTAGAGATAACTATTAGCCCGCGCGCCTTGTACCTCTCGGTGTCCTCGAGTACAATCTTGGCCCTTTAAATATAATGATAGTATTCTCAACATTGGTGTATAATATATTTATTATACTTGTTTTTTATTCTTCCTTAGAATGTTATTTTTTGCCGCATTGCCTTTTCTGAAAAGTAAAAGACGTAAATAGGACTTAACTATTATAGGGCATTAGAAGAAATATATGGACGAAAAGTGAAACTAAGGATTTAAAGAACCTAAGCGTTTTTAAAACTGGAAAATTTAACAAGAAAATATCAAGTGGATACCGCATTATAAGTGAACAGTGATTTACTGTCACGCCACCTCGACAAATGCAAGATAGAACCGGACAGTGTTGAATTCAGACTGATTACTCCGGGGGGGGGGGGGGAGGAATGAAACGTCTGGCGGGCATTTTTAATTATTCCCGCGAAATCCACCTATTCTTTTATAGATAGAAAAAAACATAAATATGAAATGGTAATGTTTCCGGGGGTGAATTTTGTACTGCCCGGGGGGGGGGGATTTCCCCGTCGGTCACCCCCCTGGATTGAACACTGGAACCGGATTATAACAAGGATGAGGAAATTTAACTGCACATAATCAACGTACATGCACCCATGGAGGAGGAAGTAGAAGAAGAGAAACAAGATTTTTATTAGCTGCTAATACAGCATTTTATGAATGGAACCACCAAACGTGATGTAACGGTTGTAATAGGAGATATTCATGCGAAAGTAGGTAGAGAAGAAGTTTTTAAACGAACAATAGAAAATCATAACCCCCATTTGGAAGGTAAGGTTAATTTCGAACAGGCAGTAGCAAAAAGATTAACAAATAAACAAACACAAGATGAAGAAATAATAGATAAACATTAGACAAAATTAAACCACACTATTCTGGAAGGATAAGGGGCTTGTAGGAAAAAACCTTTACGTTCTGTGTAAAGAAATATTTAGAATGCCACTTCACTACAAAAAGTGTTTTGCATAAAAATCCCTTTATTCAACGACCTCTATCTAAACCAGACGCTTTTGAGCTAATTTTCGTACGTAAAGAATGAAAATAAAAATTCGAAGAGGACAGTATACAAAGTCTAAAAAAATTGTTAAGGCACATAGAAATGTGAAAAAGAAATTCTAAGTGGGATTAATTTTTAAACACTACTGATTTACTGCATTGCAATGTAACTATTCTAGGGATATCGAAATAGCAGCAGAAGGAAAACGAACGAGAGCAGAAAATGCATTTATTTAATTTTCGAATCATAATCTTGTTTATTGTCCCTCAATAGCGGGCGTAAAATAGTTTTCTGGCCCTAGGGCCTATAAAGTTGGTAAGCAGTATAACAAGCACCAACAATGTGGTACATCAACACTAACAAACTGCACAGAAACCATAAATTCACAGCGCCAGCACAACGATGACGCAGTACTGTAGCCAAGATACTGAATCCTTGAATTTTGTCCATTTTGTTAACCAAAATAAAATAAAACGTTGTATGCACCACGTGCCTAATTACGATTATAAGCTCTCCGTTTCGCGTGGCGCTTTAAATGGGAATGCCCTCATGCTATAATCTATTCTACTATAATTAATCTATTGATTATGCCCTTCATACATAAATAACTATTAGAAACGCGATAAGCTTTCAATAATTATATTTAAAGTTTTTTTTCATTTTGTTCCTTAGCGGGAATTCTACGCTACTTAATAACAGTGGCAGCTGCTTCTTAAGGGCGCAGGCGTGCTAGCCTCCCAACCGTCAACAGCCTATATGGCATTAGAAAGAAGTAACTATTTTATAATAGAAATATGTTTTATTATCTATCTTACCGTTATAATGTAACAAAGTTTAAGTGACGAGGTCGATACTGCTTATAACATGTAAAACAAGATCTAAGAAGTATGTCAACATAACATGAATTATATGTCAACACATTTGCTGATTTGAATTATGGCCTAAACTTATATGACAATTACTGGCGAAATCGCTGACGCTGCAGAATCAAGTTATCACAGCTTCAATGTGACACGAAGGCTAATCGATGTTGTAGCCGAGCCAGCCGTTAAACTGGGAGCTTATCGTCTTATTTATAAATACTGCGTAAAGCCAACCGGCGCCGGCGCGACTCTAAAACAAATGTGCAATTTTTGGTATTGAAAATGAATGCCAGCGGGCAAGGATATTCTTGCACTCAAGTGAGCAGTGTTTAAGCATAATATCGATTGATGTTGAAGCTTGTTTATTTATTCTATGTCACTTCCGTTGTTTCATGCAGTTTTCTATAAATAATAGCGGAGAATAACATAACTGAGTATTCACAACATTAATTTTAAAAGCCTACCGTTAGCTGAAAAGGTTAAAATACAAAAAACTCGGATTAAATTTGAACCTGCAAAATAAAGTTGGAACCCGCAATTTTAGAAGATGTGAACATTTACAAGAAGAACAACTGAATTTGTGGATCTGCTGCATTCTCTATTTTTTTCATTAATAAATAAATTGTCGTGTTTCGGTTTTTAAGGCTTATGTACATTTTGTGTTGAGTTTGAATAATTTTTGTTCTATGCATATGATATTTTCTTTTAGATTATTAAAATTAAAAATCATTGCTATATTTGTTTTAAAACATCGGCGAAATGTAAGTTATTATTATTTGCTTAGTAATTGTTAAAAATTACGTGCCCTCCAAATACAATTATCACGAGCCGCCACTGATCAACGATAAAGATTTCAGCATTGTAAAGGTAAAAAATAAGGAGTACGTTCACGTACGGTTTAATGGAGCGCATTAGTTAGCGAAACAAAAAGCAAACATGTTTGGTTCCTGTTTAACAAACCACTTGTTCAGGTAAGTATATGAAAAACTATTGATACAAGAAATAAGAGCACATTTCCATCTACCTTTGAACGTTCTCTATTTTATGAATTTATGCTAGACGACTATCCCTTAAAGCGAACAAAATAGTATCACAACATTAAAATAGTGTAAATAATGACAATTCCGCCGTAGGTAGAGATAGTGCTGATAGCAGCAATGGAAAAGCGATCTACTTTTGTCCTAACGGTTTTACTACTTGTCATATACTTTTCTAGTTCTGGAAACGAAATATTTGCAATTACAGAAACAGCCACGTCCCACTAAGAAATAATAATTTGGTCTTTTTATAAAATCAGGTAATTTTCCCTAAGGTTGTTTTTGTAAAAACCTTTGATTATTGGGAAAAGTAAGGTAGCCATGAAAGAAGTCAACAAATGCTGCCAGTAGGATGATGCAGTTTCTTCAGACTAGTTAAGATATTTCAAATTTTAAAAATGTTGAGCTATTTTCGGTGTCATAAATGCCATACTTTCAGCTGATTTTACATCGTTAAGCATTTATAGTATAGTCATCTTTACAGCAATAAGATTTGATACCGAATCTATAAAAAATGTGCTAACCCCATAGTTCTGTACATTTAATGTTTTACATTTTATGGTAATTAGACATCAGTGATCAAAAGTCAATGAGATCTTTTTAATAATATTAATTTAAAAATAATAAAATCTAGATTTGAAAGTGTAAACGTGGATAAGCTGGCAGTTGTAGTTCCAAATAGTGTGTTATTGATTACTACAGATTGTCCATACATACCATAATTATAATTTTATAATCGACTCATAAATTGTAAGATAACTTTATATTCTAAGCGTAGACTATGTATAACATTCCATACCTCCATTTTTGCCTTGATCGTTTGGAGAGCAAACTCCTTCGAAAGCTTCTCGTTCTTCTCATTATCTCCCATTTCTGGAATAACCTCACTATTTAAACAGTCCGTTGCAATACATTTGTTTGGTTTACCACAAGAATTCGATGTCATTGTGTTAGCACTGATTGTATCGAAACTCCGAGATTCAACGAAGACCGTGAAGTCTTATCTACTTCGAGAGGCTACACATGTCTGATAGTAAAGCTTAGAACTGACGCTTTTGAGTAATGCTTGAAATTAATTGCAATTTACTTAAGTTAAAATCAACAAACCAATGCGTATATTTTTTACTATGTTAGGTCTGTACTTAACTGTCGGTTTAATTAAATTCTAGAAAAATAAGTGTAGTTATCGCTGTAAATGTTTATTTTATAATTTGCTATCTAATCTAATACACCTGTATTTCTATCGGCAATCAATCCAAAATCGCAAAAAAGCTATTACAAAATACTTAAATGTAAAAATTGCAAACCATAATCATGAGCGAAAAAAAAACATGATCTTGTAACTTCTTCAATATGTGTTCCTTGCATGCTTGTTTATAATGAATTATACAAACATAAATGAAAGTCATCCGCTATCGTGTAAGATAACTACATTGTAACTAATTGATGTACACATCCGCTCAAATATTTCATTTTGCGCGTCTTTAGAATGGGTTTTATCAGTTATTATGTCTTTTCTGATATTGATGTAATCGTTGTGTCAACAATCTAATTATATGACAAAAGCGTCAAAACAAAATTTTTCGATTACTTATTCTAGATTATGATCTATCATGTGATTTATAGTTTATATGTTTGGAGTAAAAATCAGTTATGAGATAATATCAAAAAGTTTCCAATTTCAGCACTGTTCAGTCTATCGCCCTTGAAATACATATCCTGATAAACGGTTAGATCATGATTGGAAAAACTCATCGAAAGTTTGATTTGGTGTAATAAACGATTTTGACCTTTCCGTCCATATTTGATAAAAAGAATTACTAAAACTCACAGTTTAGTCCAGTCAAATGGTCGAAAATACCTTTTTTTTTTTGACAAAAATACTACCTGAAAAGTGAAAATGTATTTTGATAGAAAAAAATCCGTAGATTCCCCAATTTCTTCTCAACTTAAATATATATAACGTTGAAACTTTCATAAAACATACTACTCCGTGAGCAGAAAACGTATGTTTTTGAAATTTAGGTAAATGTTGATTATTTTTTGCATAAATCAATTTTTTCGAAAAAAATACGTTTTTGCAGAAATTGATTTACGCAGGTTGCAGAAGCCCTACAGCAATCAGCGTAAGCTCATTTGTTTCCTTAAGAGTTATACTATCACACACAACATGAGCGCGATTTTTTTTCACTTGCAAATATGTGCAAATTCAATTTTAAGGATGACCTTTTTTTAAACGCACAAAATATGAAATATTTTTGTCAATTTTAATTAGTATACTGAAATTACATAAGCATTATTTTCTCCGAATTTGAAAAAAGATAACTGTATGACCCATAGAAACCGAGGTACTTTTATTCAAAAAATCGGGGCACATTTATTTATTAATATTAACTGCTGAAATTTGCACACGCTTTAGCTGAAGACTTCTGGTGTAATATAAAAATTATTTCGCAATTATTGACCGTGTATTATTTATTGCGAACCGGTTTACATTAGGCGTCGCAAATTGCATGTTCCGTTCAGAGCGGTGCGGTGCCGGGCGAGTTGGGGAGAAACTCGGAGTAGGCCGCTCCACTCGGCGTTTACTCGCCCTGCACAATGTACTCAAAATATCCTTCCGTTTTTTTCATTTTTATAGTGATTCTAATATAATTATAAGAATCATAATAATAATTAAAAGAATGATAATAGCAACTAATTATTTCTAAACTGTCATTAAACATGAGAAATATTTTTATTGGCAATATGACGATAAGAAATATTAAAAAAAAACATTTACAAGAAATTGTTACATAATATAAACATCTATAAAAGGACCCTTTGCGTATGAGATAACTAATGATGCAGTTTATTGCCCACCCAGATATAGGCTGACAAAAGACCAACCAAGTATTCTTGAACACACTGGGACTGTGATATATAATTACACTAATAGCCAGTCTTATAAATAAAGATCACTAATCTAAAGTTAAGTGTATTTTCTTGTTAAAATAAACAAAAGCGCATTTAAATTCGTAGAAAGTTGACAGCTATCAAACGCTTCTGACATAATTTCGGTACAATTAAAATTGACAAAAATATTCAACATTACAGCGTAAAAAAGGCCACTCTTCAAATTGAATTTGCATATATTTGCAAGTGCAAAAAAATCGCGCTCATATTGTGTGTGGTAGTATAACTCTTAAATAAGCTTACGCTGATTGTTGTAGGACTTCTGCAACCTGAGTAAATCAATTTATGCAAAAACGTATTTTTTTCTAAAAATTTGATTTATGCAAAAAATAATGAACATTTTTGCAAATTTCAAAATCATGCGTTTTCTGCTCACCGAGTACTACGTTTTCTGAAAATTTCAACGTTATGTAAATTTTGTTTTTAAAGTTAATAGCAATTGAAGAATCGGCCATTTTTAGCGGTTTTTTGCGATTTTTTTTTCTAATTGATCGATTTTGACCATCGAAAGCTTCTTTCATTTGTTTTTTGAAGCTACATAAGCGTATATTTAAAAAAAAATGTAAATTGCTTTCGTGAATTTTTGTATGCTAAAAACCGTTTTTTCATTACTTTAACCGCCATTTTGAATCACTTCTCCACTGATTACTTTGTAGTTCATGGGATTCTACGGATTTTTTTTTATAAAAATACATTTTTGCTTTTCCGGTAGTATTTTTGTCAAGTAAATAACTAACACAAGATTATTAATATCTCCAAAACAGTTTACGTTAGACCCATACAACTGTATATTAAAATTATTAGTATGTATTTCAACAGAAAAAAATAAGCTACCTAAATATGGAACATACTTTAAAAAATCAGTAGAGGGTTTTACTTGGAACTTCCCTCGCAAGTGGATGTTTTGAAACAAAAATTCTGAAAACATGACAGGAAAAACAAAAAATTTAATTTTTCAAGCATTTCACCCTGTATATGTTGGGTCCAACATATGATTATTTTTTCGAGGGTAAACACCTAAGCCATGTGCAAATTATTACTTTGATTTAACTAATGGCTCTGAAGTTAAAGCCAAAATAGACATAATTTATGTTTTTAAGTTGGGCATCCTCTATATATTTGACCGAAAGTATATTCGGTTTTGAGCCTGATTGACATATAATTCACATGCAAAATATCGTCTAAATCCAACAAATAATTTTTGAGCTATAGCGCCAATAGACAAAACATGTTTCTCGTCATCCAGGTACCCTGAATTGTGAATATCTGAAGAAATATCGGAAGATGATTTTTTCACGATTACAGTGCTTTCTTTGTCATTTAGACAAGGAAATTAAAAATTAGTTTGTCTCGCCACATTTTTGAGCCACCTTTATAATTAAAAATATTTTAGTTATGTGAACCACTTTCTTGTCTATAACTTTTATATAAGCGATTTTTATTTCCCTCGTCTTAAGGAAGTACTATAATCGTGAAAAAATCACCTAACGAGATTACCCGTATTAGAGTACTTTAAAAACAGGTGGCTAGAAACGACTGCTCAGCGAATTGGGCCAGCTACGTCACCAACCTTGGATAAGTTAATGTACGAAACTTTCCCACTTATGCGGCGGGGGAATCGCCTATTCTCACGTTTCAAGGCCTTAGATGACGAAAAACATCTTTTTCACAAATCCGTCTGTCTGTCTGTCCGTCCTTCTATTTGTCCATCTGTTAGCGGTATAACTCAAAAACCATTTGTTGGAGGGATTGTAGGTTTACCTGGTTCGAAGTCGAATGTACTTTCGATCCAATATATTTTTATGGATGGAAATAAAGGACGTTAATAGTCTCAGAGGGTGTATATGATGCTATTATTAGTTTAAATAAATGATTCTATCATCACAAAGGGTTGGGTTTCTACATCCTAGCACGTATTATCTCTAGTATAAATTACTGAAATACATTAGCTATTCACTTAAATATCGTGGTGTCTTTTTAATAATTTAAAATAGTAAACGCTTTGAACAATGCTCATTTAACCACTGTGATCGCTACAACACTGGATATTGCAACTAATGGGAACCAAATTCAAATATGGCGATCCACCCTTGCAATTTCGCAAAAACAAATTCGCCATTTCTCGACAGATATCAGTGATTACGTAATTAAAGCTTTGCTTAGGTAATAATAAGTGCACAAAAACCGACACCACTTAGAAATCACCAAATTTCAGTTTTTTAGGATAAACTTTCTTGGCTTTTCTGTTGCTTTTGCAATGGAAACTAGGGCTTAACTTAAGCCCTCAGCAAGCCCCACTATGCCTGGTCTCTCTTTCTCCGTTGGCCTGCAGATACGAGCCACTGCCACTTGCAGAACGACTCATGTAGCTCGACCGTTCCGAAAAATGCTTTTAATGGAGCTGTTGTCTCACACCTAGGGCTCCAACTGCTTTCCACGAAGGTCACTGCCTACCTCTAGCTCACGGGGCTCCAATTACACTGCTCGAACCTCGTACACAATCTCGACAAACCAGACAACACTCGATGCACAAATTAAACACTTTTTATAAACCTCTGCAGAGGTGTTACGAATTACTGCAATGTACACTAGAGCGTATCCAAACGATATAAAATTATTTCAAACACACTAAATTGAAAAAAGGGTATTTATTCACGTATTAATAA
This sequence comes from Agriotes lineatus, assembly GCA_940337035.1. Classification (NCBI taxonomy): domain Eukaryota; kingdom Metazoa; phylum Arthropoda; class Insecta; order Coleoptera; family Elateridae; genus Agriotes; species Agriotes lineatus. Next base: position 17,000,515 of record OW679196.1, on the reverse strand, counting down.
TTATTTCTTGGGGAAGCCAAAATTAGCACCACTTCACAGCTTGGATTTCTTTCCCCCATTGTTTGTCTTCGATCTTACATTGTTTTACAGTATTTACAGTATTCCCAAGCCTGCTCTGATAACATTTTGTTGTTCAAATCTAGGCTAATACTATTTTTAATACTGTTTTACAAATTGTTATCAAGGCCAGTGCTATTTACAACATAGTTTTTGGTAATATAAAGAATAGATCTAACTTTCGTAATAAAATAAAACTTTATTTTAGTAGCATACTAGTTTCCATGAAGCATGAAGTGTATAATCTTGACTTTACTATTGATTATTCCTTAGGATTTAAGACTCACGCACGGACTTACATAGGTAAAGTATATTCTAACTAAAAACGTTTGTATGCTAATAAAGAGCTTACAATGATGCTGTTTGATTATCTCGTTCTTTCTCACTTCAACTACGCGGACGCTTATATACTCGCTGCAGTGATGTGGATAATCGTAAAAGCAAAATAATTGTTTACGTTTAATATATGGGGTGAAAAAGCATGAGAAGGTCACTCACAAATTAAAAGAAGCAAGTGGCTTAATATGTAGCAGCGAAGAAATATTCACTATGCTGTTCTATATACTATATTTAAAGTGATATGAATTAAGCCGCCCCCTCGCACACCGGTCCCAGACAGCCTTGAAGCTGTTGTCGTGATGTCTACATTTTAAGCCGAACAATAAATTGATACCAATTTTAAACTTTCCGCTCCCGGAAACAAAGACCGCTGTGTTTACATGCAACGGCCGCTAATGGTTGAATAAAGGCCATTAAACCGCTTACTTACTAAGCAACACTGTCTATAATTGAACAAAGACGAAATTCGAAGGTAAACACACATTTATCAACTTTGCCTGGTACATCAAGAAAGCCAAGATTAGTATCAAAATGCGCGAATTTAAGCCATCTAATACACGATGTAGATCAAATAATTCTGGCTGACCCATGGAAAAAATTATAGCTAAATTTAATAAATATAGGAAATTGAACACCACTGTGAAACTGATCGTTGAACATAACGGCCACAGGGTGTTTAAATTGGCTAAGGATCGGCAGCAAAATTCAGACAGGCTCTTTAGGCCAAACCAACTTGTTCGCCTGAGGACCTGACATCCTTCTCAGTATTGGAACCTCCATAAGTTCACTCAGAGTACGCTAGTATCTTCAGCAGTCGCTTTATTTGTGTTCACCCCAAAACTACTTCTTCGCCCAGAGCCCGAACCAGGCTTCGTCTCTGCAACAACCCTGTCCAGGTCAAACCCATCATCAACCGGGCACTACTCACCTACATTACCCATTACGACTAAACCTACTTGTTGACTACCAGCTCGTTCGTCCGGCACTACGCACTTGCAGCCCCTTCGATGGTCGAATCTAGTTGTTGACCACTAGCTTGCAGTTCCGTCCATGTTGAACCTTTCAACAGTCGACCTGGCGCATACTCTAGGAGGCAAAACCATTGTTCACCTCCGTCATCGCCACGTTCAGGCCGAAGCAGCACCTCGGGTTTTTAATTTTTTTTCTAGGCTCCGTACCTTATTCAAGAACCTCTTCGAGCCTTTGCCAACCCTAAGTCCGAAATCAACGCTCCCCAGAGAAACCAAAATCACACATAATCAATCTTCTGATTGACCTATCAACCCCAAAAAAAAATGAGTTAAAAAAATATTGTGCGAAAGTAAATATATCACAGGAGTTTCACCATATCCTTTCCTAAAAAATAAAATATTGAAGAGGTATTCATAATTTTAATCTAAGACATAAAGGCGTTTTAATTATACCTACTCACCATACTCCAATCTATCGAAGAAGTTTTTCATATGTCTGCAAATTCTTCAATAGGTTACCTTTAGAATGTAAAGATCTGTGAGTAACTAAATTTAAATCCTTGTACAACAAACTATCAACTTTACAATTCTTAAAAAGAGCTTCCCGAAGATTTTATAAAATTGCTGAAGGGTTTATAAATAAAGTAAATGAGGAATTGCTTGTTGAAAATAAAATTCCGCTAGATGTTGTCGTTGAGAAAGAGATGTGTGCCCAGAAAATACGAAATAAAAAGGGATTTCTCAACGAAAGTTGTGAAGACGAAGCACCACACAATTCAACTCAAAAATTTAAAAGAGAGGTTTTTAATATGACTATGGATAAAGTTGTCATGTTATAGAAATTAGATTTGCAAGCCACAAGGAGTTGTACAAGGATTTTGACTGCTTTCACCCCTCGAGTTTCCATTTCCTTCCAAACCTATCGACAAATATTCTACAAAAAGTCTTACTGGAGAAGTTTGAAATGCAACGTTTGTTCACCCCTCTGTAGATACATTAAATTTGAGCAAGACGTCTCGTACGCAGTTAGATTTAAATAATAATTTTTTTCGGTTATGTCAGTGAATATAAAGCTCTCTTAATGTCTCAGGTCGTGGCTCATGATTATGAAAGATCATTATGTGCTAAAAGGAGAATCTTATTCCCCTTGCAGTGTTGTAGGCAGAAACCAACAATGCACAAAAAACTCCAAATTATTGACATCAATCTATTGATTGCAAAATAAAAAAATCATATGAAGAACACAAAGAAAGCACACATAAGAACACAAAATAAATTTTAAAAAAATATAGAATTAAAACCTCAAACAATATACGTGCAATATAGCTTGGGGTTACTGGCAGACGTGTTGTAAACATACATGGACAACGTAAAGTATCATTAGGAATACTTTCCTATATCAAATTTCCTTCACTCCTTGAAGTAGCGCTGGATTGCATCATTGCAAACCTTGAATGGCATCGTCCAATTTTGGAAGTCAAGCAGTGGAAAATAACCACACAAACTGCAACGTGAGAGTCCCAGCACTGTCAACTCTGACGTCAGGGCTCTGTGACGACGTACTCGAATTTCGTAAATGCCCCTTTGGGTGCGGCGTGAATTAGAGTCCCGCTTTAAATGTAGGGTTCATGTAATGTACTTACGTGTACATATTGAATAATGCGTTTATCAAATATAAACGCCGAAAGGTACGTCTTCAAACGTGACCTGTGAACTCCACAGAAACTAATATGCAGTAATTTACTCACTGCGAGGCTATTGAAGCCGCTTGTATTTACTTTGCTCTTCGTATGTCCAAATTCACTTATTAGCCGTCAGCCATCGCATAAGGAGATGGCCACCTACGCACTTAGGCTAAAGGCCGCACCTTCTGTCCGATTGTTCCTGAAATCTGCTCATTTAAGACATCCCTCACTTCTCTTCATGCTGTAACGTTGCATTTATCACGGCACAAACACAATTTTGAATTCACAATGCTTTCATTACTTACGACCGTCCTTTAGAACATTTATAATTCTAAAATACAATATTAAATCTAATAATAGTAAAAAACCTATAGAAATATAGGTTAGCTCTTAACTTTGAATATAGAATAAACATTAGCGAGGGATCGAAAGCCCCTTTTAAGTTTTATCCTGAAGTGAAGCAAGATAATCTGCAATACTGGAATAAGTTGTCATCGGCATTACCCGAGAAATACACCAAAGAAGAAACTAAACAGGATGATCAAGCAAATAACAATACTGTTGATCACAAGTTTCGCAAAAAGTATATAGTTCGTTGCTACTGCGTTATGCAAAAATGCAACTTATATGCTAAAGCATATGCTGATCTAGAAATAGCATATACATATTTATTAACGCTTTCCATTTCACAAGTCGCATGAATGTTCCTTTCTAAATTAAAATTAATTTTAAATAGGTAAGGAGCTGTTTGTTTTAAGATTATTTGAAGGCTTTCATGCTAATGCATTTTGAATAGGACGTTCTAACGTCTATTGAAAATGATCATATTTTGCATAAACTGACAGATACGTGTAAAAGTATTAGAAACTTGTAATTTGATATTGTAAATTGTACTCTAATCTTACTACTACAGAGAGATAAACTTGATCGTGAGAGCTACTGAAAACAATGAAACTTGTATAATCTGTAGCATACTTTCCGACATCTTTTTTTAACTTATTCGCGTGTTATTTTAATGTACCTATTAATTTAGCCTATAAGTATATGGTTTAAATTACATATTTTTGTATATTGTGTAGCTTATCAGACTGTGTTCAAGTCACATGAACTAACAATGTAGTTAATTATAGTTCAAATGTAGCTGTATAAAGTGTAGTGTAGATAGTGGTTATATTTTTCATGGGCTCCTGCGAGCAATTTTATTTTGGATCGTCCTGTATATTGGCTCCTTTTTAACTTGATTCTTAGCTACACCTATGTGCAGTAGGAGTTTACTAATCTGTTTTAGGTTTTTTGTATTACCCGAGTGATGTTTTTAGAATATATATTTCTTATCCTCGGAAAGCTAAATTTTTCTAGGCTCTATGGAAACGAGAAAAGGTAGTTTTTCCCGGCTAGCCAAGAATCAAAATTTTGTTGGCTAGCCAAGAAAATAAGCAGATTTATACAGGCTGTTCGGTAAAGAATGGGCCAAACTTCAGATATAGTTAACTTCGACAAAAATAAGCTGATTTAACCCAACTTACCGTAGTCCAAAAGTTAGTAAAGTACGTTTTTTTCCTATAAAAATTTTCAAGGTCAAAGAATTTAGGGTTTATGTTGGCATAACTTGGATTCCTTTAAAAAATTTATGTTGGTAGAATTTGTTTTAGTAACTTTTAGAACTAAAAATTGGCGGAAAATTTAAAATCTGGCATTAAAGTTCTATGTACTTCAAAAGCTCTTGCTAATCTTTCGTAAATGTCTTCTTCTGGTATGTTAGGATGCAGCTCCAACAGTTCTTCTGCACACCTGAGAATTGCTTTTTTTACATTTAATTTTAAAAGATTTCGTTTTTTACGTGTATTCATTTTCAAAAAAGAAAAGCTGACAATTTAATTTTAAATGTCAAAATGACACAAGTCGTTTACAGAAAAACCTGACGAAAATAAATTTTCTAACAATTTAAAAAATGCAGTTTTGCCAATTTTATCTTGACCTTGAAAATTTTTATAGGAAAAAACGTACTTTACTAACAGAGCTACAGGGTGTCAACGTTGAAAAAAATAAATCACATTATTTAATATCTTTCGATCACGTCCAGCTAATTTCACGAAATTTCGTATCCGGCGGTTTTTTGGCATGAGAAATTCAAAATTATCAACGATTCAGTTGTATCTCTTAGAGGGCGCCACAAGCGACCATTAGGACCCTGTTAAACCGCTGCAACTTTTTTGTGCCGCGCTGTATGCCATTTTCGACTGGAAAAATCTTTTTCCCTATCTTTTGTGCTTAAAAAAGGTATATCTTATTGAACTCGCTAGAAGCAACGGTTTCCCATAAAAACGCATCCAAAACTGATCATGAATGTAAATTATCCTAAAGTAAAGTCAGATTGTTGAGTAAATAATGAGCCATACCGCAACAGCATAATAATTAGACCATAATAAGTTGATTTACTTAAGCTTACCCTAGTACCAAAGTCGATAATAACAAAGATACAGGATGTCAAAGTATTTACTCAACAATCTGACTTTTCCTTATGATCAGTTTTAGATGCGATTTTCTGGGAAACCGTTACTTCTAGCGCGTTCAATAAGATATAGGTACCTTTTTTAAGCAGAAAAGATAGGGAAAAAGATTTTTCCAGTCGGAAATGACATACACCGCGGCACAAAAAAGTTGCAGCGGTTTAACAGGGTCCTAATGGTCCCTTGTGGCGCCCTCTAGAAGATACAACTAAATCGCTGATAAATTTGAATTTCACATGCCAAAAAAACCCTAGATATGAAATTTCGTGAAATTAGCTGGAAGCAATCGAAAGATATTAAAACAATGTGATTTATTTTTTTCAACTTTGACACCCTGTAGCTCCGTTAGTAGTAACTTTTGGACTAAGGTAAGTTGGGTTAAATCAGCTTATTTTTATCGAAATTAACTATATCTAAAGTTTGGCCCATTCTTTACCGAACACCCTGTATAGACACAGTTAGCCTTGCAATGATATGGCACTGTACGTCTATGTCAAATTCGAGGTTAGCAGGTTAGGTTTTGCGTCAGTCTATGTCAAAACTGACGGAAAATCTAACCTGATAACCTCGAATTTGACATAGACTTTCAGTGCAACCAACATATTATTCATAAGTTTGAATTTCCACAGCCGCCCCTTATGTATTTAATTATGTGCCGAATTACCCATAAAACTGTTCCAAAAAGGCAGCGGGGTAAGTGTAAATAAAAGGAGGAATTTCAAAATGCAAAACTACAATTTAATTGTTCAAAACAACGAGGGGCAAGCGGAACCAAGATCTGAATTACCCATAAAGACAGCGGGGTAAGTGTAAATAAAAGGAGGCATTTGAAAATGGAGGAAAATGGAAGACAGCTCACTTCAACCTCTTGCTCAAAGCACTTTAAGACTTTGGCCACATAATAAACATGACCATTGCCTTCTTCAATTGGGAATTTCATCAGGATGAAGTCATCTGGTTGTACCTCCCGATGACTTTGCTCTTCAATAGGAGGGGGAGAGGGGATTTCTTCCTCAACATCATCGTCGGAATGTGACTGCTCTTTTGAGAAACCATGCTGTTCGTCTTCGTTGATGTCTGAAGACTCTTTAGGCACATCCTTCTTTCCTTTTGTGTTTTGCTTTCTTTTTTTTTTTAAACTAATTTCGCTTTTTCTTGCTCCTTCTTTTCTTTTAGTTTCTGGATGACATCTGAAGATGTTATGATCTCAGCTCCAGGGCATATTTTTCTCCTTTTCTGTTGACCAGTTGATGGAGTTTGCTTAAGATGCTGGAAAAAAATCCTTTCAAAAGATGGTTCACTTCTCATAGATGTCCCTGCTTCCTCTTGGGCATTGTCCACATTGTTGTTGTCTGATGCATGAATGGTAGTGATTGTATCTGATGTGGATAGATTGTTGGCAATGTCTCCTGAACATCTAGGATTTGAGACGGTGTTGTCATCTGATGGAAGAAGGGATTTTCAGCGAGAGAAATTTGAAATCTCTTTAGCGCCGCAGGTTCACATATTTCTGTTGGAAGGATGGTATGACAGAATGGGTAAATTTCTGCCTTACAGAACTCGTTCTTTATCGTTTCGGAATTTAGTTCTTTCCATACTTGAGAGATGATTGAGGAAAGCATAGATTTGGGCAACTTAACCCTATAGTTTCTCCTTTGCCATTTGATTATGGCCTCGTTGTATTTCAGCTTTAAAGGCTTAAACACCGATAAATGCATTCGTTGCAAGATATGACTGTTATATGGGGGTAGTTTTAGTATCACTATTTTTTCCTGCAATGCTTTCTTTATAAGGCCAATGGAGGTGTGGGAGAATGCCCATTATAGATAACGATGACGGGTCTTTCTTTTGGAATGGAATGCACGAAGGTCCTCTCAAAGTAATTCGCAAACGTTGCCGTTTCCATCCACCCATTTGACGTTGCAGCATATGATATCCCTGGGTATTCAGACCCTTCCTTCGCTAACCAAGAATCCCATAGATTTTTACCCTTGAAGATTATGAGTGGTGGTAACTTTCCAACTGCTGCATTGCCACCTATTAATACTGAAAAATTTTCTTTGCCTGGCCCTGCGGTAACTCTATGAGCGGCTTTCCTCTTTTCACCGATGACTTTTACTCGACTAGGATCAATACAAAAACTTGGCTCGTCTATATTATAGATGGGTTCTGGTGGTACATCTGAAGTAATGTCTTTCAGAATAGGGAAATATTCAGCAATAATGAATAGATCGACACTTCTTTTTCGAGCTACAGCTTGCGCTTTTTTCTGAGAAAGACCATGTCAACGTTTGAAATTGATGAAGTAATCATCTCCAGGCGTTGAATTCTTGAATGAAGTCTTCAAGTTGTTCTCCCTTATATACTCCCCTATGGCCAAAATAATTTCTTTTTTGGACAGACCAAACATAGGTAGGTACTATTTTAAGTCAGTTTATTCCCATAGATCCACTTACTCCATATTTCCACTTGTTCCGGTGTACCTTACGTTAGAATAAAATTCCTGTTAATTAATGACTTTCCCTCGTATATTGATCAATATATGCATAATTTCCAGTTCACTTACTATTAAAACAAATTCTTGCTATTATAAATGGCACTAAACTCTGTCGTTTGTTCTGTTTTGAAAGAATTTGATTCTGAAAAATTCTTGATGTTACAAAAAGAATTTAGATTTTGAAGTTTTAAGATTTGGATCAATATACAAAAAATGTAAAATATATGAAAATGCTAAGGAGTCTGAGTCAACAGTTAATTTCTTACAGACCTATTTCTAAGTGAAAACCTTCACAATGCAATATTTTAGAAAATATACATTCTTACACAGCATAAACATGTTCTGCTTGATCTCCTGAAAATGTCTGAGAGACATTGACCACATTTTAAAAATAACAGAAACTTTTTGTATAGCAGTATAGCTTCTAAATTTTATAGATCACTACATACAATCTTTCAGTTATACTACACAATTTCTGTTTATATCGAGAGATTAAAGAAAACTGATCCTCAGTGAGCTGTGGAAATTCAATCCTGCGAATAATATGTTGGTGGCACTGTAAGTCTGTGTCAAATTCAAGGTTAGCTAGTTAGGTTTTGCGTCAGTTTTGATACAGACGGACCGCAAAACCTAACCTGCTAGAATGCATCTAATTTGACGTAGACTTACAGTGTCACCAACATATTATTCATACGTTTTAATTTTCACAGCCCACTGAGGATCAGTTTTTTTTGGATCTCTCATATCTATTTAAAATTAATAACTTACCATTTTATCTGGATTCCGCAGACTATTAAATGCTAGTAAGAGTGGCATAGTAGCAATTTCAGTAAAATACATTGTTCTATTTCAAATATTTCAACATATTTAAAATATTTAATTTTTATATTGATAACTAGAAAGCTATCTTGGATTTTTAATGTCGTGGAGTAAATAGCTACCTAATTCTTGTGAATCATAGTGAATTACCTAGTTATAATAATTACAATACACTTTTCCTGTAGTAGTTGGCTATAAATGAAATGCATTTTCAATAGTTCGTTGTTGTTGAAGTAAAAATTAATTTCAAGTGCATTTATGAAAATATCGCGCTGTACAGGCAACACGCAATACACCTGGGCGATTCGTAGAGTATATGTTAAGTAGTTCAACAGAAACACTGACCATACTTTTGTATAAATCAGCTTATTATCTATTACTCTGAACATAAATCTTACAATGTTGTTGCAACTTAAATTCTAATTTACAGTTATTTTATATGCTTGAAGTCCATACTCTCTGAAGTATCCATCAAATCTGTTGAATACGTTGTGGATGACGGATGGGCAGAGGTGATAGAGGATGAAGGCAAACGAATGGTTTTGGAGGTTCGTGGCAAAATAGATGAAAATGACTGACAATGCGTGCACTGATAAAATAGGGGCAAATTATGAAAACCAATGTTGGTAGCAGCCATAGTCAAGGCAGAGGAGGAATCCGAGTTCTGAAGTTTCTTCAGAGCTTGCAGTACTTCCAGTTTCAGGTCCAGTTTCTGCTGATCATCGAGCTTCTTTACTGCCGGAAGCAAAGACATAAAAAATGATTTGTCTGCATCGACCTCCTCATCTTCTGTGGTTTTTTGCTTATCAGCTGTGTGAAACGATCGGCTTTGTTCGTGTGAATTGTTTACTACAGGCGTAGCTGCCTGTTTTCTGTGACTGAGTTGTGCAAACTGAACTGTCTTTGCGATTTCTGGAAGTGGAGTTTCTGCTATGGCATTGTCAAAATCGTTTCCGTCACCCTCCATTCTATAAACATCAAATAAACTAGTATTAGCATCTCGAAAAATATGATTTTGGACTTACTTTTTTGATTCTATAACTGGTATCAAGAATTTGAGCATGTCGAAGTAAACATATTTTTTGTGCTTTGGGACAGATTTTCCAGATTCTCGTTTTCTTTGAGTTTTCAATTCCTTTAGAAAATAGTCTCTGATGTTTTTCCATTTTTTATATAAACCTTTGCCTGGAACAAAAAAGTGATTTTAAAAGTAGTAATACATATTCCGTAGTAATACCGTTTTTAAGTATTTGAATAAGTCAAATGTAGAAATCCAAAGATTTCAGAATAAAGTTCTACGAGCTATAGTAAATGCACCTTGGTATGTTTCCAACGCAAGTATACACACAGACCTAGGCATACCCACTGTAAGGCAAGAAATCACAACTATCAGTGCCAAACATGTAAACAAGATGATAACACAACCTAATCAACTGGCAAACATGCTCTTTGATGATGCAGAAGAGCGAAGAAGACTGAAAAGGTTCAAACCTACAGACCTCCCAACCCGCTTCATCTAAATTGCTATCATTGTTAATTAAACATTACATAAATATCAATACTGTATTATATTACACATATTATTAAAATTAACTTGTGTGTGCTCACAGGAGCATTTCTCTTCAAGTCATAACTTAGTTATTTAAGAAAAAGTTTAAGTATTTTACATAAGATGTATTTAATGTCTGCACTCACAAACAGATTGTACAAAAATTTGGAGACAATAAAAAATAATATTTGGAAATAAATTACTGCAGCAGCCAGGTCATATGCTCTTCATGCAATATATTAATTATTTTGGGTTCGACCCTGCTATAAAAGTGATCTAGCACATATTTTAGAGAAAATTGTTTAAAAGTGTGACATTGTCTTTCCAGTAACGTGACATGCTGAAATTTATAATGGCGCAGTTTTTGCCAACAACTTAAAGCGTCATCAATCTTCAAAGACGTTTAATGATTATTACATTAACACATTTCATCCTCACATATGTAACGACATTGAGAGTTTTGGCTGCCGTAGAATTGATTTGAATTGTACATTACTCCGAGCATTAAAGGTGAAGCCAGACAGCGCTCTAGCGGCGGCACTAAGAATTAGACATATCACAGGTAAGATGGGTTTCATGGAACAATAAATGCTTTTTCCAACGAGACTAAGTTTGTTAAAATCCGTTCAGTGGTTTAGGAGTTACAGCTGTTTATTTAAAGAAACATTGAATTACCCCCCACCACTTTATTTTAATAGATAAGTCAAAAAGTGTTAAACAAAAATTACTCGAGTAAAGCTTAGCTTTAATAAGCATATATCTTTTGGTAACATTTACTAGGTGGATTTCAGTGAAAAATCACTTTAAATGTTTAAGATGGCGGTTACGCCCCCTGGTGACCATTTTGGAAATCTGAAAATAATTTCCACGGTCTTCTTTTGCCCACTTTAGTCATAAAAATTTTTACCGAAAGTCTCTACGACGAATAGTTTCCGAGATACAGCACTGTGCATTCTTATCTGGCCACCCTGTACATTACTCCGAGCATTAAAGGTGAAGCCAGACAGAATAGGGGTACAGGAACCAGGAGACAAGTGCTACCTCATGTCAAATTACCTACAAATTGGCAAGAATTTTTAGGAGATTCAAATAACAAAGAAACACTTTTTTCTCTACTTGGATCATTAGCAATGAATAACATAAACAAAACACAAGTTATTACTACTTCAGGTGTTAGTTGAAGGAAACGTCAGTGCTGTAAGTTTCTTAATTGGAGTGACTTGACCTGGTCATGAAGAAGCAGATTCAAGGATAATACTTCATCTCAAAGACATTGTAGAAAATGGATTGAAAAATATTGTTATCCGCTCTGTAGATACGGATGTATTAGTTTTAGCAATTACATACTTCTCTGAACTGTCAGATAAAAGCCTGGAAACACTTTGGGTTACATTTGGAACAGAGCAGAAATATAGATTGATTCTCGTTCATGCTATAGCTTTCACAGGCTGTAACAGCAATTCTGGTTTCACGAGAAAGTAAAAAAAGTCAACTTGGAAGACATGGATTCTCTTTAAAGAAGCTACTACTGCATTTTCATTCATATCAAAACTGCAAATATCCATTCCTGACAATATATTAAATAGGTATTTTAGAAAAATTTGTAGTTTTGTCGTACTGTTCAAAAATTAAAAGCCAAAGTGTTAATAATGCCAGACAAGAACTGTTAATCACAAAAAATCGCCCTCTTGAAAATCTGCCACCAACAAAGGGTGCACTACAACATGTTCTAGTTCTGTGCTTTCCAAGATGGACACATTTGGGGACAAGCAGACCAGCGAAAAATAAGGACGCCTTCTCCAAATGAATGGGGTTGGTGGTTGGATGATGTATCATGGAAAATAAAATGGTCAGAGTTACCAGAAATTGCAGATACTTGTAAAGAATTAATAAAATGTATGTGCCAAATCTGTAAAAATAAGTGTGGCTGTAGAAAAGTTGGACTATCTTGCACTTTGTTATGCAACTGCAAAAACGAGTGTGACAAATGATATCATAAAACCTGAAGTTTATAAAGTATTTATGTAACTGTAAAAAATGTAAGAGTCAATTTTTGTAAAATCTTGTATAAGTAGGTATTAATAAAAACAGATCTTTGGTATTCATTCTCGTTCAATTTTACTGTATAAATGTGACTTTACGACTTTACAACAAGTCTCCTATGTTGATTTTATCTATATTTCTGACACTATAAATGAAATTGTTAGCCTAAAAAACATATAAATTGACACCAAACACTATTTTGTGCGATGGATAGTAAGAAAATTGCAAATAATTCCATAGTATGACGCCATTTTGAATTACCGCCGCCATCTTGAATTCTAGCGACTTTTCGAGATGTCTCCCCTTCTTCAATGAATTGTATAGTCATAAACTACATTTCTACCAACGGAAATCTTCTTATCACAATTTGCAGTTTTTTTATTAGATAAGCCATATAGCACCTCCACTACCATTCGTTCGCTTCATCCAAGATTATTCTCACCTACTTGACTTGTTTGTAGCAATTTCTCTAATTCGCTCTTCAGCCTTACTAAAATTATCTTTGTCAGAATTTTGCTTGGTGAGTTTAAGATTGTTATGGTCCCCAGTTTTCGTATTCAGTCCTGTCTCCTTTTTTTGGTAATCTTATGCTTATATCCTCTGTTCATACTTTAGGTAACGTTTCTTCTGTCCATATTTTGCTAAACAAGCATATCAATATTTGCACACTGATCTCTGTTCCTGCAATTTTTCTCATTATGTTATATAAAGTTTTCATGTAGTGGATTCCTGCAGCTTTTTCCGCTTGTCAAAGTAGTTCTTCTTATTGTTGTCTTCTCTGATTTCTTGCCCTTTTTTTAACTTGTTTGTATGCTTTCTCCAGTTTTGATTTCTTATCTTGTGACAATTCGTTTAGTATTTTTGTTTTATCTTTTTCCTTTCTTCCATTAGTTTCCACGTATTTCTTGACATCTAATCTTTTATATTTCACGTCTTTCTTCCTAATGTTTCTTCTGCTGTATTCTTTAGTGCTTCTTTATATTTCCTCCAAAGTTGCTCTATCATTAGTTGTTCCATGTTGTCGTCTGATTTTAATTTCTCCTTTCGTTGTTGTTGGAAAGCTTTTTGCATTTCTTCTTCTTTAAGGAATTGTATTTTGTAATTTGGTCTTTTGTAAATGCTTTTTTGTTTTCTTTTAATTTAACTTTAAATTTGCCTCTGAATAGTGCATGATCGGACCCTGCATCTGCTCCTGGCATCACTCTGACATCCATTCAGCAATTTCCGTGTTGTTTGTCTATGGTTATATGATCCATTTGTTTATGAGTTTTTCTTGCTGGTGCCATCCATGTCACTTTATGGATTATATTATGTGGGAATATGATTCCTCCTATGCTCAGCTTATTTGTTGTAAAAATCTAAGAAAAGTTTTCCATTGTCATTTACTTCTCCAATAGCTTCCCTAGTCCCTATCCATAATTTCCTCTCTACCTCAGTTATTATTTCCAATCTTTGCGTTCATATCTCCATATTTTCTCGTCTATTGAATTGTTGGTTGCCGCGTATATGTTTATAACTACAGTGAAGTCCGGTTATAACGAATCTCAAGGGACTGTAAAAATTGGTTCGTTATAGCCAAAGTTCGTTACAAGAGTTACAACAACAAAAAATGTGCGAGTTATTATAAACTTACTTTATTATCCATAATCGGCCACATTTGTACAATAAGTATACAAACATTTATGTAAGAACGATAAACACGTACTTAATAGATATTTATTTAAAAAAATCGGATATTTTTGTCTGCTTAGTATTACTAGCCCAATAAAGTTTGTCTATGTAAGCATCTACTTCCGCAAAACTATTTAGTATACTATCCGGAATATTACGCGATTGCAGAAAACAGCGGATACCATTTATTTTCTTAATTGCCTCATGTACTGTTGGAATGGTGAGATCCTTCCCCGAAACCGATTCGTCGTCATCTTCACCGCTAATTTCTTCGACTTGCTTATTTTTGGTTTCTCGAATAATAGCTTCGTCGCTTAAAAATTCTGTAGTGGCAATATTTTCGTCAACAAGTATGTAAGCTTCAAGGTCACATTCCTGAAATCTGCCCATATCAATTGTTGAAATAAAGACAGGCGAGTCATCACTTTCTTTGTTACGTTGTTTATTCAACCACTCGGACAAGGGCAACACAATCTGTTTACCTAAACAATTCACTAGCCATAATAAATTTGGGACTTCACAGCAGTTCTTGCAAGCACGTTCGCTATAAAAGAAAACTTTTTTCTTTTTTACGTAAAAAATGGACCGTTATAAGCAAAAGTTCGTTATATGCGGGTTCGGTATAATAGAAAAATTTTAGCATTATTGTAATGGGAATTTTGGCGGGACTTTTAATTTAGTTCCGTATAACCGGTAGATCGTTACAAGCGGGTTCGGTATAAGCGGTCTCTACTGTATGATGTTAAAGAATCTTGCCGAAATTATGCTCTCAGACACGGCTTCCTGTTCGATTAGTGACCTTCTCGGTTCTCTAATAAGCAACACCGCAACTCCGTAATCAGGTATGGTTTTCCCCTCCGTTTTGCCACTGTGTACGATATATTTATCTTGTTCTACCTTTAATTCACCATTTCCTATCCATCTTATTTCGCTTATTTCCAAGATAGATATTCTATACTTTTCCATTTCTTTCATTATTTGGTCTATTTGTCCTGTTTCATACACTGTTCTCACGTTCCATGTACCAAAAGTACTGACCCTGTATCTATTTCTAATATTTTGTTTTCAATTACCTTATTGTGTCGTCGTTGGTTTTTTGTGTTACTCAGGGGCTGCTTATCAGTGTTTTTGCTAATCGACTGTGGTAATTGCAAGTTTCTTACTTATTTCTGCCCTTTCATTCTGTGGTTATCTTTGGCTTCCCGTTCTGCTTTTTTTCTTGTTTCCGTTTTCCAGTATTTGTTCCAGCGTAAAGCTTTCGCTGTTAACAATTAATTTATCGTATGTGATAAAAGCTCTGTAACCTTTCTCTCTTGTCTTTCACTATTTTTTTTTAAATATTATATCCGTCTCCGGCAAATTCATCGAATGCAATTGCTCGAAATCAATTGCTAGAAAATCAAATGCTCGAATGTAACTTTTGTCGAAATAAAAGTTCCTCGAACCGCAATTTCTCGAAAATGTTTTGCTCGAATTTATGCAGTCTTAAATAATGCGTCAATACTAAAATCTTCAAAATCTTTTGTAGTAAGTTGTCAAAGACAGTATTATGTTCTTGTAACAGGAAAGTGATTAGTATTGAAATGTAATTACGGGTATTCATAATCACGATAATGGGTTTATTCTTATTAGAAATAATGTTAAATAGGTTTTTCTTAAGACACGAAAGTGATTATCATGGGAATGTAATACATACCTATACCTATTTTTTATTAATAAAGGTTATAATTTGTAATTTGTGTTTGTTTTTGTATTCGACAATAACTGATTCGAGTTAAGGCTATTTCACAATTTAATTTTTTTCGAGCAACAGATAATCGAGAAATTGCTGTTAGAAAAACTTGTAATTCGAGCAAAGTCACATTCGAGCGATTGACTTTCGAGCAACTGATTTCGAGCAATTCGTTTTCGAGCAATAATTGCATTCGAGCAATTTAGCTAGAACTATTAATATCTTCTAAATTTGTCAGGTGCATACCCTGCATCGATTATAATAAACAAAACTGCTATCCTACTTAGTACCTACTATTATACAGTAACTTTTTTAAATACCAAGAAAGACTAGATATATTAATCTAATATAAATGTGAATGTTGGGAAGCTAAAGTAATTCAATTTTAATCAATAATTTTTGCCTAAATTCGCCAATAGAGACTTGAAGGCTGTATTTCCATTTCGATGCCATTAAAAACTGTTGTGTTTGTAAGAGAAAATGATTTTAACAAACACACCTAGATTTTATAAGTGTAAAATTGAGAAGAATTTGAGAGACGAAACGCATTATATATTGCAAGTGATCCAAACGTTAACTTTACCTACATGCGGTACAGCTTGTTTTCCCTAGCGAGCCCTTGGAAACAAAGGAAAGACTGTATAACCTAATACCTACTACAAGAAGGGTGAAAGAAAAAATGCCTTAACCCGATTACCAAACATAGCTATAAGGCTGTAGTACAGCCAATAAATACACGCGGAAGACAACAGGAAACCACTCCGTAAAAAAATATATATCCCAAGAAAAACAACATGATATGACTATAATATGTCTTCAATTGAAAAATTCCGGGTTCCCCAATCGGATATCCAGGGCAGAGACCACTTATGAAGGCAGAAAAAGAATCAAATTATAAATGGGAGAATTTGGAACATCAGAACAGTTTTAAATTGTGGAAAACTGGAAAATATAAAACAAAAAATGAAATCAAACAGCACAGACATTTTTGTGCCTCAAGATTGAGATTTTTGGAGTGCATATATAATAATTCAATCAGCAACAATTAATGGAATGTTGAAATAGGAATAATATTGCAAGAAGTAAGTTATTTACTGCTATCTGCCAATACACTTTGAATTGCAGCAGAATATTTATTTAAATGAAATATAGGTTGTGCCTTATATATAGCATTCAGCATCCTACGAATATGAAGTCCAAAGGGCCAAAGTCTCCACGAGAAACTCCAATCACAATCTAGCAAGTTCGTCAATACATAAACTCCATCAATCCGAAAACACTAAAAATCTGCCAATCAAAAAATAAAAAAGGAAAAGAAGGCCTAAAACAATGAAACGTCATTAGCGCACAGAAATCAGCTCAACGTTCTCTCGCCAGTCCTACGTAGCTTAATAAGCAGATGTAGACTTAAAAAATGAAATTAAAATGGCATAAAGTTGTCCTTAGCCAACAATGGGTCTTAGCCTAAAAACCTGCTACCTCCAGCCGATGTTGTATTTTTTCAAATTCCATCATACTAACCGACGATAAGGAAAGAGCAAAATAACACAATTTACAAATCCCAAATGAGTCATACGTAGTTTTTTACGATTTCGATTAATTGTTTTCCGCTAGTCCCGGTTCACTTGAAAACCAAAACAAAATCAATCAATCGGATGGAAGTTACTAAACGACCGTGCCAACACTCACGGCACAACTTCTTGAAGCAGACCTACTGTGCAATACGCCAAAGCCTAACAGAAATTGTCTGAAAAGCTATTCGATGCAAGGTATTACTCGCGGATTCGCTTAAATAAGTCAAATTATGTACTACGGGAAATGAACTGTCAAATAAATTCACACAAGTGGTATAGGAGACATTAACTACTGTAGTCAATCTTCAACATGTCAAAATAAACACTTAATTTGTCAGGTAAATATAGAGCTCCCCAAGCTAATTAACCTATACGTAACTCTTGCAGAAGGGGCTTAATAAAACCAGAAAATATCACATAACCCAAGGAGGTAAAATCCAAGAGTACATCTGAAAAATACACCTGCAATTCTCACTTATAACCTCATAAGAGCATTAATTCTTTCCGGTAATTTTTTAGAGTGCACAGAAACAACATATTAATCGGCACGAGCGGTACGCGAGGGCCGATTACGTTGTTCTGTGCACGATAAGAAAATTACTGGACATGAATTAATGCTAGAATGTAGATTCGGCAAGAAAATCGTAGCGACACGGCCATAAAAATTAAAATTTAAATTTTACACGAAAATAAAATATCAAGTAATATTAAAAATGTATCCATAGTAAGTTGTTAATATGTTAGTGGCACTATAAGTTTATGTCAAATTCGAGGTTAGCAGGTTAGGTTTTGCGTCAGTTTTGACACAAACTGACGCAAAACCTAACCTGCTAACCTCGAATTTGACATAGACTTACAGTGCCACGAACATATTAACAACAGTGAATGTCAAAATGTTAGGTTGGTCTACTACTTACAAAAAATATCCAAGAAATTTTGTTGTTGCCTTGGTTACGGCTCGTGAACTAATTTTTCTATTGGTCATTAATGAGTGTCGTACGATTTTCAACGTAAGCTCGTGGCGAAAAAACCTACCTACATCCTATACATTTGCATAGCCATAAGTAGCTTTTAGGGGGAAGCTAAGGTGAGTTAGATCGCTATTTGTTACTATTATTTACTTTAAACAAGTGGGATAAGTGACATTTATTTCCCGGCTGTAGATAACAGTTCATTGTAAAGAGTGATCGAAAACACTTCTCCTAAAGGAATTTAAACGTATGTCCTCACATCATCATAACCGAAGCTTAACGATATTATTTTGAAGTTTGTTTGACGTTCAATATTTTCTGAATAATGCTGAGACCTGACATTTTTTGGTTTTACGAAAATCATGTCACTGGAGGAGACATTTTTTCGATCACTATTTATTATACAAGGTGATTCATAACTATACTTGAGCCAAGTTACGAAGGCGAGCGATGTAAACAACGATTCTGACAGTTCTCGGTGCACGCTAAACCAGTTTCACACGGTGCGCATTTTACGTAAACTTCCGTCGCATGTTGCTCTAAAAGAAATTACAGTACAACAAAACAACGCTCATTCCTCCTCTAGTGTAGACGCGTATAAACGGTGTTCAACTTTCTCTTCGAAACGGCCAACCACAGAACGCCTTTCTATCACGTGATATCCACCGACCACGTGCGTTTGTTTACTTGGCTCGCCTTCGTATCTTGCCTGAAGTTTAGTTGAACAAAATGAACAGGCGGTTACAGCATCATGTTCTGGTTAAAAAATGCGAAATAAAATTTTTGCCGATCGGGTTTTGTTTCCGAGTTATTATACCTCAAAGTTTCCGGTTAGGATTTTAATTTTTAACTTTACTAATACCAGGCCACGATTTATGTGACATAAAAAGTGTATTAAATGTGTTAAACTTCAACTTTTTATGTCACTTAAATCATGGCCTGGTATTATTAAAGATAAAAATTAAAATCCTAACCGGAAACTTTGAGGTATAATAACTCGGAAACAAAACCCGAACGGCAAAAATTTTATTTCGCATTTTTTAACCAGAACATGATGCTGTAAACACCTGTTCATTATGTTCAACCAGTTATGAATCACCCTGTATATAAGTGAGTGAAATAAATCTATACGCGAGTGAGATTTTTGCTTGTGGTAATTTTCACAAACGCATAATAACGTGCGTTTAAAAAAAACGTTATCGAGAAGGCTTTGAGCTAGATTTTGTCTTAGGACTGCATGTCGCTCTACGCAGAATTCAACGCGCTCGGTCACTTGAGTTGTCAGTTGTCAAAGTGAGGTTGTGTGCATACGCAATCCACAAAATAAGTTACATTACTTTCAAAAATTAATAAAGGCCACCTAATAACGGCTTTTTAACGCACTTTAGTATTTCACTCACGTGTAATATGTATCTTACAGTAGGTAGCAGCTTTGGTATCTACAGTAAAGTTCTAAAGTTCGAAGAAGGTACAAACTGTCAACAGAACTGTCATAGAACTTTAGTGTAGCAGTATATAATGAAAGATGTTACACGTTACACCCATTTGTGGATGTTTTTAGTCGCTGAAAACGATTGCATAAAGTACTTTAAAACCCGCTTCTGTACGATAAAATTGGAGTTCTCTAATAAAAACTTGTTCTTAGTTTAATACAACATTGTTGTTAAGTTGATATGTTTTTAGAAGCCTACACTAAATGCAGGGGGAGGGGTATTTTTCACACTATTGACGCAATATCTATTTTTAAAAATCAAGTTATAACGAAAATGCTGCTCACTCTTTTCCATTTTGTCGTGATCCGAAAACAAATGCCATTTCTGGAGGTACATTTCAGCGCCTACTTCGTCCCAGGCCCTCTGTTTGAGGTCTCGGTCCCCAGTGGTGGCTTTTTCGCTGTTTCTCCAAATGACAGGCCTCTTCTCGATTTCCACTATAAACTTCTCGGTGTCGAACATCATCAATATCGACCGCGCTGACACCACGCTCAAATTCTACTGGCGGGTGTTCCGCGCAGGTCGTTTACACTGCGGAATGTGAATGCCTGGGAGGCCTCGTGCATTCAATGCCCACGTTGAAGCTGCTGTCGCTCTCTAGCTCGCGGCGCTGAGTGTGACAGAAATACGCAATAGTGGTCGACCTTGTATGTTGAAGCGTTTCCTCCGTTGCGGGTTTCCGCTAGCCTGGTTTGGGCCCCACGGCCGCCTTTGATCGATCGATACCTGTTTGCTACCGTTAAATCGCAAACGTGAAAGGAAGTCTCTTGTTGAATGTTTTTGAAATATTTAAATTCGTTTCTTTTGTTGGGGGAAGTTTAAAAATTAACTTTTTAGGTTGATGATATTCCCTAATGTCGAATAAATCGAAATTGAGTAAAAATGTTCAGTATCATTTAATTATGCATATTATATTTATATTTTACTATAATAAAGTATGGTTAATTATTTTCAAATACTTTTTAATAGCAACAATGGCAAATGCAAAAGAAATAGAAGTACATTTACATTATTACATATAAACAAAACTAGGCGCGTAGGAGCCATGGAGGCCAGTGGCCCCAAGAATAAGTTTTAAATGGGCCTTGGCTCCACAAAAATATGATTCTTTCTAGTTTCAGCATAACTTGTTTTACTAATTTCTTATAACAGTTAATATGAAAATACATAAGATTGAATTGTAACAAAATCGCCTTCTGTAAATCGCCTAATTTTCTATCACCGCTAACTGCCTAGTATTAAATTTCGATATTTTAGAAAATAGTAGGTCCGATTGGATATAAACAATGAAATCCGACTGCTATAATAATACTCTTATCGAATATATCTTGTTTTTTCACGTCTGGGAGAAAAACACGGTTTCTACGATACTAAAACCGTGACAGAAATAATGAATTATTCCCTAGAGGAGAGAAATTTACATAGGGAATATTTATTATGACTGAAACAACAATTATGTCAATTTCGAGGTTAGTAGATTAGGTTTTGCGTCAGTCTGTGTTAAAACCGATCCAAAACCTAGCCTGATAACCTCGAATTTGACATAGACTTACAGTACCACCAACTTTAAAATTTAAAAATGTCAATAAATTACGTTTTAAAATAACAGGTTTGTAGTTTTAAATCTTCCTGCAACGTGAAAAAATAGGTATATGCAATTCGGAGAGACTGCTATTTTGCATCAGTGCTATGTGACTCTCGGGCTTCGCCTCGAGTCACAAATTGCTTAACTTAACTTAACTTAATCCTAAAGTCTTTCTACCCTTTCGGGTGTAAGACGTGGGTGGCGTTGAGTTATTGTCTAGGTTCTCGTTTCCAAATTTCTTTCCAGGCTTTCCTGTCTTGCGCCCTTTGCTTCATTTCGTTCCACTGTACGTCTCTCCTTTCTGCTGCTTCCCTTATTACTTCTAACCATGTTCTTCTGGGTCTTCCCCTCATTTTCTTTCTCATGGGTTTGGCTTCTGCTACTCGTTTGACTATTTTATCGTCTTTTCTTCTTATGACATGTCCATACCATCTTAGGTTTCCTTCTTCAATTGATTGTAGTGCAGGCTTTGTTTTTAAGTTTTTCCTGAAGGTTGAGTTCTTAATTTTGTCTATCTTTGTTTTTCCCTCGATTTTTCTGAGAAACCTCATTTCCGCACTTTGGATTCTGCTTTTCTGGCTTGGTGTAAGCGTCCATGTTTCGGAACCGTAGGTAAGGATCGGTGTTGCTATTTTTTTAAACACTTCTGTTTTAGCCGATTTTGGGATTTCTTTTTTCGCCAAGAATTTGCTCTTTATCGCATTAAATAGCCTTCCTGCTGATGCTGTTCTCTTCTTTACTTCTTCATCTAGTCTCCCGTCCTGCGTTATTGTCGAGCCAAGGTATTTGAAGCTTGGTACCTGTTCTAATTGTATTTCTCCTATCTTTATTTCATGCTTTTTGTCTTTCCTACTGGCTATCATCGTTTTCGTTTTTTGTTTATTTATTGTCATATTGAAAGTTTCTAAGTTGTTTTTATATCTTTCTAAGTTCTTGTTGAGCGTTTTTTCGTCTTTTGCTACTACTACCATATCATCTGCGTATAAGAGTTCTGAGATTTGTTAATTCTCCATTTTCCAGTAGCCCACTGGGTAAGGTATTACCTCGCTTTTCGCTTGTTTAACCCCTTCATCTAACACTAAGGTAAATAGCAGAGGGCTTAGTATGCAACCTTGTCTTACACCTTTAGTAGTTTCAAACATTTGTGATCTTTCTTGCCTGACCCTTACGAAGTTTTTGGTCCGTGAATATAATGACTTGACACCATTAATCAGTTTTTCTTCTACTCCTCGTTTTTCTAATATTCTCCAAATGTCTTCTCTGTTAACTTTATCGAAGGCTTTCTCAAAGTCGATGAAACAAAGGTGTACCTCTCCGTTTTCTCTGATGGCTTTTTCTATTATTTGTCAGATTATAAATATTGCATCCATTTTAGCTCTGTTCTTCCTAAATCCCTGCTGCGTGTCTTCGATAGTTTCTTCTAAAGTTTCTCTTAATCTTTTCTCTAAAATCCTTGCGTATAGTTTGCCTACTGTACTTAGAAGCGTAATACCCCTATAGTTATTGCAGTTCTTCCTGTCCCCTTTCTTGTATATTGGGGTTATTATCCCGATTTTTCAGTCTTCTGGAGCTTCCCCAATGTTCATTACCTTGTTCATTAGGGTTTTTAATATTTCAAGTATTTGCGCTTCTCCTGCCTTTATCATGTCTCCAGTTAGTTTATCATATCCTGGCGCTTTGCCTATTTTCATTTTCTTTATTGCCTCTTCAATTTCTTCCTTAGTTATGTCTTGTTCTGATGTTTGCCTTACTATTTCTGTAGGGTTATTGCTTTCCCGCATGTTTTCTTCCGTGTTTATGTCATCTGCACCCTCTACTAAATCCCTAAAATATCGTCTCCATCTCTCCATTATTTTTTGCTCCTCTGTGATTATTTCATCTTCTTCGTCTTTGAGGTTCATGAGTGTGTCTCATGTGCTTTTCCTTGCATTTTTTATTGCCCCGAAGAAAAGCTTTTGGTTTTCGTTATATGCCTTCTCCATTTTTTCTCCAAATTTTACCCAGGCTTTTTGTTTTTCTTCTTTCACTAATCTTTTGACCTCTCCTCTCTCTCTTTTATAGCGATCATAATTTGTTTGCGTTTTTGTGCTGAAGTATTTTTTCCAACTTAATTTTTTCTTTTTAATAGCTTCTTTGACCTCCTTAGTCCACCAGTGTGTTCTTTTTGTCTGAGTATTTACTATATTTGTAGTTCCACATATCTCTTCTGCTGTGCTTAGAATCGCTTCTTTCAATATAGTCCATATCTCCTTAGTAGTACCGTGGGTTGGGATGTTTTTACACTTTTGTTCTAGTTTCTCTTGGTATCTGATTTTGTTTTGGTTCTCTCTTAGTTTGTGACATCTAATCTTTCTGTTTACTATCTTTCTTTTCCTGTCTTTTATAGTTCTATCGTTACCCATGTCTAATTTCATCACTAGTAGGTAGTGGTCGCTTCCAATTTCCGAACCTCTTTTAACTTTTACGTCTCTGACTTTGTTCCACCTATTTTTACTAACCAGGAAATAATCTATTATAGATCTTTCGTTTCTATTTTTGGCTTCCCTTGTGATTTTATGGATTTCTTTATGCTGGAAATGGGAGTTGGTAATTACTAGTTCATTGTCCAGACACAAATTTATTATTCTTTCTCCGTTTGAGTTCTTTATTTTTTCACCTTGTTTTCCTAGACACCATTCTATTCCTGTGTTGTTATTTCCAACTCTTCCGTTTAAGTCTCCCATTAATATGACGCTACTGTTGCTGTTGTCTAGTTCTTCCTGTAGTTGTTGGTAGAATTTGTCTTTTTCGTCTTTGATGTCATCTTCATTGGGTCCGTAGGCTACTATGACAAGGTATTCTTCTTTCCCATTTCCTTCCTTGAACGTAACTGAGAGTATTCTTTCGCTTACAAAATTCTCATTCTTTACATACATCATTTTGTCTTCTTTGAGTATTAAAGCAACTCCAGCCCTTGCATGCTCTTCTGTTTTCACTCCCGACCATATCATCCAGTAGTCATTTGTTAGTTTCTTGGTTCCTTTTCCTTTCTACTTAGTTCCAGTAATCTCTAGGTAGTCTATTTTTGTGTTCTGTATTTCTCTGATTAGTTCCTCTTCTTTCCCAGTAATACTTTTCGTGTTCCATGTTCCTATCTTACTGTATTTTTCCTCTTTTTTCTCTTTACGCTTTTTAGTTCTTCTTTCCACATCCTTATTATCCGTTCCATATTCCATATTCGTTGCCCTTTTTCTTGCCGTAATCGTTATTGTGTCACTATTGGATTCTCTATTTAGACCTTGCACGTTCCAATTAGCCAAGTTTATGTTTGCATTTGAATTGTCCTTGTTTTTATTTTTTTTCCCTTTTTTCTTTTTTGCTGTTCTTCAAGTCCGTTTCCTTTGCCTGTTTTGTTATCGTTAAACCATCCTTGTTTAATGTATTTCGTTTTTTGGAGCTGCATTTTCACTGTTTTTTAAGCTTCCTCCATCCTCATCACTCCAGAAAAAGTTCTTTCCATCTATTTCCATTTTCTGATACCCCACTTTTGTCTTTTTTCCTTTGCTTTTTTCCTCCCTTGCAACTTTTCTGATAGCTGCTTGAATTTTTTGTTCTTCTTTTGTCAAGTCACTATCTATATATATTTCCTTTCTCCCAAGTTTATATTTTTTCTTAAGTATTTCTATTTTCTCTTCAAAATTCGTTAATTTGACTAATATCATTTTGTTTTCCTCTTTCCCAATTCTATATGCTTCCTCTACAGTTACTTCTGCTTCTAGTTCCTTCTTTATAAACTCTTGTATTTCTTGCTTAATATTCATTTTGTTTGGGGCTACACCTTTAATAACTATATTATTTCGTCTTTCTTTCTTTTCCTGTTTTTGTAATTTATTCTTTATCAATTCAATTTCCATTTTCAGTTCTGTTTTTTCTTTTTCCCATTCTTCCTCCTTTTTTGTGCTTCTTCTTTCAGTCTTTTTATTTCTTCCCCGTATTCTCTTAGTTGTTCATTTATATTGAAAATTGCCGTTTTTGTGCTGCTTGTATCTTCTTTGCTGTCTTGTATCTGGGTTCCTAGACCCCTTATTAGTTCTTCCAGTTTATCCATATTTTTTTGATTCTCGTTTTCTTGCTCCTCCGATAATACGTATTTGTCTTTTATACCACTCTGAATTTCTTTTGGTTTTTGTGGGCTTCCGGTAATTTTTGCGCTTTTTTGAAATATTTTTAGTTGATCTTGTTCCCACTTTTCGAAATCTGCCGGGGTTTCTGTTTCCCTTTTTCGTTTTGTAAAAACTTTTATACTCGGGCTTCCTTTATCTTTTGTTCCCCCGCACTTTTCAGTCACTTTATTGTCCATACACGTATTAGTGCTACCGCCGCTTGCGTATGTTACGCCACTGGTCCGAACTCGCGCTCCGCGACGATTTTATCTCCGCGTTCGGCGGGTTCTAAAATGCACGTAAATTAATGTTAAATAACTGATTCCTTATCGCGTTCCGTCTAAACACAGATCCATTTTGTGGATCTGTTAACTGGCCACCTCTTTCGTGCGATTTGACGCCGTTAGATTATTTTCTTTGAGGATATGTAAAGTCGCATGTCTATGCCGATAAACCGGAAACAATTGAGCACTTGAAAGCCAAAATTCGACTCGTTATTGCTGAAATGACATACAGCCTGATTCACTGCGAAAAGAGTGTGTGAAAATTGGACCTTCAGATTACTTCATGTATACGCCAATCGCGGCGGTCACATGCCCGAAATCATATTCAAACATAAATGCCATAAAATTATCTTTCAGATAAAGCCAATTTCATGGATATTAAAAATATCTTTCTGTGTTTTATTTCAATTTAAAGTTGTATCCCTCTAAAAAAAAACACCCTTTACAATACAGAGTGAGCACTTTAAAAGAATAAAGTGTCTATTTTTGCTTTAACTCAGGAATAGTTAAAAGAAATATTTTGTATATAGGTCAGGTTTTTACCCTTGACGGAGATGGAACCCAACAGATACAGGGAAAATGCCGTAAAAAAGAAAACATATGCAACGACGCTTGCCATCGTGGCCGAACTAAACTAGCGATCGTGTCCACCCGGAGTGCTTCAGGGGCTGAAATCGAATACCGTTGGCTGGACCTTTGTTTATTTGCAAATTGATGTAATTTGCATTACCACGTTTTTCTTCTTATTGTTTAAGTATTATTGGAAACGTTAAGACATGTTTACCTACATGTAGTGCGCTCTTGCGAGGGAAGTTCCGCATAATCCCCCTTTACATTTATTATATCTAATTATATTTAATTTTTTGAAAATTATTTGGTTATTCGTTTTAGTTTGTTTAGTGATGTACAATGTTTTTAAATAAAATACTTTTTAAGTAACTAGTGACTATTATAGCATTAAGCTGAACATTATTGAAAATATGATGGCTCCTATTACTGCTTTCTACATTTACAAGCCGTGATATTAGAAATTTGGCAACGCTGCTGGTAGTCCGAATTTTGTAATAGATGTCCGTTCGAATGCGGCCTGTGATTAAATATGAATATGTTCGAATGCTGTAAGTTTGAAGAAATGAATTTATTTATATTACTGTATTGTTCGCGATAAGTGAAAGTAAAAGTGCTACTAGTATTTATGGGTTTTTTATCAAATATTTCACTGAAAGATAACCTAGGTAAGAATCTAACCTTATTTTAGCTAATTTCTTGAAACTTGAATGTTATATTTTAGAATGCTACGAAGATGCTGTGTACCCAGTTGTAAATCCAACTACGACAGTGCCTTAAAAGAAAATCGTATGCACACTGTAAAGCCGAGTTCACATTAATAAATATTTACGTTGTGCTTTGTATTTGACCCAAATTTGTGAGTGTGCGTTGAAATTAATGTAGATGTGGACGGTTCGCCGAACACAAACGCACAGAAATATTTTCGTGACGAACGACGCACGCTATCCATCGACCAGTCGGTTTTTACTTGAACCTCAAAGAGATTTGCGGCGCAACGTTGTGCTGATGTAGACGTATGTTGGTAGTGCATATATGTGTTTGCGTTGTTTTAATTTTAATTTATTTTTAGGAATGAACTTTCTAACTTGTAGAAGGAAATTATTAATTAACCATGCCTTATTACCTCATCATTAGTAAAAAGGAAATATGCGGCCGTTATTATAATGCACCATTTAATTCGAATCAATTAAAATAAGAAAGACGTTACTAGATGACATAACTTTATCAATATAAAATGGCGGTAGCGGCTTGTTAACGGAATTAGCAATTGATGAAAGCACAGGACAATTCCGCAACGTTCTTCTATGTCATCGATGGATTTTAAAATACTCATTAATATGATTGGGCCAAAAATCAAGAGAGTAGATTCAAAATTCCATTGATGTTTAGGATTCCACAACAATCAATGCTTCTGGTACTCTTGAATAAGTGCCAATGCATCTTCGTTGTTCCATTCCATCTTTTGTTATTACTCTTTGTTTCCAAAAATGTTGCAAATATAAAATTTACTAATAAAGAGAATGAATGCACAATGCGCCACGCTGCAAATCGACGAACAGGAGGATCGCCGACACACAACGTACAACACACATTTGTGCGTCGAAAAATGATGCCCCTCCATTAAATTAGCGTCGAAAATAAGTGCGCTACATTTTGAAATACAACACACAACGTAGATATTTATTAATGTGTACACTGTACACGGCTTAACAACATTTTCTTTTCCAATGGATGAGATTCGAAGGAAAGCATGGATTCTTGCAATACCTCGAGAACATTGAGCCCCAACAAAAATTGAAAAAAAAACATTCACAAATTTGAAAACGTTAGAAATAAGAATAGGGGAGTGCAGAAGCTGTTGCGCATTATCCTCGATTACCTAACAATGCTGTGCCAAGCGGATTTCCAAAACTACC
Organism: Agriotes lineatus; assembly: GCA_940337035.1. Taxonomy (NCBI): domain Eukaryota; kingdom Metazoa; phylum Arthropoda; class Insecta; order Coleoptera; family Elateridae; genus Agriotes; species Agriotes lineatus. The sequence goes on along the minus strand of OW679196.1, from coordinate 16,972,107 downwards.
TGCATATTTGAAAAAAATAAAATTTCGACTTAATTGACCACATGGAGCAAGATTCTTTGGAGTGACGGAAACCAAGAATGAATCTACCGACGCGACGTAGTCAACCGCAACTTATGCAAGGAAAAACTCGAAATCGACGTATCTCCTGAAATGATAGATTGCAGCCACAGACTTGGCGCTAGAGAGGGCAGCAAAGACCAATTATATGTAAGTTTTTTAGCAGATATATTAAGAAGCTTGTCTACGGTAAAAAAGTCTCCTAAAGAACACCAAAATATCAATCAAAGAAGATCTTACTGAGAGACGTGTCCAACTCCTGAAACTGTCAGGTTATGGAGTGTTACCATACATACTTAAATCTATATTTTTATATTTTCCTCTCCCCTTATCATAGCAGTTGTTTATTCAGGCAACATTCAAGTGAATATTAGCCAGGAAGTCATTTATCTTAAATATTTTGCAGTTCCCTATTTACTTTATTTGCATCTCTTACTGATGTTGTGTAACCATAAATTTTATTTTCAGTTTTAAAAGATTTAATCGTTTATATAAATTTTTATCTTAGCGGTATATAACAGTCTGATCGATTAGGTAATTAAATCTCTTTTAGATGATTTTACCAAAGTTATCTAATAATAGGTCATCTTAATGCTGTTTGCGAAAATGTTACCTTTACATGTAGATATTTGTAATTCGTACACCGTATTTCCTATATCATTGTAATTAATTGACTTTGCACTCTGTCTTTTCAGTTAATTAATGCAGCCCACATTAATATCAGATCGTTGCTCCCCAAATTGGAAGAAATCAGGGATTGTGCTGTCAACCATAATTATGACATCGTTGCTATTAGTGAGACGTGGCTGAATGAAGGTATAGATAGGACTAGACTAGATAGAACTACTCAATATCGATGGCTATCGTGTTATTCGCATGGACCGTGGAGTATGAGTTGGTGGAGTTTGTATTTATATTCGTAACTTCTTTAATTACAAAATTATAACCACAGATCGTGATATTGAGCAGCTCTGGTTAGAATTAAATCTTTAAACTATCATTAGTTGTTGGGGTTGCATACAAATCCCCTTCTCTTAATTATAAATATTTTTGTGATCAGCTCGAGCAATCACTAATTTTGAGCACTACCATCTCTGACAAATTGATATGCTTCGGCGATATTAGCATTCATTTACTTAAACCGATTAATTCTGACTATCTACTTTAATAATATGATTGATGTCGTTAACGTTAAACAAATTATCACCGAACCTACGAGATTGCAAAGCCGCCTCTCTCATTGATATAATTTTAACTTCCGATATTAACCTATAATTGTAAATTATAGAGTCGGAGAGGTACACCTCTCTGATCACGAGTTGGTCTATTGTAGTATGTCACTGGCTACACCTAAAGTTTATCCAAAATATGTCACCTACAGATGCTTTAAACCATTTGACCTTGCCACATTTTACAATGAATTGAATCAAATACCGTTTCAGATGATTCATCAGATACCTTATGTTAACGAAAAAATATGTTTTTTGTGTAACAATATAATCTCATTATTAAATAATTATTATACTCCGATCATTACAAGTCGAATTACCAATAAGAGTGCCCCGTGGATAACTGATAATATTAAATTACTACTGTCTAAGAGACAAAGGTTAGTAAAGGTTTAAGAAACCTGGAACTACTTCTCAGTGGAATTATTATAAAATATTGCGCAATTTCACCACGCAAGCAATCAAAAGCGAAATGAAAACTTACTTTCAGTTTGTCTTACTCAATTTGTACACATTGTAAATCTATGTGGAAAGAGTTCAAGTCTTTGAATGTAGGGAGCGGGATCAAACACAACTTGCCTGGTGAACTCATTAATCTTAATGAACTACTTCGTTGATTCTATTCCAGTAATCCAAGACAATACTGCTGTACTCAATGAACTTTACAGAAATAACAAATTACTTGACAGTAATATTACTTTTAAATTTTCTTTTGTGAACCAATCACTAATCGAATCAATCACTAGCAAACTCAAAAGTAATAGCACGGGTACAGATGGTATTAATGCATATACTATTAAGTGATGCTGTCCGCTAATCTTACCTTACGTAATTCATACGTATAATAAATTCCTGTTTAGTTGCTAGTAAATTTCCCTCCGTGTGGAAGAATGCCATGGTTATTCCGATTCCCAAAACGTCACATCCTAAGGAATATAATGATCTACGACCGATCAGTATTCTTCCGAGTTTGTCAAAAATTTTTGAGAGGTTAACTGATACTCAATTGAGAAATTATTTAGAAAAATACAGAATTCTTTCCGAATGTCAATGAGGCTTCCCTTCAGGTTATAGTTGTTCTACAGCTCTTACAGAGTTTCGGATCAAGGTATGGTTACAGCTTTGATCCTTCTTGACTATAGTAAGGCTTTCGACACAATTAACCGTACTCTAATGTGTGATATGCTGAGTTACATTGGTTTATCCCATCATTCCGTAGATATTTTTGCTAGTTATCTTGATAGTCGAAATCAACTTGTAAAATTGTGCAACTGCAGTTCCGACTCTAGAGGAGTTGTTCGGGGAGTTTCACAGGGCTCTATTCTTAGTCCTATTCTCTATATAATCTACACATCCAATATCTACAAAAATGTAAATGCATGCAAATTGCACATGTATGCGGACGATACGCAATTATATTGTTCCTTCTTTATTGATAATTATTTGCACGCTACGTACAGTATCAATTCGGATCTAGATAATATTTCTAATAGTTCCAATCAACATTGTTTAAAATGAAATCCCAACAAATCTCTGATAATGCTATTTGACAACCGTAAGGACACTGCTAACCTAGAAACCATTATCGATGTAAAAGTTGACGGGATCCCCTCACAGTCGTCAATGAAGCTCGCAACTTTGGACTTACTATCGATAAAAACTTGAGATTTAAGTCACATGTTGCCATATGTCTACAGAGAGCCTGTATGAATCTAAGATTGCTATATCCGCATCCGTATCCGCTTTCTTATAAAGCAAAATCAGTTTTATGTAAATCTCTTGTGCTTCGTCATTTTATATTTTCTTGTCAAATTTATTATCCTTGTCTTACTTTCAATGTTGCGCAGCAAATCCAGCAGGTACAAAACTCCTGCTTATGACTTATTTTCGGTATTACAAAATTCGATCACGTCTCTCATAAATTATCCGAAGTCGGTTGGTTGAATATGGCAAACAGACGAAAACTGCTAGGTGCAATTTTCTTTCATAAAATAATATGTCAGAGAAAACCCTCTCTATCTTTTTCGCAAAATATCATTTCGTGAAGTTGTGAATAACATCAACATTAAATTTAAAGCTACCATCACACCACCTCTGCATAAAACTATTTCATTTGAACGTAGCTATAGCTACGAGTTATTTAAGTGCTACAATTCTATTCCTACTGAACTAAAAGGTTGTTGTCCGTACCCTCATTCAAAAGACGTTACCGCAAATTACTATTTGACAGCCAATCCCTAAATTAAATCAAATTACTATCGTTTTTGCAAAATCAATTAAGCTGTTAATAGATTGTTGACTATCACAATTTATATCCTTGTCAATCCTGTAACTTTGAAAACTATTGGAAGTATAAACATTCATATTTTAAATAATATAAATGGTTTACTAATTTCTTCACTGTTATTTCAGCAACCTCATTAATTGCGTAATTGTATAAGCCCCTCAAACGTTTCAAATCTGCTAATGGCGCTTTTTCTGCCCGATGAGCCACAAACCAATACTGGCAGTGACATTTCACTGTGAAAACATTAACTTGTAATAACGCTGTTATCTCTGTTGAAGTCAGTTTAAATTTTTCTCGAAAGAGATATATCCTTAGGGAATAGATCCCTTTGGCCATTCATCTAGCATGATAGCAAGCTCCAGGTTGCTTAATACAACAGACAGAATTATTTTGATATCCTAAAAATAATAATATGAGTTCACGAAACTCTTTGTAATCATTTCTTGGCCATTTTTCATTATTTTTATACAAAAATTAAGTATATTGGATCGATGTTTGCGTTTTCCCCTAAAATCCTTTTTAAATTACTGCAACCACTCACGTAATTAGTAGGTAGTTTTTATTTTCGGCAGAATTCTTTAAATCGTTGAAATAAAACAATATTAGAACCCGACGATGGAATGAAATGTTTAAATACTGTTGCTAAAATAATTTCAGCTATATGATGTCGGCAGCCCAAAAATAATACATCTTTATTCATCTTTCTCTCTAGTAACGTACAGCGCCATTCCACCTGTCTGTATTGGAAGCTGTTGTGTCAAAAAAAATGCTTGAACTTTTTTCTATTAGACCTCACTCATCTACAATGTCGTATACAGCAGAACTGATCTCTACACCAGTAGAAGAAGGAAGTTCAGGAATTCCTAATAATCTTTGCCACCACCAGAACACTTCGGTAACATTTTTCCATACCAGTGAAGTGTTATACACTTTACGTCACTGACCAAAAATCAGTTTCTGGCTGTCTGAAAACTGCTGAATATCTGGATTCATTTTTCTGGAGGTCTCGCCACGTCTCGTACAATTTTTTTATCTTCGCCCGAATTTTAGCCAGGATTTTAAGTTGGTATCCTGGCTTTCTTCCAACACAAAATGGTTTTTTCAGCAATGAGTTTAATACTGGTAGATAAGTAGAACTTTCTGTATCTTAAATTGTAAAATAAAACTTTCAGTACGGCTCCAATAGAAGGTAATTTACACATTGATAATTCGTGTTTCACAGTATCAACGAGATTTGTCTTTTACATCGAGTTGACAGCACGAAGCTGAAGATACAGAACACCGCACTGAACTAATTTGAAATATAAAAAGGATTCAGGGTCACAACCTACACAAATATACATTGCAAAACTTCACGCTTAAGTCGGCACGGATCAATATCATCCGTCCTAGCTGAAATTTTCAGAAATATTTTTTACATCCAAAAAAACAAATGTAGGGGGAGTTCGTAATAGATTTTAAAATTTGAAAAATAAGTGATACCCTAATATGTATGTATAAATAGTGAAAATCATTTTTAAAGCTAATTAATGACATAGTTTTTAAATAAATTTATTATCTATTTTTGAAGTAGTTGGTAATAATAATAATTGATAATAAATTAAAAAAATTTAATTTTATTTACAATTAAACTTGTCTTAGTCTTATTCGATCAACACGTTATTTTCTACTCAAAAATATTTGTAAAATCATTTTAAAGACAGGAATATCAAATAAAAATAAATTACAATTTTATTTTAAAGCAGTTTTTATTATCCTGATTACCTAGAATTCAACAGTTAACAAACAACACCAATTCAAGTTATTAATAAGTAAATACACATTGTTTTTTTGCAATTATAGTAAAGCCGTATGTTTAAATTTGTTATATTACTAGTTCAATGAGCCAGTACAAAGACAGGAAGGAAAAGGGTAATCCCCAATTGTTTCAACCCCAAAGGGTTTTTGACTACCTTCGGTCTTTCTCCTCCTACCACTTTAAGTGTTGTTCTGCTACCGTTTTAAGCCTTTATTCTAGGCATCTACTTTTCAAGTCTTTTCCAATCTCTCCCTTGTACCACCCATCCTAGACAAATTCGTCAGTCTGTTTTTATTAATTATTTCGATCAGTTCCTATATTAAAATGAATACAAAGTCATTCTATTACTAGTCGTACGATTGGGTGGCGTTAAACAACTTGTTTAAATCAAAAGAAGTTGCAGATAGCATCCTATTGCACTAATGTTTGTGCCACTGACGTTAAATGTTGCTGAAGGAAGCAAGATCAATCTTGACAACGCAGCGTAATAAAGTTACTGGTTCGGAAGAAACAAGATCAAATTCTAAAGACATTTCCTTAACGATTCAAACATCACTGACTCTGGATTTCAATTAAATAATAATACATTGGTTATTCGAGTAGAATGTGAATTCCCACCAGATATTTATCTAAGCCATTAATTTACACTATATTTTAAGTAAAATTCTATTTCCTGAAGCTAATGTAGTTATATTTAATAGTGATGGGCTTATTCGAATGAAAAATAACGGGTTATCCGGTTATTGAAATAACTTCTGTAACTCGGTTTTCGTTCCAAGCATTTGAATGAAAAATAACCTCACGCTGATACGTACTACGCTTTGAATATAAAACCTCTATTCAAAGGTACTACGTGCCGTATCTGAGCGACCTACGCAGTGCTCAAAATTCTGTAAATATAAATACGTCATAACTCATAAACAAAGCAGGTTGTATTGAAAACACCATTTGGTTATCGCGTAACTACCTCCTATCATAAAAAATATCAAATTCTGGGGACCTGAAACCTGAACGCCTAAAAACTGAAAATGCATCAAGCTACAAAATAATTTTTTATTTGCTTACATTTCCAAAGGGCCTTTAACCCGCCCGATCGATAAAGATAAACGTTTACCACGATTAGCAAGCAGTCCAGCATATTTCTTTCTTTCTACACTTCTTAATAAATACCTCTTAATTTCTAGTACATAACACATAATGTACGGTCGGCGCCTTAGAAATCGGGCACTACACACTATTATGATATATTTTGCATGTATTTTTTAAGTGTATAAACTGGGTTTTTACAGTTATTATGGTTTTAATTGTTACGTCAGGTTGTTTATTGTTTGTCAATTATGAAATGCCATCTCACATTAATGAAGTAACCGGAGCAAGAATACTCCAAAGACTGGAAGAACATATTACGTGTCCCGATTTCTAAGGCGCCGACCGTACATATTATGTTTTGGTTCCTCTGCTATCTGCAAGTTACGATGTCGATGCAGATGACGGTGAACCGATGTCGATGCAGATGACGGTGAACCGCCAACCGGCAAACCGGCTGACTTAATCGAAACGAATCGAGAGCCAAAATTTATTCGAATGATTATTCAAATAATCATGCGGTTATTAATATCATTCGAATGCAAATAATTCGGTTATGAAAATTGTCCGGTTATGCCCATCACTAATATTTAATCAAAAAAAGGTACATCACACACAACCATCGACGTACAGGTACATCACGTTTCCTTGTTATGTACTGATTTTAATTGATATTGAATGAGTATAACTACATACGAAAATGCAGACCCAATTACCTGAAACAAAGCTATTAATTTTCTCCACATCTTTGTCGATATGATTACCATGAAAATTAAATCTCGCCCTATAGATAGTCCATAGGTAGAAAAATGCAAATCGTTTTGCATTATTTGCAGCGAAAATTGATGCAACTGTAATTTAAAACTAATAGTAAGAGAAATGTTCTATTACTAATCACGCAATCACCTGTTGTTTAACGAAATTATAATTAAATGCATTATAATCGACATCTTCCATAACGCCATGCAATATTATCGCTGTGTATTTTGCCTATAAAAATTCAAATAAAAGGATATTCTTAGTCATTTTACAGTGTACCTTTCTAGCCGCTTCATCTGCAATATATGCAATAAACAACATTTTAGTTAGACAATAGATATTTCTGATTAAAACCGTCAACATCCAAGCCAGTTCTTTTTTAGACAAACAAGCCACACAGAAGTTAAAGCAAGCATATTCCAAAGAAATTTTGGATTTTGTAACAGTCGTTGCCAAAGTGTACCAAGAGACAGATGTCTCGATACCTGCGTCTGAGACGTCTGATTGTTAGCGGATTCATCTTGGTAACGGATAAGTCTTGGTTCAGTTGCTCAAAGAATGATTCCGCTGTAAGGGCAAAGCAAACAAACCCCAGTTCCAATAGTAGCATAACCAAACTTGCCAAAAACTCGAAGACTATATAGCGCTCAACCCTTATAAAGTTCTTGTCTTTTATAACGTACTGCACAAGGTAAGATGCGAGAAGAAGTATAAGTTCAACCGTGCTTGATGTTAAAACTTTTGTTTTTATAGAGCTGTAGAGAATTTCTGTTGTGAAGGTGAAAGAACACAAACTCATAGTTTTCTCGTTAATTTTATGAAATCTTTTAGTATTTACCGCACACATTATAACCAATACAACAAAAGCTATCCCCCTTTGCAGGCGTTGGTAGAATAGCACCAGGAACTGGATTCCGTCACTTTTATAAAATCGGTACATTTCCTTGAATAATACAACTTCGATTGCCATCAAAAGTAAAATTAAGGTGATCGATGTTACACAACGATAAATCTTACTTCGAGTTGTATAGTCAATTTCTGTATCAAAATTAGGTAATCCAAAAACGTGATAAATAATTTTAAGACGTTTCACAAAAGGTGAAATGAGTTGCTTTTTGCAAATTGGTTGTGTTTTTGCCATCGTTTAATTTGGGTCTCACTGAAGCAGTCACGTTTTGTAAATTCCAAAATAGGGGAGGTTATATTCACTGGCAGGCATGTAATCAACTGAAAAGCATTTTAGCAGATGTGAACACGCCTATATATTAATAATTCATTAAATGATAGATAAAATAATCCACAAAGATAATTTGAGTAAGTACCTATTGTAACTTTGATGTTCATTTAAAGAGGGTGTAGTAACATTTCGACGTTGATATTTCTGTTAATGTGTAAACTCTTTTCTAGTTTATACATACACCTACACTAGAAATTTAAAATACATTCGATAAAACAAAACAGAATGTTGATAGTGGTATAATAAAGAAAGGATAAAGAGAAAACCATATATGAAAATCAGAATGGAAAACTCAATGCGAAAGAAATGGGAATCACGTGTATATGAACTGGAAAAATATAGAGGGCAAGTAAATTTTGAAATGAGAAAATTAAAAGCAAAGTTAAAGATAAAAAGCACTCACATAATAGCTATCAAGTACGAAAATAAGGACTTTTTGGACGAGCCGCAGTTTATGGTCTAGCGAGCGCAGTCCACTTTCGTACTAGTTACATATTTGATTTTTTATTCTATTGCTTTGGAAGCGTTTTTTCTAATTATAAAATGAAATGAGGCGGTCGAAAAAAGTCGAGGACGTCATCATCATACCGCAAAATGCGATTTCGACCAATGGGAATGGTTGTTAGTTTCTGTTGCTATGGTTATTACTGCCAAAAAGTAAAAGTTGCTAGTATTAAACAAGTGGGCGTTTTAAGCCTCTAAACGCTGCTGAAACTGATAGTCTGTCGATGCAGTAGAACAACAAATATATTAAAAGTTCTTAAGGGATAGGCACAAGCTGGTTTATTCCCGAAAATTAATTTGGTACATTTACGGAGGTAAATTATAAAAATGATAACTCATTTGAGAATACAATAAGAATAGCAACAATGAAAACAGTAGAAAACGTAACAACGAAATAAAAATGCAAGAAATGTCAGAAGAGAATATTATAACTACAAATGTATAGAAGAAGAAGGAGGGTAGAGGCATTTGAAGAAGAAGAATACGAAACGTTGACTCGGTGGGAAAAAATAAAGACTGCTACTACAAGAGAAGAAGCCCTAATGGCAATTAGAAACTTAAAGTTAGGAAAGCTGTCGTGAGACAAACAAAATATGGTGGATATAATGTACGGAAAAGAGGCGAAACTATAAATAATACGCCATAGTATAAAGAAAATTACCAAGAAGATGAAAATGTGGTAAAATTCAGCCCGTAGACAAAAACTATAGAACCATTTGCCTGGTCGCAGTAGCAAATTATATGCAAAAATATCAGAAAAGGAACCAATAAACAATGTAGGAAAAATTTAAAACATCTCTTATTCTGACCCCGCAGGAGGTATTAAATACATATTTTGTGTACTGACTAAATTTTTCGTATGACAATAGATACTTTTGATCCCAGTTAATAGTTTAATTTCAACATGTCGTTGTCCTAATTCTTTCCAAATATTTTCTCTTGGCGCTTTATTCAAGGAGGTTTTGAGCATAAATATTAGCATTTTCTAATTCAAATTCAAATTCATAAGTTTGGTAATGTAATCAAACCTTGATTCTATACGAACATTCTTTCCGCCTAGCTCGTATATTAACGTTTTGCAGTTCTTTATATTCGTCGAAATTCAATTCTAAATGGGGCTTTGTTTCTGTTTGGGGTGACGTGAGCTATTCTCGCATGCTGCATGGGTGATGCTTTCTGCTTTTATCGCATCCTAATGAGTACCTGGTTCAATTCAGGCGATTGTATGGTCGATAGGAAATTCCCCTTTGTAAGCAAAATTATGTTTCGTAGTTTCGTCCCGTGGCAACCTTAGGATATAAGTGGGATAAGAAACGAGTTAAGTCACGCGCTTGCGTGGCCTCAGTTGGTTTTTGGAATCGCGGCTTAAGCCATGCAATTACCGCCCGTCTCTGAGCTACAAAACACGTGTGTGCCGATTAGCTCGCACCGCTTTGCGGCCGGGGTGCCCTTGTAATTCCCGCTTTCACTTTAAGAATTATCTGTGTGCTTTTGTTAATTTTTTGTGCCTTCTGAAGAACTGTTGAGATCGTAAAATTAATGTTTCGAATAACAGTGACTTTCCCCCGCTTTTGTGTTAGAATTGCACGGGTTGTGAACTGTTGTGCCTGGGAGTTTTTGCTAAGTGTCATTGAGTACCGCATATCCTTGTAAGCCTGGAAATTCGCGTTTATCGTAAAGTGGCAGTTTTAAATGCGACATTGGACTGATTATTGTCATGGGTATTCCAGTAAAAAGGCTTACTTGTGCATCAAAATTCCGCCCCTCCCGCTCCGAGATCTGCCTTACCGTCACAGACTTCGTCCTTTCACCTTATTCGGGGATGTTACACTCAGACCGCTTCAACCTGCAGCTTCGTGTTACTTTTGTGCATTTCCTTCAGGCATTTTGGGGCCGTTTTTTGGGAAAGCGATGACCTAGAACGCTGCCGCAAGTCAAATGCAGTTAACTAACCTCCTTCAGGTACCATATATATGTATTACATTTATTGTGCATAGTGTACAGTGAACATATCGTCCCCCCTACAGTGTTGAACAATTTTGCGTAATGTTGCATTTATTACATTTATTGTTAGAATGGTTAGCTTGCCAAATTTAATGAATTACCGTCATATTTTCTTGTTGCTGTTTGACTTAACGTTATGGCAGTTTCGTTTTGGAGCCACTGTCAAGTATTTTTGTTAATGAATCAGTATTTTAGATCATTTTAATTTGTAATGATGTTTGTGAGTTATGTCGTTCATTTGCAGTCAAGCCTACCGCTTTTAACTAAGTTAAGTCGTTACGTAATTTAACCTAACCCTCACTAACTAGGCTTGTTCATTGTCATTGATCTATTGTATTATTTTAATAGTTATTGTTAAGTGCTTATGTTTTTCATTTGTTGTTTACAATATTTGCATACGCTATGTGTGTACTTTTCTGTTGTAAAAGGAGTTTATCAGCTGCACCAATGAGTTATTTTTGCAAGGTAAGTCAGTATTGTACGTCGATCGTCGACCAAACTCTGCCAAGCTGGAAGTAGAAAGGGGAGGCACTTACTTCCACATGCAGAGTGCGTTCACCTGTGTTGCTTTTGTTGTTTTCCCCGATCTAGTCCGAATGTGGTGGCGCACCATTTAGTGAACATCTTTTATCTCGTTACCAAAGTACAGCCCTAACTCAAAGATGGTAATGAACCTGCCCTTCTTCACTGCAGTTTGTCCGGTAAACCTTTTTGTTACCGCTATCGTAACGGAGTTAGGGCTACGTATTCTAGGTATATTTCCCGATAATTTCGTAAAGTCGTGTTTGTGCGGTAACAAGGGTAGAATTGTCGTTATGGACTAGTCTTTTGGTATTATTCCTATTGTTTACGATGTATTTATTATTTTGTATAGATATAGTGTCCGGTGTCTCCCATATACTTTAAAAATTCGGTCTTAATATTATCCAGCCCACGCGCCTTTCCGTTTTTTAGTTTTCTTACTGCATTTACTACTTCTCCATAAGTGATTTTCTTTTAGTCTTCCTCAGATACTATTTCTTGTCTGTTGGGATTCACATGCGTTTTTCTGCTCCTTTTCAGTGTTCCGCTAAAATGTTCGTACAATCTCTGTATTATTTGTTGATTTGTCGTCAACAAGATTCCATTTCCATCTTCTATAATATTAATACGTTCGTTTGTATCTTTTCGAAGTGTTTTTAAAGTTATGTATAGAAGTTTTTTGTTTCCATGACTGTTCTCTTCCATTTTATGACTTTTTGACTCTACGGTGATTATCTTCGCTACTTTCCTTTGTTGTTTGTATTTATTATATTTTTCTACTGTTTAGTTATCCAGATTCTTTCAAATCTTTCTGTTTAGTTTTACCGCTTGTTTTAATTCTCCATTCCACCAGTCTGTTCCTTTGAAATTAGTTTTGTTAGTTTTTCACTTATATTCTTGGCAGTTTTAACAATTATCTCTTTTAGCGTGGTCTATAGGGATCACCATTATCTTCCCATTTTATCTTCTTTAGTTCTTATTCACTTTGTTATTTGTACCTATATTCTTTTATTATTGTTTGCACTAAAAAGTGATCACTACCAATTTCGTTGCCTCTTTTCACTTTCGTATCCGTAACCATATTTCTATTGGTTGCCTTTACTATTATTAAATCTATAATTGATTTACCCCCCCCCCCTCTTCTATCTAGCACTCTCGTAAATTTGTGAATATCTCTATGAGCGAGCTGGTAGTTTAGTGGTAAGAGTGTCAGATTCGTAATGACTGCGAGCAGTTGTCCCGGGTTCAAACCTCGGGGTACGCACGAGTGTACGTGAAAAAACATACAAAAAATCAGTCCTTCTCAGGACTAACCAGGAATTCATTCACCTGTGGACGGGAGTAGATCAGAAACTTTCGAATCGTCGTGTGATAAACACCCACTTGTCCAATAAGGTCGCCTAGGAGTATTACTTTATTATTGATTCTTCTTGTAAGCTTTCCTAGAAAAAGTCTTTATTCGATTTGATATCATTCTCAGATGGGCATTAACCGCTAAATATTGAATACTTATTTTTTCACCACCTTATTCTATATCTATTCTTATTAACCTTCGTGACGCACATTTCCATTTTCTAATTTTTGTGTGAAATCTCTATGTATTAGGACTGCTACCCCAGCTTGGGTTCTGCCCTTTTCGTTTACACCACTATAGATCTTTAGGTGTTTATTCGTTGTGTGTAGGCTTCCTGTATTCTGCTTTGTAGTCTCTGTTATTTCCAGTATACTCAGGTTTGCCGTTGCAAATTCGGTTTCTAGTTCTCTTTCCTTCCCTTGCAAACCTTGAACATTTCATGTTCCTAATTTCCATTTTCTATATAAAGTTCCCTTTTGTAACATTCGTCCTTCTGTTTGCACAACTGAATCAATCCTAATTAAAGCGAGTTGTCTTGCGGTCGGCAATGTTATGCTTGCCAAATAACTCAGTAACGATTCACAACCGCGTTATACCACCTGCAATTTTTCTCAACATAATCAAACACCTCCGCCTGCATTCTGATAAATCACCAAGCTATCTTATGCGGTAGCTTGGGGAGTCGGGAGCGATGCTACATGCCCGCTAGAATGGTGAACCCCGACTGAAGATCGAAAAAGGATTTCTCTGCCGCGGGATGTAAACGCGGAGGTAAAATATCTGCGAAACGCACGCATTCTTTCAGCTTGAAACTCTTTGCTTAATTACCAGTTTATTTGGCTCAGCTCGATTTCAAGCTATGTCATGGCTTTAAAGCCTTATGTAAACAAGTGAACAGAAGCGGCCTAGCGCGAGTAATCGAAGAATAATTGAACTACGACAAATAATTTTACAGATTAAAATTAACCTAACAGGGAATCCCTATTTACAACCTGCAACAATCTTCAAGGTTGCACGACCGGTTAGTGAGAAGGAGGGAGGATCTTAAACTAAAACAGCAGGGGCTTGGTTGCGATAGTCAAATAATGGCAAAGACGGGAACAAATCCTGGTTATTGTGTAGGGTGCCATTACCAGCTTCAATCTCACTTCGGAAAAGACGTGTACTGCATTTTGTTTCACAAATGAAATTATACATTATCAAATGTGATACAGCTATGTTAAACAACACACTAAAATAAATACAGCTCTCGTAGGACACAGCTGCAAATGCTGGGACCCTCAATAAATCACCCTTAAAAGTCTACTTACACGCGTGGCATCACAACGGATATAAACTAGAGAAGTTATGGGAGAGTATCGGGCGAAGATTTTAGTTTGGTTTGCGAATTTTGTATAGCCGAAAGACAGCTGAAGATAGTAGCTCGAAGACACACAGAGCGTCGAAGCAGTACGAAACCGTAAATAAAGTTCTTCGATACACCAACGAGACGTAAAGAGAACTCCAAAATGGAAAGGAATAGATCAGACTGCAAAGGCCGTAAGTAGACCGAAGAAGGACTCCAAACTCGACCCTGTTTACTTCAGGCTAGGTACATGACCCACGCTGCTCGCGCTGTCATTCGCATAAAAAATAAGAAAAATTAGACCGAAATAACGTTAAATGGAAAGAATTAATTAATAAAGGCAAGATCGAGTAAATGCTTCAACAGAATTGGAAAATGTCTCAAAAGACTAGTGTTTTTAGCTTTATAGTATAAAATAAGAAAACTTAGAACATGACAGTAATTGGTTGCTTTCAGTGTATTTCCTTCATAAGCAGAAAATCGTTAACAATACGAGAATAACAGCTTTATAAATAAGCTAGAGTCTAAACATGAATTACAGCGTTAGATAATATTTGTAATGATTTTTTTGTTATACAGGAAATATTATTTAGGACACGGAACAATTATAAAAACTGATCGAACTAGCTCAGTGGGAAGGGATAGATAATAGACTGGAAAGTTACGGAGTGAAATTCATGCTAAGTTTGTGGACGCCACGTGATGTGTCTGCACGGAATGGCATTGGGTAATCTCATCAGGTAGATTTCTCCTTGGCAATGGCTCAGCTAAGATATGATCTACCTTGCGTTGTAATTTTTCTGAAAAGCTAAACCTACTTCAAGAATACGCTTATCTGTGAGAGGTGGTTATCTTAAAATTCTGAAAGTATATTTCTCGTCGGTCACAGCTTCAAAGGGCCGCAATAGATCATTCCTAAGACAGCTGAGCATGTGACGTCAGGTACGCTATACACGACCAAGAAATTAGTTTTGATGGCCTACTGGCAGGACAATAACCGATTGCAAATGGCATTTTAGACTCCACAACGGGGATGCACTCAATGACTCAATACTTTGATTCGCTTAAGCGGTTAATTCTTAGATATTATACGGCATGCACTATTTAACTTACTCGATCATATTCAAAATTTACGGTAATTCACCACATTCATTACTGAACTAATAAAACAGGTACAAATTCGCTGGGTACAGCATCGGTAGAGATTAGTCCCGAACCTCAGGATTGAACATTTGCGATAGTGGGAGGCAGCGGTTTGAAAAAACAAGAACAGACATCAGGAACGGGCGGCGATATAATGGTGGTTTTTTAGAGCTCCCTCGGCGTCGATCGTTGATTTACAGGAAAAAGCAGGGGTGGCGTCAATTTTTAACCTGGCGAAACGTATTCGCATGATCTATTGAAGCAGTCTTCGTATGTAGTTAGGTTAGTTGTTATGTTTTGCCTTCGTTGATGAGGGTAATACGTGCTACCATCTTATAGGCTAGGGATTTAATCATGAGTTTGTTTTGTATTGAGACTGGTTTTTCTTCCTTCGTTTAATGTTGTTTGAAATTTACAGAGTACTAGACTGTGGCTGACGTTCGGGGCTAATTTTTTTTATCGTTTTCCTTCACTACATTTTCATGAAACTTACTCAGTACATCACTGTTGATCTTGTTTCCAATCCTTGTATTAAAGTATCCCAATGAAAGAGCACCATATTGCATTGTTTCAACTTGTAATATATCCATTGTTATTTCATTGGCTGCGATTAAAAATTTGCTTTCCTTAATAAAAAAAAAATAAACACAAAACATTTTTCCGATATTTCAACCACCAATTACAATAAAATAGAAGAATCGAGTTTTTATCACTAAATAGCTTATAGCTTTTTAATTACTGCAATAATATTTAGCATAGGTAGGTTTTTTCACCGCTTCTATAAATTCGCCACTATCTGCGAAGATAACATGTCAAACAAAAAATGAACTTTTTTATTTTGTTTTTATTAGAACGTATGTTCTATGATATAAATATTCACAGTATTCACAGAATTATGTGTAAAATAAATATAAAAGTAATGATATTACTTGTAAACGTTAAAAGATCTTAAAGAAAACAATTTGTAGTTTTTGTTTACTTCGAGATGAGCTTCATCTTCAAGATCACGTTTGCTAATTGAAATTAAGCGAATCTTCTGGAATTACAGATGTTCACGATTCTGAAACAAAAGTTACCAATAAAATTTTTATTATCTACACCTTCCAGAATTTTTTGTCGCTTTTGGTTAATAATTAATCAATTGATATCTCCTTCAAAAAAATGTATCATTCATACAAAGATATACTTACTTTTTGTTTTGCCAAACAAGATTTTTGATATAGCTACAAATGGAGATTCAAATGCTAGAGTCCACAGGAACCCTAGCCCGTAGCAGACCATAAAATCTCCAAACACTCTATTCCACTGGAAAACAAAATTCAGTAATGACTTTCAGTTGTCAACATTCACTAGATTTACCACATCCACGTGTGTAAAGTCAAGCGGCGTCCTTGTCTGGTAGGATACGGTAAAAAACACCATTAAGAATACTAAATATGTACCATACGATATTCTGGAAAGTACCCGGAAGAACGGTAGAGAAAGAAATGAGTTTATTAGACCTGAAATTGATTGTTGAGTGATCGCCAGAAATGTTATCCAACTTACCTCCATATCCGCTTGCGCATGCGAAAATGATCCAACACATAGCCACTGCCCAAAGTGGACGCATAAATGCCATATGAAGAGCTTGGAGGAACCAGTTATATTCTTGCCCTTTAAATTCGCGGCCCACTAAGATACAGGTACCCATTATAACAAAGGCAACTACCCATAGAGCAACAGCTATTATTATCCTATATACCTGCAAAGGAAATTGGCTATAGTTTGTCATATTGGGAAATCTGTTGATTATTTGGAGATGTGTGGTGATGATGCATTGAGATACAGTGCAAAGTTACCTTTCTAATAGGAATCTTTGGTTTTCTTCTTCTATACTCAAAGAGAAGGTAACCTAAAATAAAGCCGATTATCCATGCAGATGCACGTGTGTGTGTAGGGAAATAGAAATGCTTCAGGTACCGTCTGAGGTCGTGCAAACTAAAAATCGCTAGATTGTAAACACACAGCTTTGGTTACGCAAAATATAGATACCTTCTATTAGACATTATAACAGCTTTCAGGCCATATGTCCAAGTAGCAAGAAATGGGGACAGCATTGAGCCAAACAGCAAACTACCCACTACCCACATGGTGTATTTGGGAGCTTTGGAGAGCGGAATCAAAATTAAAGGCGACAGGAGGAAGAGCTGCATATCTACTGACAGTTGCCAGGATTGCAGGACGCACAGTAGCTGAAAAAATAATTGATTACACTTAAACTGTGTTGTTACTTGTTAGAATTACCGTGACGGAGGGATTGACGTAATTTTGGATGTAAAGCAAAGAAGCCCACCAGTATTCTCTGCAATTGTTTACTAGATACTGATCTCTTATTTTTGTCCATACCGGGCCTGTACCAATGTGTCTCAATAGCGTGCAGTGAAATAAAACAATGGCTGCCAACGCCGGTGTTAATCTGAAAAATAAAGAGACCGTGCTAGCTTCTGCTGATTAGTTCAATGCATTTTGTACTGAAGTAATTTTATAGCAACACGTTTAGGTCAATCTGATGGAAGTTTTGTTTTTTGAAGGAGTTAAGCTCAGATTGACGTTTTCGGCTGCGTTTTCTCTTAATTCCTCAGTCTGTCTATTATCTTTTTATGCTGCTCTCCACGTGTTCGTTTTATTCGTTTCCTTAAAATGTAATCTTGGGCTTCAGGAATTTCTCTATTAATAGACCTAATATTCTCTTTTCATCAACGTCAAGTTGTCCCACATTAATCTTCGTTTGTTTTTTGATACTATGATAGGCTCGTTTATTCGGCGAAAGAAAGAAAAATCAGTTAGCATTTGTTGAGACCATAGAGCAGGCCATAGTTGAGAGTTTGTCAGAGACAGTCGAGCACAGAGGTTGCAGTGCTCTTATTCGATGAATATCGCCGTGTGGGAAAGTTTTGCGTAAAAATTTTGGACAATTTATGACGACTTTTAGATATTCACCTCCCCAAAACCAAGATTATACATTGAAATTCCGTCTTGTTTTGAGTTTAGCGGTATTTTACATTAACTGAGATTAGATAATTTCAAAGAAACGTCCTATATCGTAACACATAATTATGGACAACGGCCGTGAAAGCCTGCATTTGACTATCCTATATCGTGTTCCATCACTTCAAAACCCTTCGGCATTTTGACAAAACCCTGGACAGAAACATTCCGTTTATCGCGTGTAGATTTACGCTTATTGCTCGTAAAAGGTCATCAGTTCTTTTGGAGAAAATCTACCCTTGCATAGTGTGTAGGCTTGTCATCAGTTTTACTGTGAATGCCCTGGGAGTTGTCTTTTTTGCTACGTTTTCCAGCCACGAACCCTATTTGCAGCACACATTCATAGTTCAAATTTGGTTGTGTGCAACGCTCGGAATCTGCTAATTATGTATTTTGCCGGCGATTGAACTGCTTTTCAGCCTATCTTAGTCTAATTTATGTTTTTCATATTTTATGTTACATTTATAATTTACCGCATTAAAGTAAGATTTTGAATGTGCAAATTGTCGTTAATTTTGGTATGTGTTTAGGTAATAAGGACATTTCCGTTCGTAGTGCAGTAACGCCATTAACGGTCTGCGTTTTCCATCAAAATTTGTTCGCTCATCTACTAGTTGTGCACGCTATTTCTCATCGACTAGGAGGTTTTCTATGGTGCAGCCCTCACTCTATAACAGGCATTCACGGCGGCGATGTAAATGTTAGATACGTATACCTGTGCCGCTGTACCATGGTACCACTATTTCAATTATTGCGAACGGCCCCCTCCCCTCTTTATTTAAATCTACCGCTTCCGCATCCCTCTGAGCTACTGAGCACTTTTTAAGGTTGTTTAAATGAGTAAGTACCTTGGGATATGCAAAAGATATAGTATCAATATCGGAAGTTGAGAAACTTTTAGCAAATATTAAAAGAATTAAAATATAAATCAGTAAAAGTGTTTCTGATAAACACATGATTGTATGGAGATAACTGCTGAGAAAAGAAACTGATGGATATGTATATCTAAGCCAAATAATACAACTGAATAAAGAATTACAGACTTTAGATCTACGACAAAAAGCATCGATCATATAGAAATATTGAATAGATTCATTTTTTTTAGAATCACACAAATATGTTCTTTCCCTTAATCACTTTACGTTTATTTGTTTGAGAACACTCAGTAGTGAATCATAAACCATTACAAAACTACTGCCATAATGTACAATTTTGTCATAAATAATAGTAATTTATTGTACAAGACGATAAAGTTAAATTTTATCCACGAGTGAATCGTTTAACGTCGAGACGAAGTCGAGACGTTAATGATTCAAGAGTGGATAGAAATAACTTTATCGTCGTGTATAATACAATATTTTTTTCTATAGCAAGAACTTTAACAATTTCAATAGAAAATAATGACAGTCAATCACATTTCACAATGTCAGTAGCTAGATTGGGTTGCTACGATAATACGCAGCTGTCATATTTAATTTAAACAAAAGTTAGAAAATTAAATTACTTTATCTATCCTTGATGTTAAAGTGCTACTTTATCTACCCTTGCTGTTAAAGTAAAACTTGACCTTTTGTTTTGAGTTGATAAAAGCACACTTTAACATGTGCTATAGAAAAAAATGTATTTGTGTTAGTGCTTTATTTTCATCACCGCTTTTACGCCGTGGTCATCTCGCGTCTTGGTGAATACAGAATCCAATATACCTTTGTTTTTGGTTAGTTATTACTGCCCTTGTCTGCTATGTATTACTATTAATTAAATCGCTAGCAATCTTGACACTAATCACCACTTATGTGATAAACCATTATTTTACTTAATTTAGGGGAATCTATCGGCAGGCCTTTTCCTTTATGATCAGTTTCGGGCCCTAATCTTTTTTATAAAACTATTATTGTTGGGCAACTGCCTAGAGCTCCTGTAGTTGTGTTATGAACGACGAAATTGATGCTCCAGGTCATCGTATGTGCCGCTAGAGAAGGTGATACCACGTGGGAAACGCACTACTTTGTTCCTACATGTTGTCCAGAGCCGCCGGTTATTAGAATCGTTGGTTTAATTACGCTATTAGGAGCCTAGCAATGACTTTTTGGAATTAATTCAATACGTTAACGCTGCTAATTGGTAGCTCAAATATCTATTGTTTACACTGTTTTGCTTACTTGATAACATTTATTTACTTGTTAAAATAGTAGATGGACTCCTTCTCTTTGAAAGTACACCATGGCGCAAAGGGAAATTTATGTTGTAAAGCGATAATATTATTAAATAATTATAAATGCACTCTGTTTTCGCAAGGCCTCTGCTATAAGCTACGTAACGTGATCAAGACTTGTCTTTTCTAAGCGCCTCCAGGAAACTGCAAATTAGTTTGTGTAATTGCGCTAATCGATTCCAACGTCTAAGTATTCAATTCTTGTAAGCGTGACCCCCGCGCATTATTTTACATATGTTTGTGGTACGTTCCGAACCTTGATTTTCACGCATGCGGTATACCTAGTTTTATACCGAGTGGTTATAAATGAAAGGCCAGAGTGCGTTGGAGATTCCGTTATTTATTGCTTTTGTCACTCTATTGTATAGGTGTGTTATATGTATGCACTTTATACAGAAACAGTGCGAAAGGTTACATAATATACTTTATCTACGACCACTACTAAAAGTAGACCTTTTAGCACTAGCTTGTTTCACTAAAAGTGAATTTTCATGTCTCGTGCATAAACGTCAACTTTTAGCACTTGTTGCATAAATAGCTATTAATCACAATGTTAGTGTTATAAAAGAGAAATACTCCCATTTAGTAACAATAAAATTTTAACTTGTCAAAATGGCTGACAGTGGTTTATAGTACTAAAACAATTACAATGAAATGAAAAAGAATTTTTTTCAAAGCACTCTGGACCTACAATCATTAATAATCATTATGTATATACAGTGTGTCCCACTTAAGAACGTAACACTCTTTATCTTTTAATTTTAATCTGATTTGAATTACATCTTCCCCAACCATAGAACACATTATGTTCTTACAAAACAACTTTTGTCCCATCTCTTAATTTTGTTGTTTTTTTTTTAATAAAGCCTTAAGCATTCATTTTGATTTTTATTTTATATTTATAGACATTTTTTAGAAATTATAAATAAATACAACGCAACAGAAAAAATTATCTAATAGACCAAAAATGATATTTTCGGCGTTAAATGTTCTAAACGCAATTTCAATAATTTTTAAATTTAATGAAACTTTGGATTTAAGATTTTTGCAAAATTCTGAACGAGTTTTATTCACAACATTTTGCAATAGAATTTTTTAAAAGAATGTTTTAAAATTTATTTTGGTATCGCAAATGGCTTTGCTTTTAAAGGGGGCGAATGGCTTTTTGCCACAATGTGTTATTTTTGAGGAAGTTTTGGTTCAAATCAGATAAAAACAGATATAAGGGTGTTACACTCTTATTACATTGCATGTTAATAATAGCTTTTGGATTGGTTTGAATATACCCAATCCGGCATAATGGATTATTACTTTGAATTTAAACTATACTATTAAATTTCAAGTTCTGAATTTGCCTGTATTTCTCTGTCCCGACAACTACAGTATTTTTATTTCATCCATTTTATTGCACCTTTTAAACGTTATATTAATTAAATGTTACTGGTATTATCTTGTGGTCAACAGACAGCTTTTCGTTTGTTTGTCGAGGTTCAGCGAGTAAGCAGCCCTTAACGGTAAGTGGCATTAGTTTGATCGGTTGGTTAGTTTGGATTTATAATTGTCGCAAGCTTACAACTGACACCTATATTTTTTGTTTAGTAGTTACTATCGTTTATCTAATCCGACACTGATGGCCATAATAGTCGAGAATATTGAGTTTGTCTGGGCTATGGCTATGGCACACAAATGTGTAAAGGACAAGACATCAGTCATGCACTTGTGGTGGTGTAATGGTCAACTACAAAGGCTTCCATACTAAACGTTTCATAGCAGATATGAGAATTTCAATAGAATACATGTTATTTCTCTACAAAGCATAAAGTCAAACATTACTGCAGTTGGTGGAGAGCAAAATATTGTGGTCTTGTTTTTAGCGAAAAGTCTTTCAACACTATTCAGAATTTGTAGAAGTCGAAAAAGCAGTTATCGTCGCAGATTGATTATTTCGAAAGAAACTGCTTTTAACCAGTCTTACTTAATTTCAGTCAAATGCTGCTCTCCAATGAAATTTCGATTATTTTTAAAGTTAGACCTTACAAGATAAATGCTTTATACTCCAGTTTTACAAGAGGCATGTAGTGGCCACCGGCCATGTAAATGCACTTTAATTATCTCATTTTCACAACTTACCTTAATATGCGATTCAGGTAGAAGGCCAATACATTAAAGCTGCCTCTTTCAGACCTGTTTTTGAAGTAGCCGTATGATATGAACATCCCCGACACGACGAAGAAGGTATCCACGACTATAATCAATTCGACATATTCAATTGCTGTCAACCAGAACTGAAAACAACAGTAGTGCCATGACTTTTAACAACTGAAGTGAATCATTTACATTCAAAGTGTCCAACCAATTCTTCAGGGGAGCGAGTAGGTAGGTCGCATATCTCAGGCCAGCCAAGATAGTGAACGTGGTGATTATTTTCATGCCGTGAATACAAGAAATTTCATCTTCATCCTGCTTTACGGTTATTATTTTTAAAGTATTTGTTGCTACGGAGAACGATCGTAGTAGGGCGACGCCCTGGCCTGAAAAAATCTCTTTCTAGATTGTCGTTGTCTAAGGTAAAGTTGAAAAATCAAGAGGTGTAAATAGTAAGTGATAAATATAAATAATATAATATAAAATAAAATTATAAAAACACTTGAACGTTTTCGAACTTACTATATCTAAAGTAAATATTGATACAAAGTAATTAATCTTTGCAGTTTATCTATTTTGTTATCAGGTTAGCGTATGTGAATTTAGGCAAGATAATATTCGCTTATAGTAAGCTGAATATATAGTTTACAGCATTGGTAACTACAAGTAATTAACGCAAAATCTACATGGGAAACAAATACAACCATTAAATTGACAAAAAAACAATTTTAATATGTATTCAATTATCTCACCTTCTCTAAAGTAGTAAATGTAAGCATCATACAATGTGGAAGCAACCATTATAGCCGCAACTATTCCAAAGAAAATTCTAAAAAGAGAAACGCGCAATTTAGTAAAATATATTAGCTTTTAAACGCATCTTACATTGCTGCAAAATCAGCGTCGTCAAAATTTTTATTCTGGGTTTCCAGAGTTTGACAAGTTTCCTCAGTAAACGTCAAGAAGAAGATGAAGTGCAAAAACTGGAAGTCTTTGGCAGAGCAAGCATCTGGTAAGCAAATTCCCCATGGTACGCTTGCAAATCCTTCTCTGAAGTTTACCCACCTTGTTTGCCCTGGGTGCTCGATATCCTTAAAGTATATAAAAATATAAAAATAAGTACCGACAACAGAAATGCTGTTTCATTTGAGCAGTGGCCAGGCTAATAGCACATTTTAGAACAATTATAATTTTATCAATCAAAAATTAAGTACTGTTTCATTACATATACATACTAGTAGTTATAGTAGTATTCAATCAGTGGTGTAACTATCTACAGATGGTGTGGGAGGGAGAACTAGACTAAAAAAAGTTAAAAATAATTGAATGGATTTTTGATATACAAAACGTTTGAGCAAAGATCAAATCAAAAAACTTTTTGGGAGGGGAATTAAATGTTAAATTGCAGTATAAGTATATGCCTTAGAAAAATAACCAAGCTATTAAACCTGATTAATAATATCAATATAGTTTTCATTTTCATGAAAAGAATTAATTTCGTTTATCAATTGTAGTCAATAATGTATGCCGACGAAACATCTGTTACACATTTTTTAATGTAAATTAGTAGATTTTGAAGTTTGATCTGTTTACACCAATACTGTTCTCCTCAACTTCCAATTGTGTTGTATCGTGGCGAAGCATTTACTGTACTCCCAGCTCAATACAGTACGTGTAGTAGACGTGTTAAGTTAGAATAAATACCTATACATACGTTTATGTGTTAAGTTGAACTTTGCATTACGACATTACGACGTGTGCTACAACAAAAGTTTGTATGAAGGTAGTACCTACATCTAGCAGCCACAGAAATACTATAAGAAATATAAAACAGCAGATATTTCAATAATTGGTGGAATTCAAAAAGTGAGCAATTAGTATTTATGCCGGTTTGAAATACGCCGACACCGATACTAGTATCGTATCATCGGAAGAGAACTTTGCGTTGAACATCTGTACGCGATAGTCAGACAATTTCCAACAATTTAGTGGCTATCAGATTTATCTTTTTGAGTGCGATGTAGTTTACCCTGTGCAGGTCTCTTGGGGCACCTATCAGTATTTATATTGCCGCATATATACCAGCTTTCCAATCTTAACATTATTTGAAGTTCTGTTCACGTTCCGTTGGTGTACAGAAGAACTTCGTGTTTGATTTTGGATCGAATGTCATAAGCACTACATTAAAATCCCCCACCCTTGATTCATCTTGATTCCGTTTTATACCAACGGGTCGCCGTCTTGTTAGCAACATCTATGCCGACGCAGTCCCATAAAGTCGTGTTCCAAACGACACCACCAGCCATTTTAGCTGCAATTATCACAAACGTCTACTCTTTTGCGCCTCGTCGCGGTGACGCACTTATTTTCTACGGCACGTACCGTCAGCAAATTACTGCATTAAGATAAGTGCATTTTCGTTATTGTTTTAATAACCTTACATTCTCGTTTACCGCCCATTTTACAGTACCTAACTAGCCTGTGTGACTTTCTGTCAGCGGAGCATTGTATTGCAACTTGACGTCAAGCGTCATGCAGCCCTAAGGGTAATTTGAAAGAGTCTCTATCTCCGCAACTGTATTTATCTTAGTGTGCCTAATATATCCGTATTAGATTTCGTACTGTTTGATTTTTTTGTGAAGAAAAATTCAGTATGCGTGAATGCATCTTTTCTAGCCTACAAATTAGTAGCTTTAGTTTAAAACCACCCCCTTCTCCCTAGTAAGTCAACTTTTAAATCAACAAGTATTTAAAAAAAATTGTATCAGAAATTAATATCCACCCAAGATCTATATGAAAAGAGACCATATACTAGTGTAAATAGAGACTGAAAGCGGGTACCAAAGGAAAAAGTGAGAATTGAAATAAAAAAAGAGAAGGAGATTTACAGCTCTATACGTGATGCAAAACATTGAAAGTCATTAAAAACTTGAAAAATGGAAATATTATATCAAAGAAAATATAAAGCAATGCATAGAAAAGAAAAATAGCAAGAATAATAGAAGAAAAGTTTGCGACGCATTAAAAAATATGAAAAATGGAAACATCTTTGACCCAGTGAGTATATCGATCGAACTAGTAAAAAACATCCCATCTATCAGGAACCTTGGATTAAATATTAATACATTTTGGAACAGTTAGAACGTATTTCTACAGGATGGAAGCCAACATTAGGAATACAAGTCTTTAAAAAATAAAAAGCAGAATGTGATAGTTGTATAGGCGTTGCCATAATAAATTATGTTTTCGGAAGTTTTAAGAACACAAAAACGATTGCAATGGAGTTGCAGTCCTTTAGGAACCTCATTTAAAATAAACACGAATGTTTTAAAGTATTAAAGAAGTGCCAAGAGAAGGCTAGACCTGTAGACGAGATATAGTGCGATTAAATTATAACTGTTTATAGACGAACAAATACTGTTATCTCAGGATGAAGATGATATCTGTCGTTACCAGTGGAATAGGTATCATAGGGCAAAGTGGTGCAGCGCACCAAGGCTCCATAGCTCAAGGGACCTTCCCTCCGGTGTTAAAAATACAATCGTGCTTTGCTCGGGGGCTAAAGTTTTGGTTTTGTTATAAACTGATACGATATACTAATTACTAATATTTAATTCAACGTGCATGAATTATTTAAAATAAACTAAATTGTGTCATACTTCAATCAAAACAACTAAGTACTATTTCTGTTTAGATGAGTAAAAATTATCAAAAATTATTTAAGAAAAATATTGCTTCACAAGATCAACCCTCTTTTACTTCGTTGGCCCTTATCTGCATACTGCTGGGCAAAGGCCTCCCCTAATCCTCTACATCTTCCCCTATCTTGTGCTAGGTAGAACCTTCCTCAAATAATTGTCTTGCAACACTCCTTTTAGATCGCTAGTGTAACGTGCTTCGTGTTCATTGCTCTTATAATTGTATTTATTATTTTCTGCATAAAGCATTTGCGCCGGGGTCCTGCGCCACGTTACTGTGGCATGAGAAAATGGATGAAGATTTAGAAGAATAGTTTATAAAATAATTTAAAGAAGAAAGTAGGTAGTTACCATTAGGGGTAGAACCTAAGACTTAGATATAAAGATAAAGCTAGCACAGCCATGCCGAGAGTGTAAATTCTTAGACTTAATAACATCATAAGAAGGAAACTGTCAGAAGAAAATAACAAGTAAAGCTGCACAAACTAAACAAATCACTCAAAGCTAAATACATTTCTTTGGTCAAAGAATTGACGTAAACGGACAAACGTAGGAAAATATCGCTTGGTAGATATATTAACGTATAGGGCAGAAACGTGAAAACGACAAAAGAAAACCAAAGAAAGTGACAAAGAGGTGGAAATTTTAAGAGTTAGTAGAATATAATATATGCAAAATAAAGAGAAAAAAATAAAATAAAATTGCAACAAATAACTTAGGCTATATGTGACGATTGTAAGAAAATCGATGACCGTATAGAGTTTGGAGCTGGAACACACAAAGAAGAAAAGAAAAATAGAACTCCCACCCAGAAAATCGTTTGAGGATGTGGAATAGATGATAGCAACATGCGGAGGAGTTATGGGGAGGTAGATACGTCTACTATAATATTCTGTTTCTTCTATCAGCAGTTCATCGTATATAACTGTATACAAAAAATAACCAGAAGGAAGTTCATAAGTCAAGATGCTGCCTCCTTGCCGATTAAATCTATATAAGTGCTATCGGTTATCATCGAACGTCATTCGCAACCAGAATGATGAGAAAACTATTGTTTTGTTGTTCAAATATTTTGTATTGTTTCGAAAATTTACTTTTGATCTTTTCTTACGTTTGTCGGGGATGACAGTATAAATTGTGTAATCTATTCGCTATTTCATTGTTTCCTGGTCAAAACTAGATTTTTGTCATTGATATTTTGATTTTTTCCAATACCTACAGATAATGCTATATTTTATTTATGAAAATCTCCATGGTACAGTAACATTTTAATGATGAAGATGGATAGTGTTACTTTATTTACTAGTGGATAAAATAGTCAATAATGCATAGCAACTAACAAAATACGTAAATGTTACCGTGGCAACTAGTACACAACCAAGCAGTATGATTGCCTATTTAAAATTATTTACTCAATTTGAAAACTTATTTATATAATTCATTGTAGGTATTGGAAAAAAATTATATGGCACACGCGAATAAAGAGATTTGACCCATTCGAGGAAAGTATCTCACTCTGCTTTGTCTCGTGAGTTAAAGTTTTCCCCTTATGGATAATATATTTCCTTATTCACTTTGCTACACTATAGTAAAATATTAAAGAAAACAAGTTTCATCTTGATATTGAAACTAAATTTCTGTTTTATTGTTCATAAACAGCTAGTTCGCAATTAAGAAGAAAAATAGGCAATTTAAGAACACTTAGCCTACGTGCATTAAAGGTACATAACCCTGAATCCTCTCCCTCCCTTTTCTAGCAAAAAATATGTGGGTCAATCCACCGCAATCTATTGCAAAAATTAACATAATAAAATATTTTTTGCAGCTTTCTTTAGACCATGGCTTTTTCCCCTTCTATAACATTGTATGTTTTTGCATCTCGTTTTACATTTTATTAATTTTTTCTATGATTTGACATGTGGAGTGATAACAAATTAATTTTCTATCTTTTGTAAGATCTTTTACGAATGACCACAATTATGACATTTCTACTTGTTCCATCTGTATTAATGACATGAATCGAGTACTTAAAAAATAAATGAGGATATTTCTTACTGTACGAGTATTCACTGCTTGTCGTCCGATGATATCCATGTTTAGTAGGCGAAGCTCTCCAACACAGTATTTTCCACGAACAGTTCCAACCGTATTCTGTCCTTTAATTTTTAAGCATTGGTCGAAAGCTCCCAAACTTCCCAACGCGAGACGTAGAAATCCAGAAGGAAACTTCGCATTGGCATCAAACACTAAGGAAATTGACATTTACAGTAATTGAATTTTAAAGATATAAAAAATGAGTTTAGAAGCTTTGGCTGGATCGCAAACTTTTACTGCATTTAGATACTTCTACTATAGTTTAATATACCTTTTACTGTACCATTAGCTCTACTCACTTTGCGAAGCCCAAAGCTCTCCATTCTGCAAGCCAATAATGTACTGAATAACGTGTTCGAAACAGCTCCTTGATAATAAGGCTCTGCTGTCATTCCGAGCCAGTTGGTGTTGTAGCTCTTGCGCTAAGGCTGATGGTGTATTCAATTTTAGTAGTTCCACAGGAAGTTCCTGCCAAGGACTGTTACTAGCATTGACAAAAACCCAACACGCCAGAAAAACGCACACGCACAACGCCTTCATCGTGTGCTACGTTTGATTGATAACTAGCAGATTTAAAACTCATTTAAAAAAAATATGGCAAACATCATTATCTACCATTGTATCTTTGCATTGTATTTGTAATTGCTAGTACTTTTATTAAGTGCCTGTTTCTGTGTATTCATGATCTGATTGAAAATTTTAAGGTATAGCGAATTGTATATTATGAGTGTTTTGTAGCAAATCCTAATTTATTTAAACCATGAACAACAATATTTATTAAATGAATATATAATTACATTCAAACAACTACGTTTCTCATTTATAAAAATGTGAAAATATTTAATCCTAAGATAGATATAAATAGTAGATTATTGTGAAAAATAAGAGCTATCTAATCAGATTTAAATAGTTTAAAAAACAGATAATAAGGAAATGATAGCGACAAAGTGACTTTCGATGGGAACCAGAAAAGTTGAATGTGTTATTACCAATGAATTACAATTAATTGTTGTTGTAACACTTGAAAAGTTACTCTACATATCCGCTACTGATATCATTTAATCTGGCAATTCTACGTCACCTTTGAGATCATAAATTAATATAAATTTAGAAAGTCAAATAGTCGACTAAAAATCTGATCGATTTGAAGTTAAGGTGTTCCAAGCGTATATTACGATTACTTGGAAAGATATGGAAAAAATGCTTAGTTACAAAATTAATGGGAGCCAACCTATCAAGTATCAATATTGCATTTTGATTTTCTGTTTCAAATGAAATGATTTATATTTTTTAAACGTTATGTGTCGATCTTATGAAGATCTTTTATTCATGTTTCCAACATTTTTTCTTTAGTCTCTTCCATAGTGGTTTAAAGTACAACACCATCTTTTTCAACTGATAAAAAAGAATCAAATAGTGACAGGTTAGGTGAACGAGTGATTTAATGAAAATTATTTTAAATTATTCTAAATGGAGATAAAACCCATTTGCAAACAAATCAATGTAAAATCGGCTTCATGTTTACCTACCTTTGCTTAAAGATGTTACACAAAGGTTGCAGATCACTAAGTTATAAGTAAACGGTGGCTGCTATAATAGCCTTGGACGGCCTCTTCAGCCAAGAACAGAAAGTCTAAAATGAATTAGAGAAAGGAGGTATGAAGAACGGAAGAAGGGTCCGGAAAGGCGGAAAAGGACTGCAACGGTATTTTTCTCAGAGAAGGTATCCTGTTGACGCAAGAAATCCATCCAGTAACTGAATTAGAGCAGGCCGCCGGAAATATTGAATTGTTACTATCACAGTCATAGTAACTTTTATTCTTACTATTACTGTCACAGTCACTGCAACTGCCACTGTTACTGTACGGCCACAATAACGATTATCTGTAACCATATCCGCCATTTCACTGTCATTATGTTACGGTTACTGTCACGGTCACTATTACTGCTACGCTCACTGTAACCAGCACTTTCACTGTCATTGTTACTGTCAGTATACGATTGCTATCACAAACGTGGTTAGGGCACAAACACAATCAGTATCAGTTACAGTTACTGTCCCTCTTACACTGTCACCGTACACGGTCATAGTTATTTTTACGGTTATTCGCTTGGTCACGGTTACTGTTACTGTGACAAACATGGTCATGGTTAGTGCCAAGGTTGCGATCACGATCACGGTCGGTGTCGCTATCAATATCACAACCACTGGAGTAGTCACGTTTGCCGTCACGGTCACTGTTACAATCACGACTACGGTTATAGCCACGGACACGGTCGTGAAACCATTCATGCTCATAGTCATCACCACTGTCATGGTCATGGCTATTGTCATGATCACTTTTACCGTCACATTCACTATCACTGCCACTGTCACTATCACGGTCACGCTACTTCCATGGTCACGATCAGCATCACTGTCACCGTCATCGCCTGAGACACGTTCACAGTTTTAATCACTGTTACTTTCACGCTCACTTCCATGGTCACCGTACGGCAACTGTCTTAGTCACAGTCACTGTAATGGCTACACTTACTTTTACAGATACTATCTCAGTCTCGGTTACTGACATAGCTACGATCACTGTAATAGTCACTGTCATTGTATCTGTCACAGTCACCGTCACACCACCATCACTATCACTGTTACAGTCAACATTACCGGCTACGTTACGATCATTGCCAGAGTCACTGTCATGGTTAGTATCTAAATCGCAGTTCTTTTCACGGTTACAATCTAGGTCACGGTTATCGTCGCGGTCACTGCTGCCGTCAGGATTACCGTCAATGTCATGGCTGTCACGATCAAAGTTTTTGTCACGATAAAGGTCACTGTCACTGTCGGCGACTTTGCCTTGTCTCAGACCATGTTCCTACATGGAATCAAGTGCCCAAACTACTTATTTTAGCACTAAAGTATAAATACATTTTTTGTATAGAAAAAAATACTGTGTCAATTCATAGTTTTGCTAACAATTTTCCATTTTCCGGAAAATCAAACTAAATGTTCAAATAAGCCACCATTCGTGCTGAACAATCGCCCAACCTGTCGTAACATTTTCTGGTAATATTTGCTAATTGATACTGAGTTATTTGACCACTCTTCCCTCGAATACAGATTTTCAGCTCTTCTAGATTTTAAAATACTCATCTAGAGTAACTTTTGATTTTAAATGTAGTCAAAGAATAAAACAATTGTGTCGGGGGACCTAGCAGACCAACTAATTGCATAATTTGCACCAATCACCTTAAATTGTTATTTAAAGTTCGTGCACAACGTGAGTGTGTACCTTAGACACTTTAAGCAGAACAAAATAAATAATGAATTATAATAATCCTCAAACATCAATGACAAACACACAAATAACACATATTGTTTGTTTAGGTAATTCCAAGGCACCTTAAAGTTTTTGAAAATTAAATTTTCATTTTCATTGCTTTATACTATTCCTGAAAATGGGAAACTGTTAAAATTAGTATGAATGGATGCAGTATTTTTTTCTCTACAAAAAATATATTTACAATTTAGCTCTAAAATAATTACGGGAGCAAATAATGAAATATGAAGAATTTACTATGCAATCCATATTATGGTGCGTAGCGCAAGTCAGCATCCGGTATATAAATTCGAAAGTACCTTCGACCTTTTTACCACGCTACTCAAATTGAAGTAATTGTACTGAGACTATTTAAAAAAATCTTTAATACTAGATGTACTAGCTTCAGTATACAGGGTGTCCTGCAACTCCCACTAAAGATTCAGGTAGCACGTTGTGTGATAAACACTCGAGACAGTGGAAAAAGTCCGACAAAACGTATCATTCGGGTAGCACGTTTCGGTAACGCATGATAACGCTAAAATTATCAACTATAATATCTCAAGGACAGTAGTAATTACGAAATCATTTTATTATAGTTTCCGAAAGCATGTTGCTTGTTAGCAGTCTAATTCCGTAAGCCGAGGGCTGTTACCTTAAACCAACGTGCTTGAAGAAGTTATAATAATATTATGAGTATTTATCAATGACCGAGGGATATTCGAATATAATTTTTTTTTCTAATTATTTCGAAATTATTTATTCAAAATTACTTAGTTATACAAAATTATAAAACAATGGTTAAAAGAAAAATTTGTAAAATTAAATGAAGTAGCTGATGACGTATTGGTTCCCATTATTGAAGAACTATTGCTACGCATATTGTTTATTATTTTATTTCATACTGCATCGTAAAACCCATGTTTAAGTTAATTATTTTAGTCCGGAAAATGAGGCTTTACGGTATCAGGTCCGGTAAAACATTTTACCGGACTCAAATGAAATAAACAGGTCCGGTAAAACATTTTACCGGACTCAAATGAAATAAACAGGTCCGGTAAAATATTTTACCGGACTCAAATGAAATAAATCAATAATCAAACTATTTATCATTTTCAATTGAAAAAAATTTTTTTTGTAGTTTTAAGTAAAAATCTAATAATTGCAGTATGAAATAAAACGCATTACGACATACGTCCGGTAAACTTTTGCGTTTACCGGACTTATAACGTAAATTACTATTATTATGGCATTTCCGAACAATATGTGGGTAAGATTTTATAGAATTGGCATTATTGTGGCCTGAAATTTTTAACAATTGGACTGTTAGTAATTTTTGTTCTCCTTACATCCAAGCCAATTGCGTCAGCAGAAGATTTTTTCCAACCGTTAATTATGTTTTTCCCTAGAAGCATATTGTTATACGAGCTACCATTTTCAGTCTTCTAGTGACTATTAGGTTGTAAAAATAGATAGCCTGGTTGTCTTAATATGTGTGCCCCGTTTCTACAGTAACTTAAGGAATAGCCTAACATGGTAGGAACTGTTATTACTGTTTGTAACTAACCATTTACTACCAGTATACTCCTTTGAACATCCCTGGTATGTTTTGCTGAAGACAGGATTATATTCAACACGATTTCTTAGAGAACTATCATTGTTTGGTTCTATGCGAAAAAACTCGACCAGACAGGCTACGGCCCCCCCACATCTTACAGGACAATTCTACTGCGGCAATGTGATATAATTTTCTTTGAAGATCAGCAGGGGTATTTTCATTCTATAAATTTAATATTTTATTTATATCGGAGGAGCTTCATGGTACCGAACTCATTTGTCGTTTAGTGGGATCTGAGTGATTGTTGAAATACAACACTTCTGAACGGGTCTATTATGATACTGTATTCATTGTAATACTTTTCTTGTAATAACTTACTCTTTATAATCCAAATTATTTTAACTATCGCTTCTTTATACTCGGTACCATCTCGCTTCCTTATGTTTACCGCCTAATCCCAAGCATCGACAAATCATTCTCAGTATGATTTCGGTTTAATTCGAATTATCATAAACAGTCCAGTTTTCCTTGTTGCGTAGCGATGCAATTTTAACCCTTGAGTTGTTTTCAGGTATAATGTACCAAGGGCGATTGATAATCAAGCAATAATTTTATTTTTGTTCTGCAGCATCGAAAAGCTATCAATTTGGGCAACGTTTAGCAGCCGAAAACTCCCACTTTTACTTCCTTTTACAATAAAGGAAGTATTGGATTCACCCCAAAAATTCGAAATTGAGTTTTCAACAGATCTTCACGTTAGAGTCCCCTGAACATAAAACATATTTTTTTCATTGGTCTGTGTGTGTGTCTGTCTGTCTGTGAACAGAATATCTCAAAAACGGAAAGAGGTATAGCGTTGAAACTTCATATATAAGTTTTGTGTACTATGTAGATGCGACAGAAAACTTTTGAAGAACATCGCATAACCGGAAGTAGGTGTGATTTTTTCAAAAACGGCACTAACGATTTTTTTTAACTTTAGATTTTTATTACATTTTTAATGTCTAGGTATTGATGTGAGATAGGTGATTTTCCAGTTGAGTACTTCTAAAATGGGTTTCTTTTGTTTTTTTTATTTTTTTATTAACTCCTATTTTAAATAAAACACCCGGTATATTATTAAATTTTTTAATTCAGCTTAAAATTTTAGATAAAATTTGTCTCTTTAACTAACGCTCTATTTTGTACCGTTTTTGTAGAATTTGTAATTTTTAAAATTTTTTGAGAAATGCTTAAAAATTAAAAATAAAATGTTTGGCTAATTATAAGATCACTGTAAAAGGAAGTCGTGTGAGTGTATCACACCAGATTTTTTTATACTAGTACCTTTTACTTTTCGGCATTAGTAACCAAAGTAACAAAAACTAACAACCATTTCCATTGGTCGAAATCAAAATAGGCACTCCCATTTTGCGGGATGATCATGATCCCCTCGACTTTTCCCTACTTTCTCGATTAAATTGTCATTTTATAATTAGAAAAATGCTTCCAAAGCAGTAGAATACAAAAAGATGTATTTAACTCGCACGAAAGCGGACTTTTAGACCCGCCTTATTTATGTGCCTCGCTCTCCACGCTTGGTTGTCCATAAACTGCGGCTTGCCCAAAGAAGTCCTTAATTTTGTACTTGTAACATAGATAGCTATTATAATTATTTCCGAAAATGTGTAACTGAGGAGGGCGGTTACTTAGAGCAATGGACTTGAGGGGATTATTAACAAAATAATAACGATTTATTATCGCGCGAGGTACATTCTCCAAGATAACTTCTTAAATAAATAATAATGAACGTTCAAGTATAATTTATTTATTAAAAGAGTGATAATATTAAAAGGCAACGGCCATGAATTCGTTGATATCATAAAAGACTAATATTTTTTGTTTGTAATTACGTTCTGTTTAACATGTATCCTCCACCAAAATAAATACTTTATTTATTTATTTATTTTTATAATCTCAACAGCTTCCGACGCTCATAAAAATCTTAACGGCCACGCCCGCGCTGGTTTAAAAGAAAACGGTTACTTGCAGTATAAAAATATTCCCTAATTTAATTAATGAGAAGAGCTCCCCTAAATCGAATACCCTCGTGCGCGGTGTTTATACATGCGAGAAAATACGGGGAAGAAGAATAACATAATGTCTACGCTACGTAAGTAGACTGAGCGCGGGTTAAAAAGACCCGGATTTATTTCACCAGGGAAGCTACGAATGCATATAGAAGTAAGCGGCAAACGTCCAGTGTAACTCAATTGATAATAACCTTAGATATGCCGTATTTGGACTTAATTGGAGAGGAATTTAGCCGGAATATAATGCCTTACCGAACGTCATAAGAAAAACACACGCCAGAAACGTAGCGCCCCAAAACGAAGAGACAGCGAAAACTTGGTAAAATGCGCCCTACTCTATGACATCAGCAACGGTTACAAGGAGGAAAAGACCTTTAAAATCAACGACATTGCCCAAAAGTAATAACCGTGGACTAGTGGTTACTACGTCTGCTTAGCATTCGGAAGATCGTGGGTTCGATTCCCGTGGCCGTCTGATCTAATTCAGGTTTTTAGGTGGTTTTCCAGAGTCAACAGAGTACCTTCTTTGGGGCGAATGCCGGGGCAGTATTTCTCGGCCTTTCCTGGCTTGTCTTCCATTCTTCAACCTTCCTTTCTCTCGCCCATCTTGAAAATCCCGTTATTGGGCGAAGAGGGACGCAAGGTCCCTATAGTAGTCCGCCCGTTGGGGGAATTAAAATGACCCTGAACCTTTACCTTTTATCTAAGGAAATCATTGAGGTTTTAGAGATCGAACCTAGACGTGCAATCAAAGATGCAGGTCCTCGAAGCACTAGCCTGGCTCATCGGTGCAGCCTGTCGACTATGCCACACATCCGACCAACCGCCACCCTTCTCTATATGATAGAAACAAACTAGATTATTTCAAAATTCGATGTGTAAAATAAAAAATCCTAAACATTTAAAATCATTTTATTAGCGATTTTTTTTAAACAGTGAAAACTCCTAAGACTGTTCTTTTAACTTAACACAACAAATATCATTAGACTTTATAAACTATAACAAAATCTTAAACTATAAGATGAGATACATCTGTAGTATAGGCAGGTAGATAACGAGGAACAGGCTGTACTCCTCCAGATTCTTCATTCCTTCTTTGTCGAATGTCGGAATCGCCAGGCCAAGCACGTTCAGGCCCCGTGGTTCTTTGAAATTTATCAACAGCGTACGAAATAGTAGCCGTGTCATTAACGCCATTTGATTTAATACGTCTTTGTGCTGTTGCAGAGGAACGCAGGGACTTGCGCTTCTGGAACACAATTTCTGCAATTAAAATTTCCTGATAATATGTTTCTTACCTCAACACATCCACGCCACTTATCGGCTGCGTGCCTGGCGAGCTCCATCCGCTTCTGCTTCTTAATTTGATGCTTTTTATATGCCATCTCGATCACGATTAGACCCACTCCGCCGACGATTCCCGCTGCCACCAGGATAAACACGCCCGCCATGTTCTTCAAGCCTAAGGTGTTGGGTGTTTTCTCGAATTGTTCACACTGCTGCAAGTTGCCCTGAAGGATCCATTTGTTGTCTAGGCCTTCCATAAAGCCACTCTCGTGGAAGTCTAGAATGGCTAAGGTGACGTCGTCCGCCCATGGAGACCCCTTTTGAAGCCCTATTCCGTATCCTGATCGTCCGAACAGTTCGCCGGCTGTTACCAACTCGCAGTCTTGTGCTGCTTCAAATTCTAACCGGGAACTGTCCCATATGAAGGCCATTAATTTCCTGTAAATTGTAATAAATGAAATTACGAGAATGAAATTTTGAAAGCTGGTTGAAAAAAAAATAGCAGTCAGTATAGAGTGAAGGCATAATCAATTATATTTAGAAAAAGATGAAGGATTCGAATTAAATTAAAAAAGGAGAAGATAACTAGATGTAATGGCATGCTGTAAAACGGAGACTTCACTTATCAATAAGCATAATTTTATACCCTATCTTAACATCAGAAATCGCCGCTTCTGCAGTGTCATAATTATTAGCTTCCATCGTTCTGTACATATTCGACAGTTCAACTTGTCTTCTGAAGTACATATCTACTGCGGACCCTTTCACTGTTGCACACGTCAGATTTTCCATTGTGTTACGGAGCTACAAATGTTTTTTTTTATTACAAATGTATTTACATTTGCAGGAATTAAAACATACACGAGCGTCGTTTATGCCAGTAAGTTTCGTTTTTGGTCTTTCCAACACGAGGAAAGCGGCCAGGTTAGCAGTATATGATGCTACGATGATCATGGCGAAACCAGCCCATACCATTCCTAGAACCCTGGCGGAAAAACTCCTTGGTGTTCCTAAATAAAAAGCAAGTTGATTCTAGTTGGAAAACATTCATGAAATAGTTAAAAAATCATAGAAAACTTAATACATCATTTTGAAGAATGTACAAGAAGACAATTATAATTTCCAATCACCCAAACGAGTAGGAAAACAGATGGGTCGATATATATCGATAAGGTTAAAGTTCCACATTGTGTTACCTATAAGTATATGTTTATAATTATATTTTAGTCAATGTATTTATTTAAATTGGTTAGCTCTCCTGAAAATGCACTTGGCTGAAAATCAGTCTGCATTCCTTTTATTTATATTACTTATTCTGAAATTTGATGTTCCGATATTAATTATGACAATTCAAAAACTTCTGTCAAACGATACGTCAAACCAACTTTGAAAATTCAATCACAAATAGTTGATCGTTACAATTGTTATATGACAATCTCAAATAGTAAGAACTTCCTTAATAATTAATTTACCTTGAATCTTTATTTCATCTCAGTTTTTATTGAATACCTAGATTCATTTACCTTTTTTTTAACTTATTACTCTCCTCTGCAGAAACCAATCCGTTCTACTCTGCTACTGATCACAACCGCTCCACTCAAAACCACGTTGAAGACCTCCACTGACAACCAAACTGTCAAGCTGCTCAGAATCAGGATTCGTATTAACCCAGGAAAAACTAGTTTGTCTAAGGAATCAGCCCGCATAGTTCCCTCACAGCATACCGGGTGCTGACTTGCGCGACGCACCATAGGAATTTGCATAGTAAATTTTTTATGTTCAATTATTTGCTCCCCTAATTATTTTAGAGCTAAAGTGTAAAGACATTTATTGTAGAGAAAAAAATACTGCATCCATTAATACTGTTGCTAACAATTTTTCACTTTCCAGAACCGAAGGAATGCAAAAAAATCAAACTAGCATTTTTACAAAAATCAGTGATGCCATGGAATTATTGAAACAAGTCAATGCCAAGGCAAGTGCGTGCGGGGCGATCATCCAGGTCACTGCCGTCAAAAGATTGAACGTATTGTCGTTTTTTCTCGTTTTGGTATAAGTTCTGAACCTCATTATTGCATCTACAATTATTTAATAACCCGCCTGTAGTCTTAAACTTAAAATGAATCAGTCTATTAATGGTTGTACTTTTTGGTATTTGCCGATACGGATATTTTACAATAAATAAGGAGCTTACTTAACGAACGTCCACCATACTCGTAAAACCATTTTTGTTATGGACAAGGTTTAGGCACCTTAGAGACATTAAGCAGAACATAATTAATAATGAATTATTATAAACGTCAAACATCAATGACAAACAAACAAACAGCACATGTCGCGCCGCACGCATTTGCGTTGGCATTGGCTTGTTTCAATAATTCCATGGCATCACTGATTTTGTAAAAATGCTAGTTTGTTTTCTGCATTCCTTCGATTCAGAAAATGAAAAATTGTTAGCAACAGTCTGAATGGCTGCAGTATTTTTTTCTCTACAAAAAATGTATTTACACTTTAACTCTAAAATAATTAGGGGAGCAAATAATTGAACATAAAGAATTTACTATGCAAATTCCTATGGTGCGTCGCGCAAGTCAGCACCCGGTAGATCCAAACAGACCCCAGTAGTAGTTGTTTCTCTTCAATATTCAATCCAAACCACTCTACTCAATTGACAAGCCCCATAAACATGCTCAGTCTGACGACTTCCCTGCGACTTTCCTTCCGTGTAAATAGCTCGTTATAATCCAACTCAATCGACGCACAATGTCAAATGTAATTCCACAATAAACTTAATTCAGTATTTCTTTATTTTTATTTTCTGCTGTAGATTAGCACTGCTTTAGTTAAATATTCTCACCATATTCTTTGTCTTCCTCCGTTTAGTATGTTCATCTTCTTATTTTTAAAATTTATTTAATTTCACCACGCCAATTTTGTATTAACTTCAACCCTTTTATGCTCCAAACATATTTAACTTTTTAAAAAGGGTTTCTTTAATATAATTTATAGTTACAAAAATCGATTACATCTTTTCATTTTCAAACTTGTTATAGCAATAATAAAAACAAACACCTTAACGATATTGCTTATTCTCTCCATCCAGCACTCTATAAAAGCCTTATTTTGATTTTTATCCGCTATGTGCAATAGTGTATCTCGAAAAAGTATTTGTCATCATTTTCCAATTTCATATTTATATATTACATGAAGTTAGAATCCTTCTGTTTCTCAATCGGCCTCATATTATTAAATTATAAATTCTATTTTCTTTCTTTACTAAATGCATATTAATAATTGAAATACCCAATTCATATCCAAATTGATCTTTATAATATTTAATTACTGTAATATTTTAATCCTATTTTAACTTACTTTTATACCCTTTTTCCATATCATAACAATATATATCTAACTAGTCAGCCAGTCTCAACTACATACCTTCTCCAATTCCACTGTTGAGCAGCACTCCCCAAGCAAACCAAATGGCACTTGAAAGATTTAAAGCATCCTCCTCAGTTCCATCGGTATTGGCAATTTGAACCGACCAAATGGCGAAAATCTATCCAACAGGTATAAACCAAAGCAACAACGTGAACGGAAACCATAACCAGGATCCACAACGTGTTGCTAAACGGTTGCAAGAAAGATACTAGCGTTGATGATCTTGAAGGCTAGAAATTTTCCATTCACAGTAGAAATAACTAATCAGGTTGGGTACAAGTACCAAGTACCTTCTTTTCCAGTATGGTTATCCCTTGATATTTGAAGGGTTTGCTGAATTCAATAAACTCGGCTCGCTCGGGTTTATGGTCAAGGGGGCCACGATCATATCGGCCCTTTCTGACACTAACTCGCCAATTAAGCCCGTCCATTCCTTTTTTGCCTCCAACTAAAAGTGACTTTAATAAGTATTCAAACCAGATTAAGTGTTATGACCATTACTTGAACTATTTCGTATAATGTAGTTTCCAAACTGGCCATCGGGTGAAAGGGCCAGGCTGTACGTAAAGTTTATCTTCTTGGATAGCTCTTTTAAGAGATCCATGCAGTACCTTTGCAACAATATTTGGCTGTTTCTGTAAGTTATACCATGCATGTTGTGATTAAAGTACTATGTAAATTTCATACCATCCTGGGTGGAGTTAAAATGTGGGCAGAGAATTTCTTCCGGCAAGCAGGTTTCCATTTCTTCGTTGAGCTTTCGCGTATACACAAATGGTTTTTCTTCGATGGTTAACACTTTCAGATGGGGTTGGAATCATGAAACCTTCTGGTTTTACTTGTTGGCGTCCTGGCCAAATTATTCTCTTTTCTTCGACCGATAGTTGCATTCGACTGTTTTCCTACAAAGAAGGAGATTTGTAACTGACATCATATTTTGACTAAAACATAAACCTAGCGATATCACGACGCATATTACACTTTAAACTTCCACATCGTATTCAAGTGTGCTACGTTTGAAATATTAAAAAAAAATGAATTTCTATAGTAATATTTTACTACCTTATGGAAATGATATTTTCCGACGACCACTTGTGTTTTCCTCCTTTGAATGTTGACGATATTGTATTCAGCGTGGATTCTATCACCCTGATCGTCGAAAGCTACTTTACCGGTTTCCCCGTTCAGCAAAACTTGTTTACGGACGAAGTGAATAGCTCTCTTCCTGTTTCCCAAATTGAGCCTGAATTATCGCAGTCCTTGGGTGCCTCCGTTATTTCTTTGGTTTGATTCATATCCCTCAAAGCGGAAGCTAGGACGTAGCTGTAAATGTGAGGTAATTAGAAAGGAAAAATTTATATTTAAACGAGTACCAAGTATGAGATCAGCGGTTTAAATTTAAAAATCAGAAAGTAATTGAAGTGTTTGCCATTTCTGGAAAAATGTAGCAGATTACAAATACATGTCTTACTAGCGAAAAACAAATTAACAAACTATAAAAGACTCTAATACACTGTGGGGCAAGAGGATTGACTTTACATTAATAACAAGAACTTAAAGGATATGTGGAATATCTTCTTCAAGTTAAGTCAATCTTTTTGACACACCATACGTTTCCATGCGGTATTTTAGTATTGTCTTACATGCTGTCTCTGATATGTGCTTTTTCATTGGTGGAATTAACAAGCTTTAGCCCTAAAATCCCTTCAGCTACGTTGTTAGCCTCCAGAGCCTGCTCTGTTACTATCCATGCATACCCAGCATCGGTCATGTTGTACAATGAAGCGTCACGAAATATAACTTTCGCATCCACTTTGCTGCAAATGTCCTTATGTGTTATATAATCTATCTCTAGTTAAACCTTACTTAGCGTATAACAGATAGACCCTCGACTGGGCGCTCTTCATTTCCATAAGCTGGTCGATGAAGTTGTCTAGGCCAGGTTCGAATTCTATGACGGATTCCACCTGTACAAACAAGTAAGTATTTATTGATGATATGGATTTACAGAATATGCCATTTTATTTTTAAATTATGTTTCCTATTTCTATATGTATAAATGACCTTTTAGAACAAAACAGCGTCGTAATCAAGAATTTAGCCCATTATTAAAGTTGTTGAAGCCGTTTGCAATAGTTATTAATAAATTACTTTATCTGGTATAGTTGTGATAAGAAACTTTATATTTCAAACATTACGAGTATATACTGTAAGTTCGCTTTTCCATAAAACATTTCTTATTTTTTAAATGGGTCTTAAAATTTTCGGTATATTGTAGTATTTCTTTGGACACACAGTTTTGGTCAAGGTCTTATCATTCACGCCATTGTGATGGGCCGTTCCCATGTGTCGACGTCGCTATCTTACAATCTCATA
This sequence comes from Agriotes lineatus, assembly GCA_940337035.1. Lineage (NCBI taxonomy): Eukaryota > Metazoa > Arthropoda > Insecta > Coleoptera > Elateridae > Agriotes > Agriotes lineatus. Next base: position 16,929,552 of record OW679196.1, on the reverse strand, counting down.
ATCAGGAAAAATCAACGTGTGTCCTTATCTCTTGGCTCTCGCTAGCAATGCGAATAATTGTGATTAAAAAAAATCAAGTGCTTCGACCTTCAAATATAATGAAAGTATGGAAATCAGTAAGATTACATGCGGCAACTATTTGAGAAGACAATAACTCTGATCGAAAACAATAAAAAAATTAAATGATATTAAACAAAGCTATAGGTAAACGTAATATTTAATATAATAAAACTAACACTATGCAGTCATTCAGAGGTGTGTTGTGGAATTGTGTACAGAGACTCTTATTTAAATATAAGCGATACCTTTACTAGTGTTTGAGAGATTTAGTTACCGTTGTCCTTATTAAAGATGGAGGGACAAGGAACACCATTTAAAATTACAAACAAAATAAGCACACTATCATATAGTAAACGACAGTAGAAGGTAAACATTACTACAAAAATATAATTTAGTATCAAATTTAAAAAAAGTGCAATTGTTATTAGTCTAGATGTATCTAAATCAAAACACTCAGAGCCACAGGGGAGCTGAGTATTAAAATAAGATAGGTTGTTACCAAAGAAGATAAAATTTGCAACCTTCCATCTCAGTGCCTTAGCAGTTAACGTTCTCAATAATGAAAATATTACCAGCTCCGAGGAAACGTTATAAATAAGCAGTAAATAAACATACAAAATTATCTGAAGAAGTTTATTTATTCAATGTTTGGCCAAAGTTTAAGTTCACTAATTTATTATGGTAATTTTGACCTTAACCTCGATCTTTACTCTTTAACTAAAGCTACTTATTGGCTATGCAAATTTAAAGAAAATAGATAATTTTAACTGCTCCAGGTTATTGTTGAAGTTCGTTATAGGTATACGTTTGGTTTTGAGGATTTCTTGCATTCGCTCTTCAGGAGTAATGTAGCTCGGGGAACTCAATATTTACTTGACAAATTAGGTGTTTATTTTGATATCTTGGATGTTGGTAGCTGGCATTCGAGAACACTAGACGGTGTCTATTGTACCATTTGTGTGAATTCATTTGACAATTTATTTCCGATATTACGTTCTCCAAGTACCATGTCCTCGTCTCAAAACGTTGATCACCCTCACGTCAATCTGTATTAACAGCTATGTCAAACAGTATGTTTGTATCAGACCCGTACCAGTCACGCAGGTTCTTCAGCTATCACGTTTTAACATTGAAAATGTTTAACAAATTGGAGATGTGACGCTAGTACAGTGCTCTTTTAGCGATTTGTGTGACGCTTGGAAAATGCGCAGTTTTCGCTAATTTTTGCGAGTTGTACGTATTGCAGGTGAATGTTGTTGGTGTCATTTTGAAGATCTCGTTAAGGGCGAACTTTCTGGAGAGGTTCTGAAAATGTAAGGTTCGAGGGGGCGAAAGTACGGAGGTTAAACGAATATTTGCACACGAAATCGTTCGGTGCTGTTACATCACATACTTTTTGAAAGATTCAAATGTGATTTGAGGCTAGTTGGAAAGAGGATAAACCAACGCTCATCGTACTGACTGGTTTTTGAGGTCTGCGATAGACGGAGGCGAATTTACAGGGTAGAAAGCTGAGGTGCATTTGTAGCAAATTGGATTTTAGCATAAACATGGGAAAATAAAAAAATTTCCAATTTTGTTTTAGGCAGTATGTGGAGGCTTCTGTAGATTTTTAAGAATTTTGCGGCTAAGGTTAATTTAGGGGTTGCAAAATGGGGTATCCATCATAATTATCAGAAAAATTTTAAAATTAATATTTGTGTAAAATGCGCTGCTTGGAGACTTTCTACTGGTCGATTTTATTTTTTAAGAGAATTTGGGAAGTGGGACTTTAGCAGCCCAGGTGGATTTGGGGGTTGCAAAATGCGGAAAACGTTATAATTATAAAAAAATCTAAAATTAATATTCGTGTGAAATGCGCTTTTGGAGACTATCTACTGGTCGATTTTATTTTTTAAGAGAATTCGGGATGTGCGAATTTTGCGGCCCAGGAGGATTTGGGGGTCTAAAAATGGGGAAACCGTTATAATTATCAGAAAAACCTTAAAATTAATGTTTGTGTAAAATTCCCTGTTTGGAGACTTTCTACTCTTGATTTGAAGGTTGCAAAATGGAGAGACCGCTATAATTATCAGAACAACCTTAAAATCAATATTTGTGTGAAATTCGCAGTTCGGTGACTTTATACGGGTCGATTATATTTTGTAAGAGAACTCGGGATGTGGAAATCTTGCGACCCATGTGGGTCTGGGGGTTGCAAAATGAGGAAAACGTTATAATTACCAGGAAAACCTTAAAATTAATATTTGTGTGAAATGATGTCTTTGGCGACTTTCTACTAGTGTTTTTATTTTCTAACAAAATTCAGGATGTGGGCATTGTGCCGCCCAGGTGGATTTGGGGATTGAAAAATGGGGAAAACTATTATAACTATGAGAAAAACCTTGAATTTAATAGTTGTGTGAAATTCGCTGTTTGAAGATTTTCTGCTGGTCAATTGTATTTTTGAACAAAATGTGGAAGATTTGCATCCCAGGCGGATTTGGGGGTTGCAAAATGGGGAAAACTGTTAAAATTATCAAAAAAACTTTAAATTTAATAGCTGTGTGAAATTCGCTCTTTGGAGACTTTCTACGGGTCGTGTGAATTTTGTAAGACAGTTCGGGGTGTGGGAATTTTGAGACCCATGTCGATTTGGGGGTTGCAAAATATGAAAAACGTTATAATTATCAGTAAAACCCTAAAATCAAGATTTTTGTGAAATTCGCTGTTTGAAGAATTTCTACGGGTCGAGTGTATTTTTTAAGAGAATTCAGGGTGTGCGAATTTGGGGTTTAGGTGGATTTGGGAATTGTAAAATGGGGAAAACGTTATAATTATCAGAAAAACCTTAAAATTAGTATTCGTGTGAAATTAGCTGCTTGGAGACTTTCTACTGGTCGATTGTATTTTTTAAGAGAATTCGGGATTTGTGAATTTTGCGGAACAGGTGGATTTGTGGGTTTCAAAATGGGAAAAACGTTATAATTCACAAAAAAACCTTTAAATCAATATTTGTGTGAAATTTGCTGTTTGGAGGCTTTCTACTGGTCGATTGTATTTTGAAACGAGTTCTGGATGTGAAAATTTTGCGGCCCAGGTGGAGTTGAAGGTTGCAAAATGGAGAATCCGCTATAATTATCAGAAAAGCCTTAAAAATCAATATTTGTGAATTCGCTGTTTGGAGACTTTCTACGGGTCGATATTAGGGATGTGGGAGTTTTGCGGCCCAGTTGCATTTGGGGGATACAAAATGGGACAAACGTTAGAATTTAAAGAATAACCTTAAAATCAATATTTGTGTTAAATTCGCTGTTTGGAGATTTTCTACTGGTCCATTGTATTTTTAAGCGAGCTCGGGATGCGGTTGTGAGGGGGAAATTACCTTATTTTAGAAATTTTTAAACAAGGAAAATGTGCATTTTTTTTACTCTGACCCTTTGTGAAATTGAAAATTTGCAAGTAAATAGTAAATGGCGTTTCGGATTGTATTTTACTCTAACATCAATAATATTGCTTGGGTTAAGTTATTGCTGCGCTGCACTTGTTCGAAGAATGGTAGTGGCCACTGTCAGCTGTTTGTACTAAAACTTAATGCGCGATTGTAGTAGAAAACATTGATGGGGACTTTAAAAATATAAATACATATACGTATGTATATGTACGGAAAATGCAAATTTATTAGTTTATACAATGTTAAAGCTCCCCAAAAAACCAAATTCTTTTGAAATATATTTATTAAACAATTAACACAAAACTAAACATACATGTCGACTAAACAACTCAAAGGTGTATTCACACATAATGCCTTTTTCACACTGCCCTGTTCCTCCTAATAAAAGCAGCTTCGCTCCAGTTCTTATATTTGCCATTAAAGCACGTTTCATGAGTTAAAAAAATTAATTATGGACAATTATATGTGGAGCCGCCGATGGCATGGCTTCTAATTCTCAGAACTCCTTTAAAATAGCTAATAAATGTAATAATAAGAATGACTCATATAAGCAATACATCTTCTAAAGTTATATAAAAAATTTTGAGTGTAATATCGAATTCAACATCTTTATCTAATTGCAAATTAATATTAAAGTGTACAAGATGCTGACAAGGTTTAAAACTGTAGTACGTATTATTTATATATTTATTAATGATCTGCTATTCAGTAGAACTTCGCAGTAACGTTTCGCGTGGCGTATAATAAACAATAATAATACAGCTGTGAACAATTTTAAAACTTTTTTTTAGTTCTATCCCTTGTAATTTTTTCAGGTTTTTGAAATTTTATGCCAGACTTGAAAATTAGCACAACGAAGGTTGGTAAATTGCAACTTTTGTAAATTTTTCTCTGCCTACGGCATCATTTACCTGCAATCTTGCCTTACATAATGTTTTGCAAGAGTATATTTTACACTTCACGTGGCATGTCCGAAGTACTCCGATTTCTTTTTTATAGAAAACAGAATTTCGGTATGTTACGGAGTTGCGAATTTTATCTATCCATAACACTTTGTAGATTCTTAGGTAGCTCCTCATCTCAAAAGCTTCGAATCGCTGCATGCCATTTTTATTTAATCTCCAAGATTCCAAGCCATACACAAGCAAAGAAAACATGTAGCAACGAAGCAAACAAATTCGTAAAGATAGTGTGTGATCCCTGTTGCACAAAACCTTTGTGATTTTTTTAAACATGTCCTTGTCTGTTCGATTTGAGATCTGATCTCCATGTACTGTCGCCGTTGTTATTAATGTGACGTTCTCAAGATTAAATTTTTTCAGCCTGTTCCAATCTTTTACCTGCGACTGTGGTATTGGAGATAATATTTGGCTGTCTGCTTAAAATCATTATTTTAGTTTTTCTGAAGTTAAAATCAAGACCATCTTCTGAACACCGTTGTCTAAAATTGTTTGCAAGTATCTTTCGCAAATTGTTGAATACCTCCCATTATTTATAATTCCCTTAGTGTTCCAAGCAGTGCTTCTATGAATAGACATGAAAAAGGTAATGGGGATAAAATACGGCCCTGTCGTACTCCTAGTTTGATGTTAACTGGCTCTGTCTGTGCATCATCCACTCTGAGCACAGATCTCTGCTTCCAGTACAAATTTGCGATAATGCGTGCGTCTTTACCATCTAACCCAATTTATTTGAAGATCCTTAGTAGTACTTTGTGTTTGACGCAGTCGAACGTTTCTTTGGAGAACCAAAAAAGCAAACATAAACATCTACATATTACGTTGTCTGACTTATTTGAGCAAATCTGCGCGTGATGCCTCGTATCAAATAGATTTTCAG